>JAJEKV010000021.1:5055823-5107136 GCA_021234155.1 Isoetes taiwanensis
CTCAAACATACATTTACGCAATTATAAACACCACAAAAGTTAAAACTTAAGTGGCGCTTCGAGTTGGGTTGAGTAGAACTAAAAACTACTTCAAAACATCGCCTCAAAATAGCCAAAGCAGCGGTAGGCGGAACTTCTTCGGCGCCCTTTTGATAATGGGGCTACTTAGGGGCGATGGTGGCTCGGGGAGGGCTCCGGATGATTTGGTTGTGGCTAGATCGAGGGCGAGTTGTGGTGGTGATCTAGCTGGGGATGTCGATACAGCGGTATGTCTTGAGAGCATGAAGTGCTGGAGCAACTTAGGTTGGAGGTAGAGACTAGTGTGGCCCATGACTCTATGGAGGTGCTGGACCCTATGCGTGTTGAAGTGGAATATCCGCGGTTATGGCCCATGACTTTGTGGAGGTGCACGGGGGACTTCAACCGTGTTGGAAGTGGAATATCACGTAAATGGTACGTGGGTCACATTCTTGTGATCAATCCTCGGCTCTGAATCTTGCGACTTCGATGGAGTGGGTGATGGCACAATTAGGTAGGCATGTGGGGGCTGGACACTTCTCCTGCGGGATGAATAAGTCGATCTCGGTTGGAATGTGTCGCGGAAGTCGCGATTCACTCTAGTAGTAAGAGGGCCGTCGACTCTTTTAGCGCCGGCGGTTAGCGTCGATATTGTTTGCATTGAGGAGCATAAGTGTCCGCAGGGGTGATATGTCGAGCTCATGAATAGTTGGTAGGCAGTTTGGCTTTATTAGCCTAACTATACGGCGGACTAATTAAGAATTACTCTTGTGCTTGGAAGATGGATATGCGAGGTCACATACTCTGCGTGACGAGTTTGGTCGGTGTAGGCAATAATTAAGTGGTTGGAGAGCGGGCAAGAGTGGGGATTGTTATTTGTATGCCACAATCGACCTTCGGCCGGAAGGGGTGCTTTGTGGGCCCGCGGTCCGGAATAAGTTCTGCGAGCCTTGGTAGGTTGCGGTTGCTAGTTGTTGTTGAGGGGATTTCAATATGGTAGAAGCGGAGTAGAAGATAAACAAAGTTACGGCACACCGGCTTGTCGCGAGGGATTTGAGAGGGACCGGTGGTCGTTTGTTCGCGAGGATTGGCGCGGATTTGAGGTCGGGGACTTGTCTCACCTATTGTAATAGGCTGATTGAATGCGGGCGAGGTATGCTAGGCATGACCGGTGCTATGCTTCCCCATCGCATTGGATGGTGTACCCTCTTTAGCGCCCGAGATAACGTACTGTCTACCTCCATTTCTGATCATTACCCTCGGGTTTGTCGGTCGGGGGTGTGGTTGTACCTGAAGCCTTCACCGGTTGATTCCGTTTGAACACCGGCTTACAGGTACGATCGCAGTTCGGCCCGGTGCGAGAGTTGTGGCTTGATACCTTTTCATCTCACGGAAGGGTATATGCGGTATGGTGGCTGCGTTGGCGGGGGTGAAGCGTTTTGCTAAGGTCTTTAGTGGCGGCGATGTCGCGGCCCGAGGCGGCGAGGAGTTGCATAGTCTTTATCGAGGAGTTGGAAAGATTAGCGACCTTACGTGGCATTAAGGAGAATCGCGATTGCGGTATTGTTGCTTTGGGCGTTCAAGTGCGCGGTAGCGTGTGAAGAACATATACCTGGTTGAAGGAGGGATACAAGTTGATGATGTTCTTCCAGGCCGGCTAGGCGGCCGGCGATATCACGACATCTATAAAGTCCTTGCTTTGCACGATGAAGTAGGACTGGAGAGGATCGGTGAGTTGCGAAGGTATGTGCATGCTTAAACACCGGTTTTCTGCTGGCGCACTCTTCCACTAGAAGCGGAGATCGCGGGGAGCTTGTTTTGAAGTACGATAAGCCATCTGGCCCTGCCTCACCAGCGTGAGAGCTTGGAAGCGAGGAAGCTCTCGGAAGGATTTAGCGGAGGCATGTATGTGCATAGCCCAGGATAAATGTCACGGTGGATATGGCATCCACAATGGAGTTCTTTCAGACTTATTGGGAGTGAAGTGCGGTGAGTGCGTGTACGGAATTGTATCTTGATTCTTTGCGATCTTCTCATGGATAGGATCTTGAATACATGCATTTCCTTGATTCTAAGGTTAAAAGCGGCCTTCTACTATTAATGATTGGAGGCCTATATCGCGTCGTCTCTGTGTACAAGATTATTAAATACGGCGAAGTTGAAGCCGTTGACTTAGCTTCCGTTAGTAGGTCGCGGTCGGGTTCTGGGAGGAACATTTTATTCAATGTTGCAGCGGCTTATGAGGGGCCTTTATTGGGCCGGGAGAGCAGTCAAGGCATTGCCCACATCTTAAACGGCAAAACATGATAGTGTCGGTTAAGGGAGTTAACATGCCGCCATGATGTTAGCGTTGGTACGTGGTCCAGCTTCTGAAACGATCGTAAGCGCATAGGCTTCGGCCGCAGACTCTGATTGGTGTGCCGGTGAACCAGCCTTTCTGCCGGCGAGAGTGCGTCGAGTGCCCTTTAGCACCATTTTGTTCGTTTATTGGCGGAAACCTTTGTCGATTGTTTTAGGCTGCTGATGGAGGAGGGTGGTGGATGGAGGCGGATCGCGGGATGGTAGTCGGTGATTATTAACCCGGTTAGATGACACTTTTCTCTTCTTGATGGCGGAAGAGAATTTGCGAGGAGAATGTGAAGGGTTTCTTGGATACTCCTTGGCCTCGAGGCATTCTTACGAATTGGGGTAAAATGCTCGCATTATGGGCCCGATTGACTCCATCACTTGTTTGGCTCCTTGGAAGGTGCTTCGAGGTAATGTGTGTACTAAGGTAGATTATTCCGCGGAGATGTTTCCATGGGGAGGGTGTGGGATGAAGATTTTCGCGAGGGGTTCGCAGAAACACCTCAATTGGTGGAAGAAGTTGTAAGAGTTGTCCATGGCGGTGGGATCACTATTGCCAAGTCGATTACTTTGTAGCACTCATGTGTATCACGACATCTGCGATGTTAGCTCTGAGGGTAAAGATCTGAGGGCTTTGGATAAGATTGTTCGAAATTTTGTTATTATTAGGTGAGGGGATGATGAAGGCGGTTGTTAAAGTGAAAGCGGGTGGAAGTGTCTGGCCCGTGAGGGGCTTGGCCGTGCGGATTTAGCGCAGGTGTTGGTCTCTAAGTTTATTTGGAGCGATACGGGATGGAGCATCTTCTCACAGTGCGGCACTATTGTGGCAATCTCTTAGCCATTGTGTGGCATTTGGAAAGTCGTTTGTGCATGTAGGTTGCCACAGGCCTTTGTTATGGTCTCAGGCCTTTCCCACATGCATCAACACCTCTCCATAGCGGGGGTGTTCGCGGGCTTGGGATCATCGTGTGTGCTTCGGCTAGATTATGCTCGGTTATCACCACTCTTCTCCTTTCTTAATGGGTTCCTCTACCTCCTGGCATTACCCTTGTAAACGCGTGCATGCTTTCCGGGCCGAGCCCGTTAGGCGAGCTCTTTGTGCTCACCTTGGAGGATTAGTATTAGGATGGTCAGCTAGCCATTAGGAGTTCTTCGAGCTCGCTTTCGCTGAAGACTGATGGCGAATATCTCACGGGAACAAAGTGGTATTAGCTACACATACCTATAGTCCCTCGGTGATGGTGGTGAATGCCCGAGGTTTGATTCATCGGATATTTGTATCTTCTTGTTTTGTCGGTCTTATTCGCAGGGTGTTGGCCTATTCATGACCTCACGCCGGGCAAATTAATTCTGCAAGCTTAAGGTTCGATGGCTTCGGTTTGGGCGTGGACATGGAGCTCCACTTCCCCAGAAGGTGGTGCTTATGTGGTAGTGGTGCATGTCAGTGAATGTCCTTGTGAGTCCGGTTTAGGCGGGTGTGAGCCCTCTTTGCTTGTTGTGGCCTTCATCGTGAAGGCCCGTGGAGCATTAACAGTTTATGCCCTCATTTGGGTTGCGGATTGAGTCGGGAATACATTTTGGTGATGAGATTGAATAGCCAACAATTCTTCATGTGTATCACAGTGCTTGGCGGCTCGTGACAGCAAACGCTACATCGTCGCGTGGCTTGGTTGGTGTGGTTGATTTGGAAGCGGCCGGTTGTGTGGATCTTCGAGAGTTGACTGCGGTACGATTCCTCGACTTCAGTCTGAAGCTATTTCAAAGCTTTTGGTGTTCACGGGATTAGTAGAAGCGGAAGTTTCCATTTAGGCGGGACTTCTTGGGTGCTTGTGGTAGATGGTGATGAATTAGGTTTATGCAATGATGGAAGTTGTAGTTGTTGTGGAGTGTCGAGGTATCACTGTCTCTTTGGGGCAGTTCTCCTTCCTCCTCACTTGCTTTGTAACATTACCATTCTTTTAATATATTGCTGACACAGTTCTTCAAAAAAAAAACAAAATTTTTTTATGCTCCTTGAAGTTGATGGTTGCAATCTTTATCCTCTCTTCCTCCTCTTTCACAACATGAAGCCCATGCTACGTGCTAGAGCCTTGAGGCATTTTGACCATTTTTCACCTAGCAGGAGAGGTGAAGTCTGATTTGGGTAATAACTCATATCGAGATGAATGATAAGACGATGACATTACGACATAAATGAAACTTGTGGAGGAGTACGAGCAAACTTTGCCAGAATAATAAGCAAAGTTGGGAGACAATCAAGTTTTGGAATTCTTTAATATTAAAATTGCAACTGCTTTATCTATGAAAATATCTAAAGATTGATATACATAGTATTCTTGAATTCTTTATTAACGATTATAAAGATGTCAAGTCCTCTAAGTGAACTAAGGCCAGTTCTAATGGAATTGATATGAAAGTCTTTATTGGACAAGAAAATTTTTAGCCTAAAGAACTTTGGACTTGTTTTCAGCCCTAAAAATTTGGAATTGAATATTTGATTATTAGTTCAATCGGGTTGTAACCATGGAACTTGATTATATTAATTTGCCATATAATTTCTTGATCGAATGATCAATCCAGGAAAGGGAGAATTGATATGTTGGTGCTTTCGAGGAGTGGTTGAAAAGTAAGAACAAGATAGTTACATGGGGAAATGAACATAAGACTTGCACCATTGAGATATTTATGGAACCTGGAAAGGTTGAGATCTATAATTGGCCACACACCTTTACCTTTTTCCAAAGGCTCCTTAATCTATATAAAGGGAAGAGTGCACTTATTGGATCCAGTTCCATCTCCATCCGCAATGCATCAGCTACACTACCTCTTGCAGCCTTCCATAAGCTCTATATCTATTTCTTAGAGAGGATTCTCTAAGGGTTGATGATCTAAACCCCTTCTTGCTTGACATAAAATTAGCATGGACTATCTTGGAGATTCTTGCTGCGAGGTAAGTTGGTGGAGAGAGCTTTGGGCTAGAGGCCTGGTTTGGTTTTGAGAAATTTGAATGTTTTAGTGTTGGTTTATTATATGATTGATATTTTGATTACTGGCTAACGTTTGATTCATAACAGAGTCCTCCATTAAAGGCAGAGGTCATTTTTAAATATTCCATTAGAGAGCAGTGACATCATTTCAATCATTCAGAAATTTCCTTGGCCCTCCCTTCTCGTATAGAAAATCACCTCTCTTGTACGAAAATGGCATATAGAGGAGATCTGCGATATAGTGCCAATCTTTGACTTTATGATTATTTCGAGAATTCAACGAGATATCCCCATAGGTGGGTACCACTAATGATCCGCAGGCGGGGAATTAGCTCATAACTACAATGTCTTGCTAATGGCTGGTTGCCGTTTAGGCAGAATGGAGGCGATTGGATCATTTGTTATAGATAGGCGTCGGATTATTTCCTTATATCTAACCACAGCTTGCCCTAAAACCATGGAGCATTTAGGAAGCCGAAGCGTTAATAGACGCTCGGCGAAATAGTGTAGATAGATTGAGCTTTGAGAATTATAAGGGCAACGGGATGGCGTAGTATTGAAGCTGCCCATGATTTTGTATATTTGCCGATACCTCTCTATGCGCCGTTTGACTTCGTTTCTTCACTAAGTTATCACCTCGACTTCGTTTACCATCACAGCTTTTTCTATTAAGCCTCTTCATGCAGCATGGCTGTTATAGAGTCTTTAAGGCATTGCCAAGATGTCTGTCCAAGAATAGCTGGACAGAGCAATAGCGTGGACTGTATACGGGCTCCAAGCGATCTATTTTCATTAGTTTTGGGTTCCATGAGCATTTTTTGCCACGAGGGCATCAGCACATGGTGGGACTTCGAGGAAATAAATAGAGTGGAGAAAAATGATTGGCAGCAAGGTTATCAAAATATAGTCAGGGCTTCTCAACCAAGACGAAAGTTCCATACAATATTCCTTGTATATATACTGCAACGACAGATATTTGTGGCTGTAGAACTTTGCCAAGTATGGTGCTTCTTTGATTTTGATTTTTCCATATGTCAATTTAGGGTAAGTTTTGAGATTTTTCCATAGTTTTTCTCATGCTTGGAAGGATGTCGTAAATGCTTTTTCCAGCTCTAGAATGTTTCAACAGTTTTTCATCACTATGAATGTGTTATAAATTGCTGTAACATATCCTTTTTATGGTAGTTCATATGTTTTTTTACTGTCTTATAATTAACTGATCACACTATTGATATAGTTTCTAGTGAAGTGGCCATCTTGATTAGGTAAGAAGGATAGCATTTGATCCCAGCAATGAGTGGCTCTATATGAGTTCTTGCAGGCTGCATCAAAGGGTGCTTCTCCTTAAATCAGGTGCGAGTCCTTTATCCTCGCCGGCGAATTCTTCCTGGTGTATTTCCCCGGCTTGACGCCCTCCTCCTCTCTCTCCTGGCCCTCATACTCTCTCTAAGCGCCCTCAACGTCGCCCATAGAGCCCCTTGAGTTGCCCTTTGCGGCTTTCTCTCTCTAGGGTTTACAATCTCTCTCCTGGCTGAACTCCCAAACCCCCAAAGGTGCTGGCCAGCGATTTTGAGTCCCAAATTGGATTACGAGCACCCTTTTAAGCAACAAAGACCCCTCAAACTTTGGAACCCAAAACCCCAAACCCCAAAAGGTGCTCGTAGCGATTTTGGAGTCCCAAATTGGATCCCGAGCACACTCTTATGACGAAACCCCCTCAAACTTTGGAAGTCGCTGGCCACGAACTGATAAGGCGGCCGGGAAAACCAAAGGCGAGGGCATACACAAATGGTCCCGATCAGCCATACATGGATGAGGAGAGTCATCCTCCATGAAGAAGAGAACGGGCTGAGAGCTAGGCCTCGGCGGCCCGGCGGCGGAAGGATTGATTGCTCGAGACCACCGCAGAGACTCACGCACCGGCGAAGGTGGAGCCGATCCGGCGTGGAGGCTACTGATGCGTGGTGGGGCTAATAGTGCCCGCGCAGGCGGCATGGCGGTGGGGAATGGAGTCTCGGCCTTGTATTGCTTTCCCGAAGGCAAGCAGGGGTGCGACTGCACATAAGCCTTGGCACGGCACACGCCGAGCGACAGGCGAGGCGAGGGCTCACCGACATGCGGGCCGCCCACAGGCTTCTGTGTTCATCACTCACGGACACCATGACGGGGAAGGCGGGCAATGCAGAGCGATAGTCGCGGTATGCTTGGCCGTTGAAGGTTAGCCACCACCATAGCCGCGAGGGCGCGGTACTCTTCGCAGTCTTGAGACTACGGCTTTGGAGTTCGATGCGATGAGGCGGCAAGCGCGTGCGGGCGGCGCGTGTCTTTGGGGCTGCGAGCAGCCCTCAGCTACTTCCGGGTACGACTCAGGGGGTTGTGGAAGCGTCATCCCGGAAGTAGGCGGGGCGAGGCTCAGGAGGTTCATAATCCCGGTGCGGCGGTACGGACAAGAGATGAATCAAGCGGCCGGCGAATTTTGCCAAAATTTGTGCTCGACTTCACAAAGATGTGGCCCGATATTCGGACCACTACCCTTAACCCCGGTATGCCGCGGCACTTGCCGCAGCCGTACGGCGGACCATAGCTGCTGCCCGCCTCCAAGCCACCCACGCCATCGGCACCACCACCACCACCTCGGCCACGGTCGACCCTCACCGCGCCTGACCCAGCGGTAGAAGTAGGAACTCAAAGCCTTGACGGAGAGGCCACAATGCGGTAATTACGGGCATGCGAGGAAAGAGGAGGGGAGAGTCGTCCACAACATCAGAACACATTCTTGATCGGATGACATTCCTGGAGCTGGATTCACATTTCGAAGCGGCCAGCCGTAAATTTCAGCGAATTAAATGCTTAGCATTGTCATATTAGCGGTTGCGGATCGCCCGAGTGTGGGATGCCATATTGCGCCCAGGCAGAGGTGTTGAAGGGGCGATCCCGTCGTGGGCCGGGGACCTCACACCCGCTGCTTGAGGAGGCAAGTGACGGGGGCTTATTAAATTCGAGGAGGCATCCGCCACCAAAGTGCGGATTGGTTAGGCGAGGATGCACATTTCCTTGACTGCTCTTCTTCGCCGGAACCCGCCCAGCTAACCGCGGTGGCGATGGCCACATGCAGCTGCTCCTACCACGGCCCCCTTCTCCTGCTCCTACTCCCGCTGCTCCTCGACCCATCTGGTACATCGCGCCTCAGCTCCATCTAATTCTCCACTTTCGACCCTCTGCTTCCCGTCCTCCCCGCGACTCGGTTTTGCATACCCGCATTTCTTGACAAATAGGAATTGTGCCTCGGGTGAATATATAATGGAATTATCGAGGCTTCCTTTGGCGAGAGCAAGTCTCGAATTCGATGGCGGCCGATATGGATCTCATCTTTCTGCGGAACATGGGAGCATCTTTGAGCCGGGCTACGTCTAGCGGGTTACCAACATTTCGGTCTTCAATACGCAATGCGGGGTGAGGAGTCATGATGGGGTTGCTTACTACTCTGGGGACAACCTTAGCGCGGTCGGTTACCCTCGGAAAATGACCGGAACCTGAATTGGTACTTGTGGGTTAGGTATGCATGTCTGATAGCAACCCTCTTTTTACGTAGCTGTTATTTCCATCCTTGAGAGGTAGAGATTCGTCCTTCTTAGGGATTTTAATGCCGCGGGCCGGGGAGTAGAACGGCTCGTAACTTATTGCGGCGATGTCCTGCCCGGCTCGTTACATGAAGACCTTTTGGCCGAAGGATCGGATGGCGGCAGATCACTTTCGCTTTAGCCCGAGCAGTTATCTGCTATGTGGTATTTTTGACTTGATAATTTGTAATGCTTTGTCGCGGTGGCCAGCTTCTACATAAGTGCACTATGACGAGGACAATCCGGAAGGTCTAGTGTGGTGGACTATGTGCTCGTGAATTCGCGCCAGATAGCCATCTCATGTCGGTGGTTTCAGTGGGCATGACTGATCCGGGATGAGAGGTCATTTCGGGGAATCACCTCCCACTTTATTTGGACATGGTTTGGCAAGCCGCCCGAATTTATTGTGCCAGCCCCTGCATATCGATTGCGACTAGATTATGGCGGTGAGGACTTCTGGCAAGATGCTCATGGCGCTGCCCGGCAGTGCGGACCCCACACTAAACGGCGGACATACGGTTGACCGCTATTATAGGGATGCAACGGATAGGTGCTTTAGAGACCTCCCCCTCCCGTCGCCACTCGAGGGGGCGGCAACATTTCAGTAGCCGGTGGTTTGATCGCGGAATTAATGAAGCATGGCGCCCGGCTTCGAGTCATTCTAGATCCAGTGCCGGCTTGCGGGCCACCACCGATCTGCGCCCATCACGGAAGGAGACGAAGGCGGTACCTTGTCGACATCGGGGAGATGTTCGACTGGCGGACACTCATCCTCGGAACAGCAGCCTTGAGTGCTTGAGCGATGACCTCTGAGGGGACATCACGCAGGCGTTAAGGAGCGATTACTTACCCGTGACTCTGTGACCCACCGAGGGGCCGATGCGTACCCCCGCGGGATGGTCCCCATTGGTTCTCAGCGGAGGAGGATGTTGTGGAGGCCTGCTTGGTGGCGGCTAATGGAAGGCGGTGACCTCGATGGTATCGCAGGCGGAAGAGTTACTCAAATGGGCGAGCCCGGTGCGATCCTCCTACGTTCAGGCATTCGCGAGGGAAGGTTTCCGTGATGGACCACAGCGGGGTTACATTACATTCAGGCGAGGCGACCCTGGCATCAGGCCAATTCTGGGGCGATCATGGTCAGTTCAATGTTGCCAATTTGGGCATTCTCGGCCGGCCGATTGACGCAGGCGGTACGGCGGATGTCTTGACCCTCACACAAAGCGAGGCTTTAGACCCAGCCACTTTCAGCGATTGACGCATCTTTGCACCTCTGGGCGATTGAAGGCAGTAGGAACCATCGGTAGACTTGTGTTGCTGTGGACTTCGAAGACTTTTGATCACGGTCCACAGGAAAAGCTATGGGCTGAAATTGCGATCAGCTGAAGCTGCTGTCGAGAATGCCATATCTGGTACGTATGAGAGTTGTTTTGGCCGGATCATTGCGTGAATAACGATGCGCGATGAGTATCGGTCGACGAGAACGCCTCACCAACACTTTTGGCCTCACATTGATCGGTTAGAATACGGCTTACTCTGCATGGGGGGATGGCATGACTTTTACCGGGTCATCCAGCCCGGCTCATCTATCGGTTGATGTTGATATACATTTTACCCACCAAGCTATCGCGATCTCATCACGGATGCCCTAGACACGATGCATCGGGGCTCTGGACATGCTTGGCGTGAATCGGCCAAGACCGGGGTGGTTCTCATATCCTCTTCAAGCCACCCCGCCTCCTGCACTCACATATCGAGACGACTGTGGAGGTCATGCCCACCTACAAGTACCCTAGGGTGGAGTTCCCCTCCTCGCTCTGTTGGGAAGATCCATCCACTTGAATTGATAGCGGTGGAAGCGCTTTATACCATCTGAAGACAACGATCGGCCAATGACTCTATGATTAGAATACATCGATCCTATCTGATTTGAAGACGCGAAGTTGAACTGTCCTTAAATGCGAGGGTCGAGTTTGGGGCTTGCGTCGTCTTTAAGCGACTGGAATGACTTAGGCGGAGGTCTTGAAGGCATTTTAGCCGCGAACTTAGGGGTGAAACCTTGATCCTATCGGTCTAGCTGCCGGAAGCGGATTCTTACCCGCCAGTGACATTATGATAAACACATCGTCTATTTTGAGAAAGTGGTTAATATGGGTGAAACGACTCCTTTGTATCACCTTATGGCAATGCTTATGGCCATTTCGAGCTGTTGGAAGGTAAAGAGATCGATGGTCGCCCGGTCGACGTCACGAAGAACCTGGTGCGATGCAGGTGCCACCACGAGGCCCGTCGTGGCGGCTATTAGAATTACTTGGGCTTACTTCCTTAGCGAGAGCTCTGGGACCACGCTCTAGAAGCCGGTCAAAAGCGATGCCCATTACAAAGGAGCACATCAATCGTGTTAGCCGGGGGCCAGCGGCTCTACACCGTTCCAGTACGCCTGAAAAGCAGACTCATTGCCTCCGATGCATACGGTGCCCACCATCTTCACATCAAGGCGAGGCGGTGGATTAGAACCCCGCCCGAGGAGCCGAGCTCTGTGATCTTGTCAACGGGTGCCATTGAGGATGAGTCTCACACTTTCGAGTTGCCCGACATTAGTCGATCCGGTGAGAATCGCATCCTTAATCTTGCGGACTTGCCCCATTTCTTGATGAACACCGCCGTCGATCACGAATGCGAGGTCGTACATTGAGATGCGAAACTCACCTTTGCCCCCTTTGTTTGCCGTTGTCAGGCACTCACAGTCTTGATTACATGAATATATATATTGTGTGTTTTGCATTTAAGTATATTGGAGCGGTTTATTGGTGATTGATGCCAGTTTTCCCTCGAAAATCTTCGAGTAGGGAGTTTTAATCGAGGTAGTAATAAAACTGGCGCTTTTATTGGGTCAATAGGCCGATTGGTCTGCGTGGGCGATAAAATATCTTCTTCAGCACCTTCGCTATAGGACATCTCTTCGCGGTCGTGTTTTCAAATGAGTAGATTAGAGCTCTCTTCTAGTAATAGATAAAATTATAATGAATTTGGAGATGTGATATCTCTTTCTTTTGTCTTATTATTTTGTATGTTTTTTCAGGCTGTCTGGGAGCTTCTTCAGATTCTTGACTACATACCTCTCACATGAACCTTTCTTTCTCACATGAACCTTTCTTTGTCAAGGTCCCAATGGATATTTTTTGAGAGTGCCACTGCTTTCATCTCTGTCGTTTCTAAATAATCAAGAGCATTTCAATTATATTGGCAGATGGTTCAAACTTCGCAAAGAAATACTACATTTATAGGTGTATTAAAAACCATATACATTATATGTGAGGTTTTAATAATCTATCAACTTATACAATCATTTTTCTGCATTCTCCAGTTGGATCCCTGACACAAACTGAAGAGTATGTTGATTTGATGTGCAAGGGCACTTGCATATGTAATAGCAACAACGTGCTAGATAACTATGTTTGCTTGTTAAGTGTTAATTCAAAGTTTCTTTCGGGTTTAATTTTAATATACATGATTGTTTTCCAATGAAATAAAATTTTGCATAATCAATATGAGTCAACAACCTAGAGAATCCCCTACTACGCAAAACAGAAGGAATATAGCCAAGATTCAAGATATAACTTTATTAAATACATCCAGTTCTTATAGACAACAAGATGCCAGTTATATAAACCCTATGTTGGACATTCTCATGGAAAAATGCCTTGCGCGAAAATGTGTATGTGGGAGTAAATGCACATGTGTGCATGTCTTGCACATGGTTTTATGTTGGATTGTTTAATGAGCAACCAAGTATATAAGCCCAAAATCAATAATCTATTGTACTTTGCAACTCATTAATTTCTATGTGCTCTAAATTAATATCAAGTCAAACAAATTCAAGTCAATTTCGTAGTGTGGCTTGTGGAATTTAGGCCATGTTCTTGGTTATGTGGCAGCAAAGATATTTTTCTAAATAAAGTGCTTATTGTATTCACGCATTCAGGTGAAGTTATAATGAATTATACGTATGTTTCTTATTTACAGGTTTCCAACTTATTCCCAGCAATGGTGAGCATCGTTACTAGTTATTACTAAGGTTTTTCTCTAAAAAACCCTTTGGGCCACAGGTTTTTTTTAGTCTTGGACAGTAATACCTCTGTTGGGCTCTTTGTTGTGGTCCCATAGGCCTATGGTCTTCATGAATGATGAAAATAAATTCAATTCA
This sequence comes from Isoetes taiwanensis, assembly GCA_021234155.1. Classification (NCBI taxonomy): domain Eukaryota; kingdom Viridiplantae; phylum Streptophyta; class Lycopodiopsida; order Isoetales; family Isoetaceae; genus Isoetes; species Isoetes taiwanensis. The sequence goes on from JAJEKV010000021.1 coordinate 5,068,999, forward strand.
ATTCTCTTCTACATTTCTGCGCATATCTGTGTGCCAGATTCCTAAACAGTAGACCAACTATGGAAATTAAAAATACACAAATGTCTAAAGACTTTGTAGGAAGTAGTTCCTGCAAGGAAACCATATCCATAGGATAAATATTGATAACTATAAGAAATTTAGGGCATTTAGCAACAACCAATAAAAGTTCACGTAACATGTTTTCTTATGATGTACATACAATAGTATGTATATGGTTTTAATAAAATAGGAATAATTTATAAAAATGCCTTTATATTTTGTGACAATTATGAAAATGCCCTTGTATTTTTACAATATATTAAAATGCCCCTGCGTTTTGGTTGTTGCGCATCCCAGTCCTAATTCAAGGTGTAAATTATTTCTTATGTCCTTCTTGGGATCTATACACTTGATATCCTACCAGACTCTATAAACTTTACGATTGCCTGTGAAATTTGGTAATTGGAGATTTTGAAATGCAAGCTTCAATGCAGGTCGGATGAAGAGTTGACAGAGCTGCAGGGTTTAGGCTCTTTGTTCTAAATGTCCATCATTTGAATAGATTCTAAGATACTTCCAAGAACACAGTTGTTAGATGATGTAAGAATATGTTGAAACGGAGTCTTTCAAGCTGTTCAACAAAATCATAAAACCTAAACTGTGTTCATGCTTGAGGCAGTGGGCCTTTGGTATTCTTCGATCTAGGACATTTCCTCATCTTATTGGTAAAAAGGATGGTTTCATTTGCAAATTTAGCAAGCGAGCTCTATTAATGGAAATTTGGAAATCACTAATGGACTATGATTCATCGTTCAAGAGTGGATAAATGCTGGAATGGATGAGTTTGGCAAAAAGCTTAAATAGTTTGGTTGATTCCCAAGAATTGGAACTCAAATTCACAATGATTTTTTATTTGTGCACCGGCAAAATATAAGAGCATTTCATCAATATGTAAAAATATAGAGCCATTTTCATAATTGTCATAAAGTATAAGGGCATGTTTATAAATTGCCCCAAAATTGGCTATCTATCTATTCTAAATGAAGTGCACCCTGGACTACCTCAATCGTCGGATCTGTCCATCCTATGGCCCAGATCACATATAGGGGCTTCTAGGTGCCTCTTGCTTTAATTATGGTCATTTATGACTGGGAGCATCTATGATTTTGAAATATAGAATACACGTTCTCCTAAGGTTTTCGAATATGAAATACTAGGACTCATCTCTACGGGTTTGCCAAAAATTTTAGAATTTGAGATACGGAGACTCGAACCTCTACCAAAATAATTTGATATCCTAATAAGAATGCTTTAACCATTGCAATCAACAAACTAACTTACTTATTTTGTCTATTGAATCTATTTTTTTTTTTCTAATAATAAACTTCAATTGCTTTGGGGGTATGGTCTATGGCCTCAAGGATAGTGATTTATGCATCCATATAAAATCCCCCTGGGATCCCTTGTTATTATGCTATATATTTCTAAACGAGGTCTTGTTTGAATTTACCTCAATGCGTCCCGAATCTGTCCGTTCACCAAGCCCCGAGATCGTATGTTGAGGCTTCTGAGTGCCTCTTATTTTGATTATGGCTATATATTTCAAAACGAGGTGCATCTGGACTACCACAATTGTCGAATCTGTCCATCCTATGGCCCAGATCGTATGTTGAGGCTTCTGGGTGCCTCTTATTTTGATTATGGTCATTTATGCTAGGGGTGCCTATGATTTTGAAATATGGACTACAAGTTCTCCTAAGGTTTTTGAATATAAAATACCATGACTCATCTCTATACGTGTTTGCCTAAGATTTTAGAATTTGAGATATGAAGACTCCAACCTCTACCAAAATAATTTGATATCCTAATAAGAATGCTTTAACCATTGCAATCAACATGCTAACTTGCTTATTTTATCTATTGAATCTATGTTTTTGTTTTATTAATAACCTCTTCAATTGTTCTGGGGGTATGGTCTATGGTCTCAAGGATAGTGATTTATGCATCCTTAAGCATACTGGTTCACCGAGGTTCTGGTGAGATCAATCACCGACCGTTGATCCCGATTAAATGTTATACGCTAGTAACGGCTTCGCCGTGAGACATTTATGCTGAAGCGAGTTCCGCGGACAAGTTTTGCTCCGCGCCATAACATCCTAGAATGTTCGGTGAGGAAGCGGCCAGCCTTTGCTTCGCATAAATCTAGACTATTACAATAGCCCACGGTTAGGTAAGCGGCCCTGCCTTCTCCTTTTCTTCAATCCTTCCCCAAATCGATTACGCTTTTGCCAAATCCGACCACGTTTTTACAAATCCGACCGCCTTCTCCTTTTTCTTCAATCCTTCCCAAATCTACGCTCCTCTGATCTATTTGCTCTTAAGATCAGGCCCCGCTCCTAAGATCATTTGCTTTTATTCTTGCTTCCGGCCCTAAGGTTAGCTCTTAAATTGCTTCGTCCGTTTCTCTTCAATATCCGGTACGGTCTTCCTAAGCTTCTATTCCGACCTTTCTGCTTCTATTCCGGCCTTTTTTCTAAGCTTCTATTCGAGCGCTTTCGCTTCTAGATCGCAGGCTTCTATTTGCTAATATCGACATGCTTGCTTCACAATACGCTTCCTCTTGCTTCGGCACCTGTACCAGATCCGGCCACCGGAGCAAACCCTCGAACCCGAGGCGTTAGAGGCGTCGCGTCACAGCCCTCGGGCGTTACCAAAAATTTTAGGGCGATGAAAATGCCGCCGAGCGTCGCGGCTGTAGCGCCTTCAGCTCGCGTAGGTAACAGGCCAGGACGTTATCTACGCCATATCAAATCCCCCTGGAACCCCCTGTTATTTGCTTAAAAATGCAAATATAATCATAGAATAGAGGTCTAACACGATTTGTTGAAATCATCATGGCATTTCTTAAAATAATGGTGGATGATGCATACCTCTGTTCCTATTGTTGTCTTATTCTATTTACGTCATCATGTTTTTGATTTGGGTGTATATTCACACAGGGGGTGACTCCAGGCAACGAGAGTTGTTGGATGGGCATATTCAGGACTTATGCCTTGATTTGAACCGTAGATAGCGATAATCGTTTGTGGGGTATGGTCGTACAAGTTTTGTTATACTGTATAGCGAGAGTTGCAGATTACTATAAGGTTTGAGGCAATGTACTAAATGCTGTTGATTTTATACTTGTATTATACTGTTTTATCAAGTATAAAAGGGGCTCTCGCTGCCCTATATCAACCCCCCGTATGAATATGCACCCAAACTAAAGAGGGTTTTAGGGGGAATTTAATTTCGAAGTGTTGAATGTAATGGTTTGTGTTAACTAAGATTTTTTACAAAAACAAGAGAGCTATATATAGCGCAATAACATAACGTGATGATGTAAATAGAACAAGACAACAATAGGAACAGAGGTATGCATCACCATTATTTTAAGAAATGCCATGATGATTTCAACAAATCATGTTAGACCTCTATTCTATGATTTTTGCATTTTTAAACATCGGTCTATCCATCTGTGGTTGCCTCGAGAAAATGCATCCCCTCTCTGGAGACAATGCTCCACCGAGGTTTGTCAAGCCCGATGAAGCAATGAACTTGAATGAATTCTTGTTTTTCATGATGTGATTATGGAAGAAACGAGGATATTCTGTTACCTCGCTTTGTAACCGTGATTCTTGAGTGTGATTATGGGAATTGGGTTGTCACTAGTATTAGATGAAGAGCTAGCAGCCTGTGCGTGCTTTAGGGTGTTCGAAGAGGGGGTGTGCGCCAACCGGCCTTGCAGGCTCAATCGAGCACGACCGCGAGGAGTTCGTTCCATTCAATCCATTCTTGACTTGCTGCAAGCAGAATCGCACTTGGTTAGAAAGGATCCAACACAATTCCAAAAAAACAAGGAAACAATCGGAAAAATCGTGGTGCGCAGCTTACCTGAAGCAATTTCCAATGGAGCTAGGTTGGATGCCCCTCTGTGCATTGCAATGGATCAATTGCCTCCATTTTATAGAGAGAAGGATTGTAGGTGAAGTGACTGCACAATCGCCCTAAAGTTCTTTTCGAATCTGGCTACTAAATGGCTAGTACCTCAATTCCCAGCTCTAAACGTACCTGGATGCTTAAACAACTCCATCAATCTCTAATTCACAGCCCTAATCAACCTGTCTTATGGAGTCTGCTTCGAGGTTTAGGGGTGATTAGGGTAAGTATTCGCGGGTTAGGTCTAATTAACCCTCGATTTCATGATGAGAGATGCTCATAACGAGAAGGATTACCCGTGTGGAACCTCGGTGCCATGAAGGAGCTCGTGAACTGATGCATCTTGAACTTTGTTAGCGATGGCGAGGAATCTACTCCACTATTTGTGAGCCCTAAACCAACACAACAATCTATATCTGTCGCAATATGTGGGGAGTTTTGCCACGTATACAGGGAGATGATACTTGCAGGGGGCTCCTTGACTCCCTTCTCCTTGGGGCTGCAATTGGAGGTTGTAATGGCCCTTTCTCGTGGCAAAAACAAGCCCCCATCGTAGCTTATCTTGCCACGAATCAGGAACACCCGACGCTTCCAAAATCCGTGGTGGATTTGTGGGTAATTCTTGATGGCGCCCTTAAGTCTTGGCCGAGGAAGAACCATACCCTAAGCGTGATCGCGTAATTAGATAGAATGTTCATGGCGCCTCTAATAGGACGTTCTCGGTGCCTGTCCAAGATAGAACATAAAGAGACATTGATATAAATAAATTTTCAATATATATTCTAGGTAGAATATGAAAATTGAACGTGATTCTGATAGGATGTTCATGGTGCCTCTGATAGGACGTTCATGGTACCTGTCCATGACAGAACATAAAAAGACATTGACATAAATAAATTTTTAGTACATAGCTCGAGGTAGAAAATGAAAATTGAATGTGATTCTGATAGGATGTTCATGGTGCCTCTGATAGAACGTTTATGTTGCCTTCCAAAATAGGACATAAAGAGATATTGACAGAAATAAATTTTCAATATGTAGCTCGACGTAGAATACAAAAATTGAATTGTGAATCATTCCCAAAATAGGTGTACATACGAATAGAATAGAATCAACTTCCAACTAAGAGATCACGAATAGAATAGAATCAACTTGCAATCAAGAGATCACTACCACACTATAGTAGTGTGAAAAGCTTTTATGAATCCTATTTGGTGGAATACATGTGGAGAAAGCGTAGTCTAGTTCCATTTGTTTGTTGTCTTTTTTTTTTTTTTTCAAAATGTCGGTTCTATTTTCTGGGTCTCTTTTGGTCCACAAATGGTCATTAATTCCCGCACATCGCCCAAATCCAGCACGTAAACCACAAGTACCCAATGGTTTCCACATTTTTTCTTGTATTATTTATTTGTGGTAACCTATTGGTTTGCCTACTCTAAACGGCACCGCTCAGCATGCTTCTCTTCAGTAACTCAAGCCTTTAACAGCAGCTCGTTTGTGATAAGCGGCGTCGGCCAAAGCTATGGCCTCCAAAGCTTCCAAAGCTTGCTATGACCCGAGGGACTCCGGCAACAAGCGAGGGGATCGCGGAGCCGCCACTTAACATTACAAGGCCGCCATTTGCGAGAGCCACCATGACATTGCCGAATTCCTCTTGCCAAAGGCGGTCATCATTGCGGAAAGGCCAGATGACCATTGCTTCTAAAATCATAAACTGGCTTTGCAAAACTCACGAACATAGATGTGACATGGAAGATCCAAAACCGTGGCTGCGTGAAACTACGTTTGAGCGTTCCTGCGAGTAAGCGATGTTAGCGCCCGCTAGCGGTACCCGCCCTAAAAGCCAGTCACCGATTAGAAGCGTTTCCCTCTGGCAATGGCCCGGCGCCCGCCCGGCCAGTTCCCACACGAAACCCGCAGATTAGTAGACATTTCCTAATACATAGCGTCGGGCCAATGAGGTTTTCTTCCTTTCCAAGACTAGAGGAATGGAGGCTCCATCAACATAGATAAATGCAAAACCAAATGTAATGGTATATGAAGTACAATGCCGTTCAACGTCAACAAGACAAATACCACATGCTTTTCAAAGGATTAATCCTAATGTGAAACTTTGTCAGAACTCCCCAGCTCCCTATGGCTTGTCTTCTATCCAAGGCATAAGGTTTGCTATAGATGATATCCATCGGTTTTTTAAAGGTTGGGGAGGTTTCTTGATGTTTTTTGTTTTTGTTTCTGTTTTTATTAGGTATGAAAAGTTCGAAGGTTTATTTTTAGAGTCACATGGGTTTCCTTTGCATTCTAATCCGGCTAGCTCACGGCATCCTTCCGGACCAAACTTCCCAAGGATTCTCTAATCAGAAATACCTACGGCGATCTTTGGCGTATAAAAGATTTGTTAGCGATGGAGTAAGCCCGAGCAAATGTTAGCGCATGGCAAGTCTAGGTTTTGGCACGGGGTCTTAGTTTAAAACCTTCCGCCACAAGGTCTTGACGTAAAATTTTGCTTCATTTAGAAATCGAGTTGATCCGCGAGCTCTTTGAGCTCACAGTTACGCAAAATTGGAAGCGGTAGATTATGAGGAGAGGTTCAAATGGTATTGTCAACTTCTCAAAGTTTTCTTAGAAGATTTTTGTTGTCTGCGGTGTTTATATGTTTCGCCATTATCTGCGCTTAGCGGGGAAAAGTAAAGGCCACTTCACGGTTTGTGATTCAAAAGCTTTAAATGCGCATCAGGCGGGAAGAATCGATCGATACGACTTTCCTCTTCCATTCTGTTCATCGCTTGGAGATTTGTGTGCATCCACTTCCTATTATTTGCTTCTACCTGCGAATCTAGCTTTTGGTTGTAGCCATTGCATGTCGCCAAGTACCATTACGCATATGATTTAATTTGCCTTTCGTCGCCGTTCGCGAATCTTCGAGGTTAGAACTCGGCTTCATCGAACCAGCGGCTTGTGCATGTATTTGCACATTTTAGTGTATTAATTATTTATATGTGACAATTCAATGGTTTAACAATGGTTACAAGTTTTAAAAAATACAAAAGGCCGCACTTAGACGATAAGGTTGCACTTAGACGAATAAGAATTCTTTAACCATTGCAATCAACAAACTAACTTGCTTATTTTATCTATTGAATCTATGTTTTTTTTTTTTTCTTTTTTTTTTTTAAAATAATAACCTCTTCAATTATTTTGGGGGTATGGACTATGGTCTCAAGGATAGTGATTTATACATCCATATATTTTAAACGTGGTGCATCTGGACTACCTCAATCGTCAAATCTGTCCATCCTATGGTCTAGATTGTATGTTGGGAGCTTCTAGATGCCTTTTGTTTTGATTATGGTGACTAGGGGTGCCTATGATTTTGAAATATGGACTACAAGTTCTCCTAAGATTTTCGAATATGAAATACCATGACTCATCTCTATACGGGTTTGCCTAAGATTTTAGAATTTGAGATACGGAGACTCGAACCTCTACCAAAATAATTTGATATCCTAATAAAGATGCTTTAACCATCGCAATCAACAAAATGATTTGCTTATTTTATCTATTGAATCTATTTTTTTTCTTTTTTTTAATAATAACCAAGTCGTATTTAATTAAAAGTGGACTCATTCCGTTTACTTTTTGAATTCTGTTATTTTACACACAAAAGGAGCACCCGAACTTGTACATCCATAATTGAATTTTTGTGTTGAGTGTGCATCAAGCTTTCTTCTAGTTTTTTCTTGGATGGCGAGTCGAGAGCTAAGAACAATGCAAGCTCAAACATAGAATTTCATTCTGATTGAAACCAACTTAGTTGAACATTTTGGCTCTATTTTTCTTGGGTGGGTAGACAAGAGATCACAAATTCAACAAAATTAAGCAAATTGTTTGCCAATGCACAAAAATACTAGTTTTGAGGATACCTTATATTTATAATGGGCTGTTACAATATATATTACCGTTGGGTGAAAGAGACCATAGTGGTCATTATGGGCACAATGATTACACCCTCTTCACATGAGCCACCCTAGATGCAAGGCGTGGGCTCTCAAGTCGCGGTAACCAGGCGATAGAAATATGTGAGGAGGTTCCTTCATGGGTGCATTCTTGTATGTCCAAAGCTGATATCACCACCCTCTTCGGCACTGCTCTTGATAGTGGTCTTTTCGTTGCTCCCGGCACATGTACCATCACGGCGGTCGAGATAAGAATGCCAAAGACAAAATCAAGTTAGTCCAAGTGATGCCAGCGTGAAAAAATAAAACAAAACAGTTCTAGGGCCATTTTGGAAAATCTGAGGGCTTGGCTCGCCGACTTCATAGAATTAGAAACTGAGGAAAAACAGATCAAGGCCTTTTCTCGACTTCGCGAGTCGAGAAAAGCTGTCGCAGCGAGGTTTAGGAATTGAAGGCCTTTCTCATTTCGCGAGAATTGAGAAAAGCGATAGCAAAAACCGAGGTTTAGGGGTCGGGAATGCCTTTCTGGAGCTTCGTGGTCGAAATTAACTCAAAAGCGAAAAAGGCGGGGTTTAAGAGATTGGAAGGCCTTTCTCGATTCGCGAGTCGAAAAGGCCGAATCAAACAAAAATCACGGGTTTTAGAATTGAGAAGGCCTTTCTCGACTTCGCCAGAGTCGAAGAAGCGAAAAACAGGGTTTGGGGCCTGCAGGCTTCGCTGGTCGGCTGATGCGAAAGGCGGCTTCAGCGAGGAGTAAAAAGGCAATTTTTCTCACAACACATTGGTATTTAGCGCATTAGTATTTAACGATTGTTTTTATACTAGCACACCTGTAGTATTAGCACACATTGGCGTTTTATACTAGCACACCTTAATTAGCACAAAAAGGGCGGTTGAGGACCAACATTTAAAGTTCAACCATGACCAATATCGAGTTCAACCATTAGCGGTGTTACCAATATTCAAGTTCAACTTATTTCCGAGATTCAAGTTCAACCATACTTTAAGAAGAAGTCTTTTTTTTCTTGTTCAACCATCACCAATATTTATCCGCGATTCAAGTTTGAGCAAAGTCAACCATTATCCATATTTAAGTTCAACCATTGCCGATATTTACTAATATTTCAAGCATTACCACCAATATTTATCATTAGATTTTTTATCTTTTATTTTTTGGTTTAGCTATTGGCAACACTTACCAATATTCAACCTCATCCATTATCAATATTTACCAACATTAAAAGTTTAACCATTGTCAATATTATTAAAATTCAGCCATATATTTACGTCATTTTAATGTCATTTTTTGTATCCTCTTATTTCTTTCCCAAATGACCTTTTTTCAAGATTTTTCTATACCCAGCTTTTTATACCACAGCTTTTTTTCCCACCCATATTTAAATTTTGAAATTTGGTATGCCAGCTTTTCTTCCCACCCATATTTAAAATTTTGAAATTTAGTACACACCTTTGAGCATGAGATCGTTGTACCACAATCTTTGTTCCATTTGCCATAGCCATAGCTTTCGAGCGGCTTTCGGACCCTCCACCAGCGATCCCTTCTTGATTCATAGCCTCCATTGCCGCGGTTCCGCAGTTAAGCCCAATGAAGCGATTGAAGGCCTCCACTTAGATTTTGAAGCGATTAGTAGATGATGAAAGGCAGTCACGGAGAGCTAACTTCGTAGGACTCTTTTTCATAGTTAGATTCATAACCTAAGCGAATAATGCACCACTACTCGTGAATCGTGATAAGCGGCAAGAAAATGTGAAAGCGAATTATATCTAGGATCGTCGGTTGCTCAATATTCTAAGCCATTTTGTAAGCAGGGAGGCAAATCTGCGAGGAGCGAGCTTTCCTTTAATAGATCATCTGCGGCGGTAATCATTTGCTCTAGATGCCCTCCCTACCAGGAAAAATGCCAAACTCAAAATCTTGAAAGCATATCAACTGCAAGGCAGCCATATCACAGCGTTCCGATGCAAACTCGTTGCCGATGCGAAACAAAGGCGTATCACGAGGCCCGATGTGAAAGGCCGATGATAATCGAACCATTTTCTTACGCCCAGCGAAGGCTGAACCGAAGAACTTCGAGAAATAAAGATTTAGCGCGGCTCGCGGGCATTTGAACTCTGGTGGTAATATGTAAACTAAAATTTGTATTCTTCTTATGTTTATAGCGAGGAACAGGCGAATTAACAAAGCGGCCTTGTTTGTGAGCGGACCTTATCCTTCAATCCCGAACTGATAGCTCACGGTGCCTTGTGGTTCCTCATTGCGGTTGCTCCATTGTAAAATCATCAGTATTCCGGAGACGCGACCGATCTTTCCCTGCGATCTCTACTGACGCGGCGGTACGTGAGTATTTTCTGGCGGCAAGAGAAGCAGTTTTGTTAAAATACTAATCACCGGTGATGAAATGCGATTAGGTGATGATCCTGCGACCACATTCTAAAAGCGGAAGGGAATGGCGAGAATTAAATCGCGACTTTGGAGCTTTGGTAGGAAGCCCTTCACCGAGAAAACAACGGGAAACGAGGGGCGAAATTTCTTGATTTGATAGTCCATTGCAGAGACTCGTAAAATTTGTTTGTTTCGATCCATTTGTGCTTTCGAAAATGGAGGCCGTCATCGTCATCGAAACTAATATGGACTTTACCGCGCGTTTTGCTTCTGTGGAGGAAGTTCATATGAAGTCTTTGGATTTTGGTGATTTTTGGTTTCTTTGCCTCTTGCCTCTATCCGCAGTGCGGCCTTCTACCAGAGCTAGTGGGTTGCCTTCTCGACTAGTGGAATTAGAAAGGTTTCTAATATTGATTTAATTAGTTATATTTGATTATTAATTTATGTTTTATTTTATCCAATAGATTAATTTAATTTTATTATTTGATTAATTATCTAATTACCTTAATTAATTATTCATTATATGTTAATAATTAATACTTTTTTTTTTTTTTGGAGGGCTTGCGCGCCCCTCCCGCTCCTCCTTTGCTCCTCCCCATTTGCCCCTCCCCTCCTCTTTTGCCTCTTTGCTCTCCCCTCCCTCCCCCTTTTCCAGCTTATCCCCTCCCTCTCCTCCTTTGCCCCTTTGCTCTCCTCTCCCATCCCACCTTTGCCCCTTCTTCCAACTTATCCCCTTCCCCTCTTCAGCGTGTAGTGGCCCCTCCCTCTTTCTCCTCCTACCCTTCTCCTTATCAAGGTGTGCCCCTCTCCCTCCCTCTTTTTATATGAGTCCATTTTGGTCAGGAGTCCCAAAGTGAGATTTGTCCCACTTTAATTAAATACGACTTAACCTCTTCAATTGTTTTGGGGGTATGGTCTCAAGGATAGTGATTTATGCATCCATATCAAATCCCCTGTTATTATACTATATTATCTAAACGTGGTGCACGATGGACTACCTCAATCGTCGGATCTGTCTACCCTATGGCCCAGATTGTATATTGGGGCTTCTGGGTGCCTCTTGTCATTATGGTCATTCATGATTGGGGGCACCTATGATTTTGGAATATGGACTACAGGTTCTCCTAAGGTTTTCGAATATGAAATATCGGAACTCATCTCTATACAGGTTCGCCTATGATTTTAGAATTTGAGATACAGAGACTCAAACCTCTACCAAAATAATTTGATATCCTAATAAGAATGCTTTAACCATTGCAATCAACAAATCAACTTCTTATTTTATCTATTGAATCTATTTTTTTTCTTTTAATAATAACCTCTTCAATTGTTTTGGGAATATGGTCTATAGTCTCAAGGATAGTGATTTATGCATCTATATCAAATCCCTCTAGAACCCCTTGTTATTATGCTACATATTCTATCGATCCATCCATCCATCATCTATCATTAGAATTTGAAATAGAATTTCTATTTTTAAGGATAAAAAATTTTCTTCAAGGAATTCGAAGAAGGTGTATGATACAGAGTGCTTGATGGTTACTTTTGTTCCGTCCAGCCATACTAAAGTTACTGCCATATGATGCATGTCCCCATGTGAAAAGGGATTTTGATTTCATAAGAAAAGGAAGAAGAGAAGCAGGGGGCTTGCATAGTATATGTGCTTGCTTGTTTGCCCATTTTGATTTTTGTTTTCTGATGTTTTACAGACATAACCATTTCTGTTGGACATGCAACATATCTTTTTCTAGCTCCTAGACACCATTCTTGCAAAAACATGGAGGGAAAGAAGGAAAGAAAGAAAGAAAGAAAGAAAGAAAGATAGAATGATTTTATCGTCGATGAGACCAATGGAAGCTGGGACCCCGAGAGGCCTTGACAAACTTATTCTTGTTCGGGTTAAAACCCAGCGGGTTTTCGAGGGAAAAGCGAGTAGCGATAATAGGAATCTTGTCAGCTAAGTATACATCAATATGAAATAAATGTATATATACATGTCAAGTGTGTGCGAGGGCGTAAGCGATCTCGCATGTCTATAACCTCACGAAGGTATGATCCACAACACTTTCGTCACCCGGAAGCGTGCTCAATGTCACATGTAGCGGTTGGCCGAACCCGGACCAACTTCGGCATGAATGCGTTGGTTGATCATGTCTTTGAGCCTTTGAAAGAGTATGAGATTCATCCTCAATGACTCCCATTTGGCGGCATTGAAGGCACATCTTAAATTGACTCATCAATCCATATGTCGTCTCAATTAGAAGATGGGTATTGCCCTATATGCGAATGGAGGCAATGAGTCGCGGGACTCGTTCAATGTGGGATTTATGTGAAGTATTTGATGAATTAATCTTGCCTTGACTTGTTCAAGGGCAGCATCCAAAGCTTCTTGAGGAAGCAAGCATCAAGACTGATACTTCAAACTATGGCGATCTACCTCTGTTTGCACATGTATGCACGTATCTGCACGATCCTATCTAGCCAACCATTGATCTCTCTTTCCTCCGGCAAGCCTTGAGACCTTTCGCGGCCCCATTGCCATGATATAAGCTAGGTTAGGGGAGCGAGCATCGTCAATGATGACCACCTTTTAAAATAGACAATGTGAAAGTCAATGGCAGCCCTCTGAAGAGGCAAGAATCGTCTTACGTAGTAGAATTTGATATGGGGGCTGTGGACTTCACCCTAGTCTTTGTACCAAGAAGGCTTACGCACTGCTCAAGTAATTCCAAGTAGCGAGGATCTTCTTGGGCTATGCTTCAACCTTAGTATAAAGGACGAGGCTCCACTAAGACCTTGAGCGAGGTGTGGTGATGGGTGTCATCTGACTCGCTCTATATTTATTGTTTGCATTGCGTGTGTGCCTTCAACCGCCCGTCACTTCGTGGCGTATGGATGTGTCGGTGCATAGTAGAGCGGAAACTCCACTCCCAAATATTTGTATGTGGTCACCCACTTCACGTACGCACCGATGGCGAAGAAGGGGATCCTCGGTGGCGATGAGGATGATATGAGAACCACCTTAGTCTTGAGTCAGTTGGCGTGCATATCGGTTAGCGGTAGAATGTGTCGGGGCATCGAGATAAATTTAGCGCGGGTATTATGGCGAGAGAGGTCCACATCATCGGCATATATTAGCGCCTAATGATGGTGGAGAAGGTAGTCTCAATGCGCCCCCATTATCGACGAAGCCGGTTCGAATTGATCAATGTAAAGCCCAAACAATGTTGGGAGAGGGCATCCACGGCGAACCGTCTTTATCAAATGGTTGGCTTGTCGAGAACAAGCGGCCGAGCATCTTTCATATAGCACATGCGCATTACGCAAATCTCTGAAACCCCGGTATCACAATCTTGCCCATAGTTTTTCTGAGCCGCAGTGTCAAGCGCCGCCAAAATCCACGAAGCAACAATATAGATCGGCGGTTCTTCTGGCATCTTCAACCCGAGTTGCATAGCGTGAAGATGTGGCCAATGGTTGAGTCGCGAGAGTCGAATCTGGTTGGGTGAGGGGCTACACCTCTGCTACCTACGTCGACCCGTCAAGCTGCTTTCGAGGAAATCCTGGCAAGCGGTTTTGCAAACCGCCGGAAGGCCCGACCGCTGATTGTTGATGAATTATTTACAGGTCGCGGGTCACGCGCCTTATAGATGGGAACAACTTTACTATTGGTCCATTGCGGTAGGAAGCTTTCTGGAATGCCTTGTTGAACAGATTAGGTCGACCTTGGTATTATGGAATGACCGCCCATAAGCAATTACGCGCATACCATCGAAGAGATTACGGCACTTTCCATTGGCAAGGCGTTGTGCAGCATTTCGAATCTGTGATTTCCGGCCGGGCCTTCTTGAGGGGTAATCGCCTATGCACCACGAGGGTCGTATAGGCTGTTGCAAGTATTGCCTCTTTGCTTTCGGGAGTGATGTTCCTGGCCGAACATGGCTTTCTAAGAACCCTTCCCGGAAGGTCACGGGGTGGCGGATTCGGGGAGATAAAACATTTCCCTTTGATCATTTTGCAATGTGCTTGGCTTTCTTAGCTTTAAGGAGAGCCGGTACTATCGGTACGCATGTGGGGAGTAAAGCGGAGATTACGTGACTGGTGAATAGCGTTCGCGTTCCTTGCACTTTCTTGCATCAAACCATTGATTCGTGGAAAATTTGTGTTCTCAGAAGTTATCAATCAATCAATCGTGGATATTATCAAGGTCATCATAAGCATCACGGGCATAAGCCCTTGCATGTTAATGAAATCAATGCGAGGGCATGGCGAGGAGTTGTTGCACAAAGGAGTTCGCACAACTGCCAAGCCAACTTCAAATCAAAGTGGTAAATTAGTCTGAGTCGATCTCTTCATCTATTAAAATTTTGTTCCCCGCACGGTACTTGGCGACATGCATATCTGCTCGGTACGGCGCAGATCCCAGCACACTAGATCACTCCCCACGGTTTCCTATCTACGGTACTTGCCGGTGGGCGACCACTATATGCTTGATCTATTGCGGGTCACGAGGTCAAAGATGCCTGAGCAAAAGCAACTATCTACTATAGCACGTGACCTGATTGTCATCTGATGTCCGTGGACAAGAAGAGACACAAGTGTATTCTTTTTTCCCTTTTGATACAAAAAGATAGAGGAATATTATTCACTCTTGCTCTTTTCATTCATGTGTTTGGGTCCCTGATATATACAATACTGCAGTCCAGCCTGTCTTGCTTTAATATTTCAAACAAGAAACCTTTTAGGGAGGCTTTTGTCTTCCTGCTACATGGTTAACATGGTTTATTGAACACAAGTAAGGACCTCATTACTTTCAAGCAATAATTCTTGATGCTTCATTCTCGATTAAGGTAGAGAGAAGCTTTGTGCAGTCAAAAAGTGCAAATTATAGCATTTACATTGCACTGTTTTGGCTGGCCTGATCTTTTGCTTCTGGGGTTTAAATGACAACTAAAAGAAGGAGCAACAATCGCAAACTAGCTCAGCCTGCAATGGTTCAAATATCATGTTTTCGTAGGGTTGAGACAAATATTGAGATATCAAGTTTAAATGATAAAGAGGAACTTGATGATGATGAGATATCAAGTTTAATGATGATGAAGAGGAACTTGAACGTGCCTATATTAATGATCTAGATATATTTTGCAGATGTAATTGGACCTTCCGTTTGGTGTCTTCTCAATTCATTGTTTCAAAAATTTATTTGCTTTCGGCTGATTAAGTTTACAAAGGGAAAATGTTGATGCTAAGAATCATGGCAGGAATCTTCCAACTAAATCAGCCACTTTTTAAACATTTTAAAAACTTTCAAGAAATTAACCTAGAGGGGTTAAAAAGTTTGGCACATGTGCCACCCTTAAATGTTTGTTCTTTCTTTATGGCTAAGTCCCTGCCCTTCGGATCAGGGCCAAGCTAGAATATGCCCTCTGATGCTAAATCCTAGCCGTCATGATAAAAACCCTAAAATTGAATACTAATAATACAAAATTACACCTAGAAAAAGTTACATAATTGTTAACTTTTGTTTAATATCCATATAAAAAAAGTACCACTCCCTAACAACTAAATTTATATCTATCTTCATCAAACAATACAAATACAAACATAAATACAAATACATTAGCACCAGTAACTATAAATTAGTACATAATATAATAGTAGTAGTAGTTAAAATGATAAGTAAGTGACATCTTATTACTCCAGCGGTATATGAACTTCGAATGTATAGCTGTGTAGGGGTTATTTTGTAGTTTTATATGTTTTTTTTCACATGGTTTACCCTCACGATTTGACGTTGTATCAGGTGAGTCATATTAAATAAAATGACTGCAAATTGCTTTTGGATTCGTTGATTTGGGTTGGCTTAAACAATCCGGCGGTGATGTACTTACCCTTATCTAATTTCTTTTGCTGAGCATTTTGATTCAACCATTTAGGAGTTTGAGTGAACCATTTTAGGGTTTGAGGATGCCATATAGAGATCTTTGATGAAGACATCCTTAGTTCGATTCTTAGGAGCCTGCACTCTGTAAAGGCAGCTTTGTCCATTCTTCTAGTAAAATTTCTCTATGTTGCCGCGACCCCTTTAGATTCTAAGAATGTCGATACATTGGCGAGTTGGCTCTCGAGAAAGTATCTGCTTGTCGGATTTAGATACCCAAATCAATTTGAAAGCCAAATAAGCATGCATCTTCTTGAAATGAGCTTCAATGCATGGAAATCTAAAAGATAATCCTTGTCGAGAAGATGGATTACTTGGAATTAACTTTTTAAGGGCAAAATGGCTATCGTGGAATCCTAAAAGCATGTCACGAGGTGGTAGTAGTTCAAATGAAATCGCCAAGACTTTTTAACTACTAAGTTAGGATGTTAAGATAATGCTTGGCTATGATATTGTCAAAGAAAGCTTTAGTCGATTCGGAGAAGTCGGTTAAAAGCGAAGGAATAACTAGACTTTTTAACCTTGCAGTTTGGGAGGCATTTGGATGATATCATATGCTATTTAAGTTAAGGCAATTTATTGTTGCAAGAACGCCTGTCGAAGAAATATTGCCCCTACAACTTTATTTCTCTGCTTGAGAGTCAGATTTGGGAATGTTGAGGATTCGCGAGGGTGATTGCGGGGGTCAGTGAGTTTGTTGACCCGGCTTTGTTGTACTATACTCGCCATTTGTTACTCTGCTTAAAATTGTATAGCACAGAGATTAGCCGTTAATGGTCGGCACCCTTATTTGAATATAGCGCCACATAAGGTCCACGGACTCCTTTTTGATGCAGCGGACACCCAAATGGTACCATGAAACCTATTCACAGTCGCGGCCGATTCTTCATTGGCTAAACGGACGCCATCTTTGGATTTGGAATTTTGCTTGTCGGACTCCGCTCTACCCACATGGCGATGCCTTTCTAACTATTGGAACCTAATTTTTCACGATTTCCCTTTTAGTAAGATCATTTTCTCCTCCCTTTGTAATGGTAGCTTAATCTTAACTCATCGGTGCTTAGGATCTCGATTTGGCGGCAATCTAACCCTCTGCACTACGCATCGCGGGTTAGTTTAGTTGGAGATGGATCTTGGCGGGGCGATTCAATGTCTTTCTCTTCAAGGGAACAAAATCTCGGTATTAAGCATCGAGGATCGATGTAAATTGGCTGCAAAGGAGCCATTGATTCATATTTCCTTCCCATTTTATGCATTTATGGCTGCTTCTAAGATTAGTTGGATGTGCACTATAAAATGCCAGCGACTTGGTATTGCGGCCACAATCCCATTGAGTCTTCCATCTTTGCTTCCAAGTTTTGATTTTTGATCGGGGCTCACATATGTTCTTTTCCCTTCACTCAAACAATTGCACCTTCTATTCTCGAGAGAATTAGATCTTATGACAACTCAAAGCAAGAGCCTCTATTCTTCTCTTAGAACACTTTTTCTGCTGGAAATGTTATGGTACTTCTTATTCTTTGCGGTGAGAAAGAAGAATAAAGGTAAGAGCTGTTGTTCTCTTGTTGCTAGCCTTGTATCTTGTTATGTGTTTTGTGATGTTATTTAATTGATTACTTTGTTATCCAATTCTTGAGGGCATTTGAAATAGCGATGGAAGCTAGCAAACTAGTCTGTGAGGTGAAGCATCATGATACAAATATCTTAGGTAGCTTCCATTTTGATATTAAGTTGATTCGATTTCTTTCTTTAATTTCAGTTCCTTTTATTCATAAAGATTTCACTTTCACAGGCAATTCATGCAGCCATTTCATTAAGTTTAGAAGCTCTACTTCTAAGTTGGCTTGAAGTCGATCATTACCATCTATCTATCACCATTATGAATTTAAGAAGAGCAGGTATTTATTCCTCCTAGGGCTGTTGCCACTCGTAGGTGTAGGTGATGCCAATCCTATTCACGAACCTTTGTAACCATAGGCCATCTAGAAATTCTTGACCAAAAACTTACCTCGGCATTGGTAAGAGAAGTAGTAAGCGATTCGGTGCGAATTGGAAGAAGGAACATTTAGAAACGAGGCCATTTCTGCAATTGAAACTAGCGGTCTTATGAGCATTAGGGCTTACGCTGGAGCGTGCGATTCCTCAAACCACTTTAAAGGAACCATCTCTATGGGTGTCACTAGAAGAAGAAAGCAGTCGCTACATTCCTAGGAAAGCGGTGTAGAAGAAACTCTTCTAAAATGGAGCGCCGATGTTGATGGCCGGACCGGTTACTCTGAGAGATTATGAGACAAGAAGTAGCACAAATGACTATCAATAGAGTTACATTATTTCAAAAATGAAGTGCAGGTAAGAAATGGTGGCATGGACAAGAAAGACATCTGAGTAGTATCCAGGAATTCGACTCAATGTATGGAAATTAGTGGGATGAAAATGCATGACCACCAATAACCTCGAATTTTACACTACCTTGAGAGCCATTTATGACAAACTAAAACTGACCCTTCTAGAATATGGAATCTTAGATGAAGCGAGGGGGTGCAAGCGAGGAAACTGGTGGCATGAGAGTAGTAGCTAAGAAAGGGAGTGAAAGATGTTAGAGATCATCTAGACAATAGAGAATGGATGGCGGTTTTTGTGTTGTCGATGCTATTGGAAATAAAAGTACGCCCAATTTATATATCTTCAAGGGTAGAGGATGGTGGAAACAACTTGTTGTGATTTTGTGAACTGGTGCAATAATGAGCTTCGGAAATCTGCTTGGATATTGAGATGATTTGTTTGTGCTTAGGTGGACCATTTTGAGAGAGCGATTACGGTGGAATTTCGTTAGACAAACTCATCTCCTAATTATTGATGGTCATGGTAGTCATGTTAAACTGACATATTTTGAAGGCTAAAACATAGGGCTGCACATTCTTTTACTTCTGCACATACCTCCCATAGACTACAACCCTTAGATGTTTCTTGTTTGGTCCATTTAAAAGCATCTTTAAATCATGAGAGGACAATTCATGCATGCTTTCGGTATGAGTATAGAGCCTACTAAAGAAGATATGGCAACTTTGAGTGTCACGATTCAATCATTAGTACTTTTACCATCCAATATCTCTTTGGATTTTCAAAATTTGGTATTTGGCCTTTAATAAATCGAAATTTTGTAACTCTGAGCAGGAGTTAATGATAGCTTAGCAGCAGAAGCATCTTCTATAGCAAATGGGAATGAGAATGTTGGCATGGACAATGTAGAAATCGGGGAACAAGAACATGTTGTTGATGAATGTTTTGAAGATACTACTAATGTTGCGGCAATAGATGTTCAAGAGGAATCTGATTCTTGAGGAGAAGTAGGAAGATGTGAAGATATACTAATTCGATGAACAGAGTACCTCGGATCTGAGGCAACAAAATGAGGTGAAGTTGTTTGGATCAAATGCCAATATTGGGGCCGAGGAAGTAATAGGCCCAAAGCAGGGGATGAGAGTACAGCTAGTTTGAAGGTAAACTTTATGTTACATCGGATGAAGTAGTACAAGCAAGGATAGAAGAACAAAAGCTAGGATGAAGTAGGCTAAAATTGGGGGAAAGATAGAAGAGAAGAAAGAAGAGGAAGAGAAATGGTAAGAAGAGAAAGAGAATTGAGGAAGGAAGAGGCCCGAGAAAGGCAAGGGAAGAGAAAAAAGATTAGCGAAGAGAAAAAAGGCATTAGCAGGTTGTGAAGAAATTATGTGACAATGCGGGAGTAAGTGAGGTTCTTAGCGTGGGGGCGATGGCAAAGAATTTGGAATGCCTATAAGACAAGATGAAAATGAAGGGCATTTGAAAATGTAGCCCGATGTTTTGCTTCGGTAGCCAATCTTTAGATCACGTTTGTGAGCCTTCCACAAATGCAAATGAAATGTCAAATGGAGATAGAAACATGGTGATCTTTGAGGAGTCTCAAGGAGAGTCTGAAACCTGCCCGAGGACAAGACAAATCTCTTGATGATGTGTGTATAGAAATGAAGCACTTTCCATCTGAAATATTTGGGATTATAATTTACTGTTGTAAAATGTCCTTGCCTTTTTCTAATAACAAGTGAATAAATTTACGATTAAATTCTGAATTGTATTGTAGACATATGAGTTAATTAGTGCTCTTGTCCAGTATTTGGGATAAGTTATGGTTTTAAATATAACAGAATTGTTTGTTTGATTTTCAATCGTATGTTATAGTGATTTCTTGCGCGGGTTATTGAATGGTGTACGCAGTTGAGGTGAATAGATGCAACATTATGATCTAAATTATTCCTGTATAGGTCTTTAGCGTAAATAAACAAAAAGTCTTTGGTATCACCTATTGTAGGTAAGGGTTTCACCATAGGGGATCAAAGGTGCACCAATTGCAATCATGAAGTGCACCAACAAAGGAAGCTCGTGCCATGTTCCTCTTGCTCCATTTGGTGTGAGGATATCACCATCATGGGAAAAAGACCCCTTTGATTCAATTTTATTCTGAGCTGGTTATGCAAAAAAATTTCATTGAAAGTTTAAAATCTGATGTAGTACATGCGGAGCATAATTTGGATGCGAGATTAGAATTAAGTGGTGTTTCCTACTACTAAATTTAGGGCCTTATTTACTACGTTAGGTGCACCAACTATGGGAACCCTCACGTTATATTACTTGCTATAAATTAAATCGATCCAAGCGTAGACATGTTATAACGCATAGCATTTTCAGCAAGTAATTTTAGGACCTATGGCTTGGCCAAGGGTAATAAGCGATGCAAACTTCATTCGATCCTTGTATTTATTCTCGGAATAAAGCGAGAATGAAGTTCACGCAAGTTATATTTATTGTGGTTGGTTAGGTGCAAAACATGGATAGCTAACTTTACTCTTGTATAAGGGAAGCGCCTGGATATTGGATCTCTTCCTCTCAACATTGATTTCTACGAAATACAAAGGGATTTTCTTGCGGCTTCTCTTCACATTTTATTTCTCGATGGATCATGAGATCAATAATTAAGATCCACTAATTAATTGACTCTCATGTAGAAATGCTCGGTGGTTTAGTGAATACAATTATAAAACCATTACCTATTTGAATGTACACTTGTTTTGTTTTGTATGATATATTTGGGCATCAAACATGAAATGTTTCCTTTTATGTTTACCTATGATTCCTTTGTTAGAGGCCGAAGAGACAAAAATTTCTTAATACAACATAGCACATATAACTACCATTACTTGATAATTAACTTAAACCATTGCATCCAACATTTTTAAAATTAAAATCCTCACGAAACCCCTTTGGTTTTGCATGCATATTCACCACGGGGGTTAGGAAGGAAGCGAGCCCTAAAACTTACAATACATGTACAAAATTAACACCATTAAGTACATTCCCTCAAACCTTATAGTATTTTGTAAATCTCATTATCTGATGCGAAGCATGCAGTGTACCCCTAGCGAAGGATAAGCTAATAATACCAGTCGGTTAGAATAAAAGGGCTTAATATGCCCGACCAAGCAGTTAGGTGCGTCTTTACTCAGAGCCCAGAGTGAATATGCACCCAAATCAAAGATTGTAATTTAGAAATGTTGGATGCAATGGTTTAAGTTAATTAATGTTAATCCCATCGATCGAGAGACATCGGATCGCCATTCTAGAATGGGGCAGGCATGCATGTTTTGCATGCATGTGAAGCATATGCCATTACAGTTGGGAGTTATTTTAAGTAGCGTTGCATCGACTCCTCATCGAGCTTCCTCTTCTCTCTCAGGTACCTCTTTTCTCTTTGAATTGTTTCCGAGGCGGGGAGGGGCTTCTCCACCTTTTAGTTCCTGGCCAATTTGGCGTTTCTTTCATCTTTGTCCTTTTTCGACCTTTAGCCTTAGATCACCGTGACCTTCGTCCTGCGATCCCTGGATTTGTAAGGAATCGCTTTGGTACATTAGGCGGTTTGTTGGTTTCATCACGAGTCCCATTCTAGAATCCATCGTCAGAGACATCGGATCGCCCATTCAAATGGGGCGAGCATCATATTTACATGCATCTTGGTATGCCCATTACAGTTGGGAGTTAGCTATTTTAGGCGTTTACGCATCGACTCCTCGCCGGCGCTTCCTCTTCTCTCTCGGCCCGATTACCTCTTTCTCTTTTGAACCCACCCTCCCCCCCTTCTTTGTTTTATTATATTTGTGTGGCATAATCAACCCTCCACTCTGGGAGGTTTGTTTTGTTTTGTTTTGTGGTGTTGGTGATGTGCGGAGTGCGAGGTTGGTGACATTTGTTTCGACTTCTCCATTAAATTGGGTTTTGGGAGCGATTTCTGCGCGCTAGCGTTTATGCAAGCGCAGAAGGTTTATCACTAGGGTTTTCCTCGAAGCAGAAAGTGAGGAGTTTTTTAATCCGTTGATAAGCTTTGGCGAGGTACACCAGTAGAACATCACATTAGCGTGTATTTTTTGGGGTCCAAATGATATAATTGGATTTTCCCTTTTATTTTCGTGGAGTAGTTTGCGTATTAGGCTACCACTATCCTATTTGAGATGAATGAGAAGCCTATCTATCTCGGGCGGTTTGTTGGTTTCATGCGAGTCCCATTCTAGAATGATAGTTACATATGTTGGTTGTTGTGTGAATAAGCTCCTTGGGGAGTCAGACAAGTATTGCCGGTTAACGAAGAATTGAAATCATGCAGCATCTTTGCTTTCGATGCTCGATTCACCTCGCCATAATCAACGGCTGCAAACATACGTCAATTCCACGAACTCCGCATCTCATATCCATCCCCAAACTCATTCAACTTTATCATTTTTATCACCATCCTAAAGAGGCCCTTATCCAAGTCATTAATCTCACATTTATATTACTACAAAACATAAGAGTTCTTCTTGAGGATCATAGCCATCATCTCGCCATCGCACGTTCAAAGGAACACAAAATTGTGGTGGCGCCATCACCTCGCCACCACAATTTCCAAACAGAAGCCAACAAACTAAACTCAAAAGTTGAAACACAACAGCAATAACAAAGAGAGTTCGCAGTTCAATTCAAGTGCCCATTCGTGCGAGAGCGTCACAACATGGCATATCTCATCATGTTCACGTGCATCCACCGGTATAGCTCTCTTAAAACGCCCTGTAATATGCTTTATTGCTTGATCGACCGTCCATCCACATCCATACCGCGTGAGCGAGGTCTATCGGCAATTTATATTGCTCATCGTATTGGGCGATTAGCCAGAAAGCGGATAATCGCCGAGATATCCGATCCAACATTTCCTCAATCACTAATATCATGTCCGGGCTCACGGAGTCACATGCCGCGAGGGAAACTAAGATTTTGGTTCAAGGGATTAAAAGTATCAAGAGGAATTTTGAAGGAATGCACAATCGCTTTCCAACAAGGTTAAGCAGGCCTATCAATTTCCATGTCCGGGGAAACGGGCTGTCCTCTCGAAACCCATCTGTAAGTAAGAACTATGAACACAAGCAACACATCCTAAACACTAGCAAATCCTTCAAAAACCAGTACAAGGCCTCCACTACATGAAGCTAAATCATTTTGCAACTCTTCTTCGCAGGAGTAAGCGAACCGGCATCTTGACAAAATCACAACAAATCAAAGCTGAGACTTGAAATAGCGGGCTTAGGCAGACCTCCTGGCGACACAAAGACAATTTCGGTACACTAGATAAAATGGATAAGGGCGTACCGGAATAGAAGCTCCTCATGCCACGATATGCCCAAGCCTGCACCTCCCTTGCCACAAAAAAAAACCCGCAGCCCATCTAGGTGAAATACAAACCATACAAAGACAATGCGCTAATCTTTGCTCGAAATACACATTGGTTTAAAACCCACAAATAGCAACCCCATATGCGCAGTACAATTATTTTAGACTATCCTTGAGCTCGAGCATATCCCACCAAAAAGCTCCCGTTCACAAAAGTCAAATATTGTGACAGCGTTGACGCATCAAACCATGACGGCGTCAAAACAGGAGTTCTGGCTATGGAGGACTGCCGGAGAACCCACATCGGCCAGCCTCTCCGGGCCCTTGCAACCTTCCGGGCATCTCTTCCCACCACAATCTGCGGCTCCAGGTGCCGCAATGGCACCGAATTTGTGCATCGTGTGCTTGCTCTCTCCCTAGGTCTCCGCAATTTGGGAATGCAGCACGGATCTCGCGTTGCCATAGCCGCTCTTAACAGGTTGAAGCTATACGTGACGTCAGTCGTTCATTTCATTTTTTATCAATGTGAAAATTTGCATCTTATTGGCTTTGATTCTCGATGCTGAATCTAATTTATCCGGTTTTCTCACTGCATATAGTGACTGGTACCTAGAATGGATTCTGGCAGTGCCTTGTGCCGGTGGAATCATTGCGCCTTTAAATTATAGATGGGTATGGTGCTCTTTTAGTTACTTCACACGGTTGAAGGATGTTGAAACATGCCTTTTAACCCATGTTATAGAGTGTAGAAGAAGCTAGTGCTGCTATACAAAGAATTTCTGCTAGCATTTTGGTGTTAGACGACCACTATCTACCCTGGTGTGAGATGCTTCGAAAGAGATGTCCATCTCTGCAGATTCTGGTGCGTCTTGGTGATGGAGAATGTGAAGGTAAACTTACTACTCGCACCTCAAAAGCTAAAGTGAATGAAACACATGGTTGATGTTTGGTAATGGCAGGTCCAATCATCAGTTCAGAAGGTATTATAGGATTAGCACAGCTAGATGGCACAGAGATCCAGCTTGATTGGGCACCAAAACAGGTTGCAGTTATATGCTTCACATCAGGTATTAAATCTTAAGTCTGGCAAGTTGTTTTCCTGCACCCTGTCTAACGTACGTCTGATTATTGCTTGCAGGGACAACAGGGTGCCCCAAAGGAGTTGCACTCAGCCATAATGCAATGATTGTGCAATCTTTGGCCAAACTTGCTGTGGTTGGTTATTCTAGTAATGATGTAAGTATGTCCAAATTTTGGTTTCTCTGAATAGTTGCATCATTGTTACTCTCAAGGCAAAAATTGGACAAGGATTGGTCTTTTATTCATAGGTCTATCTGCACACATCACCAATGTGCCACATTGGAGCAATTTCTTCTGCTCTTGCTATGATTATGGTAGGTGCTTGCCATGTGATCATCCCAAAGTTCTCCACGGATCTTGTCTTTAGGAGTATACAAGATTATAACGTGTCAGCATTTATTGCTGTTCCAACAATGCTATCTGATATGGTTTCCTCGCCTTCTTTGCAAACAGGGTATAGCTTCTCTCTAATACGTTTGCAGTATTGTGTGTGGACAAGACTACTTGATATATGCATAATTTCTTTTTAAATAGAGTCACGTTGCACTTTCAAAGACTTCTTTTAATGATGAAATGGGTTCATGTCTGGCAGAAGTGACAAGCCAAGATTTCTTACTGTGAGAATTATTTTGAACGGGGCAGGAGGTACTCGGTTAGGTCTTCTAAAAACCCTGAGCCAAGTATTTCCAGCTGCCAAGATCTTATCAGCATATGGTACGTATTTGTTTTCTGTTATTTTTCCCTCTTCACATTAAGTCATACGTTGCCTGAATATACAGGAATGACTGAAGCATGTTCTTCAATGACTTTCTTAACCCTTCACGATGCTTCCTGTCAAAGAAACATAAACAAAGAAAGAGGTGTATGTGTTGGAAGACCAGCCCCTCATGTGGAAATTTGTATAGAACCTGTTCAGGATAAACCATTGAGAATAGGTGCAAAAGATAAAGATTCTGTAGTGTTTCCTCATATGGCAGTAGAGAGTAAAGTTAAGGAAGGAAATGTGTTAACACGAGGCCCACATGTAATGGAAGGTTATTGGGGGCAACCAGTGGAAACATCATTAGCATTGAGGAAAGATGGCTGGTTGTACACAGGGGATGTTGGATGGCTAGATGAACAAGGTAGGCTCTGGTTGTTAGGTCGCAGCAAATATGTCATAAAGAGTGGAGGTGAAAACGTTTATTCATCCGAGGTAAGTTGGTTTCATCTAGTTCACTTACATTTTTTAAAAGGCAGAAACAGATAAGCCAAGTGGTAATCTTTATCCATGTTTATTATGCTGTTAAGAACCTTTATGTATGTTCCTTCGACCAACATTTGAGCATCTTTGGCCAGGCTGTAATCTCACTTTCCATAAGTTTGATCATTCTTCAGGTTGAAGATCTCTTGCTATCTCATCCAGCAATATCGGCCACAGTTGTGGTAGGCGTACCTGATACTCGTTTAAATGAAGCTGTTGTGGCTGCAGTGGCACTGAAGGAAGGATGGAAATGGGATGAAAGGATAGAAACCCAATCAAAACGTAGTCTAAAAGATAGATCTATATCAACGCAGGAGCTCATTTCTTACTGTAAACAAGCTGGTCTTTCAGGGTATGCCGTTTTCTACTCACTAGCATCTAATACAGACAGATTTTCTAAGACAATTGCATTCTTTTCCGTTTAGCAATGTTTAAGCTTTGTAGATAATTAAATTATTATCTTCACAGGCACTAGTTATTTATAGTTTATACATGTTGCTTTATAAAGTTCTTTGCATCTGCTATAATCTTGGTTCCCTCATAAGCTGGTACTCAACATTGTTATATAGGGATCACAATCTGTAGCCTAATGGAAAATTACTGATTTACAATTTGCAGGTATAAGATCCCAAAGCATTTTTATCATCAACAACATCCATTTCCCCTGACATCCACAGGAAAGTGAAACGGGACTTGGTGAAGGCTAGCATAGTTGACAGAATATCCGATATTGGATTAAGTCGTCTATAAGGTAAATTCTAGGTAACCTCAAGTTCGGCCACATTCTTGGATTGAATGTTGTCACAACATATATAAGGCAGTTTGAATTTTTGTTTGAAGGTATTTTTTGTTTGACAATTTCTGGGACAGACATGTGGACAAGGCTAGAACCAAAGCAGTTTGCTTAGATTCTCAATGGGAAATTTAAGATGCGCCAAGCTCAGCTGCATTCTTAAGGCTCACGAAAGAAGTGGGTTTATCAGGAACAAAATTTGCAGATAAGACTGCGATGTCTTGCCATGATTTAGCAAGCGGGAAGAAGTTTGGTTTTGATTCATGAATCCGTTTGATATGTTTCTACCGGATCTACAAAACTTGATATTTGTTGGAATATGAAAAAGTATGACTGTTAGTTTACTAGCCATTAAGAGTAGATGAGATTCTATTGTAGCATTTACTAGTTGTATCTAACTTCAAGGAACTCTTTTATATGTATTCCGATTGATAATGAATACAATATTGTTGCTTCTTTGATACTACCGCTTCCCAATTCTCATTTGTTAATATGGTATCAGACCGGGTGGCTCTCAAGACCAAGAGCTTTAGGAAGTGGAGAAAAGAGTGGCAGTCTAAAGGTCGAGGTTTTGTCTACAAACTTGACAGGTTGCTCAAGTGTTTTATATATTTTTTTATGCAGCTCTCATACAGATTATGTATTTGATGTAGCATGGTCACCAACAGCTAAGTTTCTCGTTACAGCAAGTCATGACAGAATGTGGAAGCTATGGCAACCCAGGTCTGTGGCCAAGGATTTTACTCCATGAGGTTCTAATGGTGCATATAAAATTATGAATTGTTATCCATATCCCATTATCTATCCATGCGTATTTGAGACCATGCAGGCTAGATAAAACCCGTCTACACATCTGCAATTACTACACATTGTTTTTTTTTTTCATCACTGGTATCTAACTAGATTGTCAGATTCTTGTCGATATTGTGAGGAAGAATGTATGCTGAATATATAAAAGCATAACAACTTTAAGATTGTTTCTAAAATCACAAAATTTGTTTGCTAAAATCAATCTGATGTTTCCAGTCTAGTTTTTGTTCTTGCAAAATAGAAATTCTAGACATGCATTGATCTTAACAATACATTGCAGCGGCCAATATTGAGAATCACTTGTGGTATTGAGTCTACTATTCCCAGAATAAAGAGTCAGGCAAAGGAAAAAACAATAGCTGACGTTATGTCTTGGCATCAAAGTAATATACAGAAGAGGTTAATTGGAAAAACCAAAGCGAAATTTTAACCACCATCAAATTTCCCCATTATTCGACAGCTTTTTACAAATCGAAAAACCCTGTTGAAGTTCTGTCTATTTTTTGGGCGGCGCCGCCTCCACTCTGTTTCCGCCGCTCCATACTCTGTTTCTTCCCAACCCCATCCGCCTTGAATTTGGCCTTGAATCTGGCAGGTCTGTGTACCTTTCTTCCATGCTCCATGTGTTCAGATGGCAAGTGCAAAGCAACAGATCTATCGGAATCAGAAACCTGGAAGAGACCGGTGGCTCTGAAATATACCTGGAATCAAGCCTAGAAGGGTCGATTTGGCCCTGAAAGCCCAGCAAGCGACTCATGTTGGCATTCCGGTGGTCCGCCATCACTAAGAATGCTCTGCTGCTAATGAATGGCAGAAGTTTTCGATTTGAATCTGGTTGCAACAGAAGAAAAATTCAATGACAAACTTTAGAAAGCAAACTTACGGGAAAGACTGCTGCAGATATCAAGATTTCTTCAAGAACAGCCAAGATCCCTTCAAAATTTGCTGGTGGTTAAAATTTCGTTGGAGAATTTGAGTGAGCATAAAATTTCCTGTGGAAATTTTGAGCAGACCTGGCGGCGCCACTCGCGGCTCCGCCGCTCGTGACCCGCCAGATTTCCACAGGAAATTTTAAGCTCACTCAAATTACTCCTTCCAAAAAACAGCATCAGGGATCCAGATAAAGACTGAGTTTTGGAAAGGATTGGCCTCATTTCGTGGACGTATTGATCCAATCCAATGCCTTAGTGTGTGGTCTTCATTTTGTGCAAGTCCTCATCTTGATCATTACGTCATTAATGCGATCCAACGGACATAGTGCGCGTGTTAGCGTGCATGTCTTCATTTGATCGTTGCTTCATTGATTCGAGCAACGACTATAGCATGCTTATGTCTTGCATCAAATATCCAAGGCCCAAGATAATATTCAATGTCTAAGGTTCACTCAATCCGTTGGCCCAAATTCCAAATTCACTCAATTTGATGGCATATGGTAAGGGAGGGTGCCCACCTACGGTTCACCAGTGGGCAAAATGGATCGTTGATGGCCCTCCAGGGCTCGGATGAGAGTGAACGATGGTTCATTGGGTGCCCTGAGAATGGGGCTTTCATATATGACCCTAAAACGCCCGCTTTCGGTGCCTAATAGAGAGTGAGGCCCCAAAATGAAGGACCTTTCCTGATGGTGCACCAACGTGCCCACAATGGTGCATATAGCAAACGATGCTCCAAATGACACGTCGCTGAGTACTTGTTTTACTAAAGCTCTTACATTCAACCTAGTCAAATGAGGCATGTGCGTGGGAATTTCGTATTCTATAAAAAAAGTTAGGTGGGTTCAAAGAAAAGGCAAAAAAAGGCGGGAATTTTAGGGATTTTAAATAGATGAATCCTTGTGGATTGGATTAACAGAAACCAAAGTAGGGCCGCCCATAAAGGGAATGATATCACCCGGATTGTGGGCACCCTCCTTAAAGGGAAAGGGAAGAAAAAGGTTAAGGGAAAGCAAGAGGAAAAGAGAAAAGGGAAAGAAGGAAAAGAAAAAAGGGATACGGTAGGGTCTCAGGTGTTTTAAGCACTTAAGAGGCAAACTCTTCTAAGTGACACGGAGATGCTTCGTTAAACCCGCGACTTCTTTGGATGCTAATATCATGAACAACAACTTTGTAGAAAAGCGGGTCCAAAAATGTTAGAAATCTGGGGCCGGTCAAAGTTTGGGCGTTTAGGGTTCCCCATCGCCATGCCCTAGCCCCCATCATGGTAGGCCCTAAACATCACGAAGAGTGCCGCGACATGCACCTTAATGGCATTGCGCTTTAGCAACCTTCCTGAGCAGAGCTACTTGGTTCATTGGGGTTCTTCACACCAGCTCTAGCGGTTGTAGTACGAGGGCCATCTATTGGCTAGGCCTTGCCAGCCATCGTGGTACTGCCAATGGTGTCGTTGCCAATTTGGCTTGAAGCCTTCATAAATACCAACCAATCTCACTAAATATTCCCAATTCTTTGTTTCAAACCATTCCAATTAGCCCGGAGGCATCCTGCGCGCCCCAAGCTGCGATTGAAGGGAATTGGCCATTAAAGCCTCAGCTTTGGAAATCCCCGTGACCCGGGTTTGAGGCGAGTTATCATTTTTCCTTTGGGTATAAATTGAGTGCTTTCGATTTCCCTCTTATTGGTAGGCGATCTTCTATGGACTCAAAGCCAAAGGGTAGAAAGCCTTCATCTGCATCATTGATTGTCTTGGTTAGATCAGCGAATGCATTGTTTTCCTAAGAGATAAGACCAAACACCATGGATCAAGTGAGGAAAAGAACAAAGCTTCTTCGGACGGACACATTATGAGATGCTTCTCGATGCAATTGAGTAACCCTCTTAATAAAGAGATCCGCGACTAGCAGAACAATTTGCCTACCTCTTCGGCTCCATGACTTCCACAACTCGAATTAGCCAATTGAGAGTGCATGATTACCAGTTTGAGCTATCACGCTATCGTGCTCCACGAAATCATGTCGGATTGAAAGCGGGAGCCAAAGTCTCAAGCGAACCTCATATATTGCCAGATCGTGGTGACAAATGGATGCTCCTTGAGCTCGATTGGTTTAAGCCCGGCGAAATTTTTTTACAAGGCCGGCCGGGCGATCTTCGTCGGCTAACCTTCGTGTCCCTAATATTGTAACAAGCCAATGTGCCGTTATCTATAATAGTCCATAGGGCTTATTTTGTGCAATCAGGAAATGCAGACATTGCAAAGTGTATAGAACTTTTGCCTCCTTTGTTTTGTTATGTGGAATATAGATATGATATAACGGAATTTAACATATCGCCGCTTAACAGAATGCAACTGCATTTCATTTAAAAATGACAATCAGCCTAAATGTCATTAAGACTTAGATGATGATGATGATGATGATGATGATGATGATGATGATGATGATGATGATGATGATGATGATGATGATGATGATGATGATGAGAATAGTAGTACAAAATGATAGGGCTAGGCAAAGATGATAAAAAAAGGCGACGGCTTATCATCGCGATGAAAAACCATGCCCTTTCAAGTTTTTGAGAAAAACCCTAATGAGAAATAGTCGCCAACTGAGTGGAGATGGATGAGACCAATGGAAGACAGAGTCCATAGATGTTTGTGAGTTCTAACCTGAAACAATAACAAACCACCAATACCAAAAGCCCGTAAATTGCATTATAATAAGCACATATGAATGTAATAACTCCCGTGAAGTTAAACCTGCGCGTCTCGCGAGTTATTATGAACATAGATTGTTCAAAACAAAGTAGTCTCCATTAGTATGAAAAGAAAATAACTAGTCAATGAAAAATGAAAACCTCCAAAGGGGTTGGTCGCGCATGCACATGAATAAAAAACCTCTATAATAAAAAGGGGTTGGTCGCACGTGCCATGCGAACAAAATATGAATATAGCTTACAAAACATCAAAAGAAAGAAAAACCTCTAGAGGGGTTCGTCACATGAGCCACATGAATAAAAAAAAGCCTCTATCACAAGAAGGGGTTAACCGCGCGTACCCGCGTGAAAAAGAGACTCTATAATGAAAGAGTGGCCATGTGCCCACATTGAGCGAAAAACCTCCATAACAAGAATATGGCCCACAGGGTTACTTATTAGCATGTCTACCCATTAAGAAACATGAACGATTGCATCTATTCGAGAAGGTGCACATCATTCAGAATCGAAAAAAGGTTATGGGATTGTGAGCCACATGAGAATATATCATGGAAGTTCTTCTTGTTTTTTTCTTGAAGGACAACAAATTGTATTAAGATAACTAATGGTTGCAGATATATTAGCAAAGGTAGGAACAAAAGCTCATAAGATAATTACAATCCACCTATGCATAAATAAACCTCAAAAATTAAATACCACTTGGTAGGGGCAAGCGTAGAGCAATAATAAAACTTTATAATTCTATCTTTTGCATTTTGTAGAATATGAGCAGCAGAAATATCAGATCTTTGAAGATACAAAATCTTCTTTGCTTCAAAATTGACCACAATAACTCTAGCTAAACGAAAGGCACGACTCTGCATTAGGTAAACAGCCAAAAGCACCTGTTGACTTGTTAGTGCTACTTGGAAAAGAGATAGAAGACATGACTAAGCTGGCTGGATGTGAGCACATAAGAAGAAACAATGCTCAATGATCTCAACTCACTGCTTAGAAAAGGGACATAGTTGAGACACACAAGAGTTGATCCTATTTTCCACCAAACTACAGCCAGCTTGGGATGAAGAAAACTATCCCATCAGTCAGGAGGAACTTCTTGATCAAAGGGCACATTTTATACCCATCTCTAAGACATTGATGTCCTACTTTGTACATATTCCTCGATACGTTTATTACTGTTAAGTTTTTTTCCCCTTCAAAACCCTTCGCAGCGGGGTTTTTTAATCCTATACAGTAAAGGTTTCCTATGCTTTTTTTTGTATTGGGCATATAGACCATTTGGTCTCCACGGATGATAAAATCAATTCAATTCATATTTTTATGAATGAATCTCTCTTTATGGATATCTGAGCCGTTGGTCTAGAGCATATCACGAGATATATCACGGATCAAGCAATCTAAACCATTGGTTTGAACATCTTAATTTTAAAATACCAAACATCTACAAATGCCTAGAAAACCTAAAAGAAATGGGAAATACAACATGGTCGATTCTAGTACATATGAAATATATGTACTCCAAAACTAGTATATACAAAACATCTGAAAAATACTCCATAGTCACACTTAGATTATAGTACACATGA
Organism: Isoetes taiwanensis; assembly: GCA_021234155.1. Classification (NCBI taxonomy): domain Eukaryota; kingdom Viridiplantae; phylum Streptophyta; class Lycopodiopsida; order Isoetales; family Isoetaceae; genus Isoetes; species Isoetes taiwanensis. Next base: position 5,102,162 of record JAJEKV010000021.1, read on the forward strand.
TATATACGTAAGAAAACAAATATCTAAAGTTATAAGGATTTATAGAGCTCCACATGAATCGAACCTGGCTAAGACCAAAGAGCAAGGGGATGGGAGAGGACATACCTTGGAGTAATGCCCATTGTAAAATGACAAAGAAAATGCACTGGCAATCAACAACATCAACTAACACAAAAATGGCCAACCATGAAAGAATATCAAACCTGGCCTTCCAAAAGGTATAGATATTTATATGTATACCTTTCCCCTGCATGCCCTCAACGTGCTCACTGAAATGTAAAAAAGGCTCACCACTCTGCTCTACCTTGCTTATAGTCTTATGAGCAACTCAAAATGGTATTAAGCATAAATACAAAGCCATGAAACCTGCAATTTAATCTCAAATAAGACCTATGTTACACAATATTGTAGCTAATCACTATCTACGGTTACTCAATCATCCATTCTAAGCAAGTTTCTACTTCCTCTAGCCTTCATTCCCTTGCCTTATAATGCAGAAGCTAAAATATACTAGATCTTATCAACTTAATTATGACTAGAGCTTATCATTCAAATCCCCTTTAAATTATTATGCCCTTTAGCATTTCTCTTGTCTGCTGCAACTATATATGTATCACCCATAGATGCTCAGATCTATATCGCCCATAGATCTAGTGTACAATAGCTTATTCGTCTACAACCTTCAACTAGCTCTATGATATGAAATGTTATTGTGGCAATAGAATATTATAGCATGCATACTTTTATAAAACCAATGCCCTACAGGTTGCTCATCCCAAAAGGCATTGAGTTAAGTTGCAAGGCATGCTATATTTCCAGCAATGCATAAACTACGATAGGGAAAATTAAAATGCAATAAACATGCAACATGCTTTTAACATGTTTGAATGTTTGAAAAGAACCTTATGCAACAAGATCTCTACTGTGGCTGCAAATATTATGTTATGAGACGTACTTACAAGCCTATACCACGTACTTATAACCACTATTCTCTTGGCAGAGGTTGTCTTTCCTTGACTTGAAGGGGAATCGCTCTACCAAATACTTGCCTACCTAGTCCGGATCAGAAAGGAAATCACTTTTTACAAATCCCCCATCAAGATTCAACGACGATGAAGGAAAAAACTGAGGGAGAACATTACCTTGCTGCCGAAATTGCCTCCAAGATCTGCACAAACCCTCTGCATAGAAGAACCTCTAGATGATGCAGGTCTGCTGCCACACCATGCCAAACCTTTGCAAAAATAGAGAGAAATGAAATGAAATGAATGAATGAATGAAATGAAATGTTTTAATATTACGTCTACTGAGACCATCAGGTCTATCAGACGTTCAAATTATCTTCTACATCAAACCAGGTCATCCCGGATATTGCTTCCGTTTGAAGCATCATCTGTTATCTATCTCTTCTCTCTCGCAGTCATCATCATATCACGGTATCATGTATAAACTAGAAATACATGCTTTCTAATATTAATCCTTATATAATAAAATTCCCAATAGTTGAAGGGGAGTAAACCAAAACAAGTCGGCAATGTCGCGAGTGTACTCCATATCGTTTCCTTAAAGCCTCATGGGTCGGACATAGCGAGAAAGAGCATGTACTTCTTCTATCTCATCTTGTCCTAAGCCGTACCACCTGACCGGCCGATCCACAGGAATGTTCTTCCATCTACCTTCTTCCATGCTCAAGTGGTGTTGGGAGCTCAAAGCGCATTCTCGATATCTCTTTCATTTCAACAGGACATATCACTTTTCAAATGCGTTGCTTCCCGCCCAACATGGGGTTCATATTAGTCGCGATAGGCCTCCATTTTTAGATCTTTGGATTATTTATTCTCTGAGAGATGCCACGAATACTGTAATCACCCATGCTTGTACCTCTTTATGTGGACATTCCTCATACTCATGTTTCATTTGCTTAACCACTCCTTTATAATAATGCGTACCATCCATCGAACTCACTCTCTTTCAATGCAAGGTAAGGCAACTTTGTTTTCATCCATGGCTCGTACTTTATTCACACATAAATGTCGGCGTTTGAACAAGTGCTTCTCCTTCCGGTGGGATCACTCCACTTTCACAGCAACATCATCTCATATGGAGTTTGAGTCTTCACTCCCTATTCGGTGCACAAAAATCTCTTTTGAATTTTCTCAACGACTCCATAGGCGTAATGCTAGTAACGATTTATACCTGCATACCCATAAGAACAATGATTGCACCAAAACCTTATACAACATTTTTTTTCATACTCTCGCCTTCGGCACGTAATTGCTTTACCACAACTCCTGCATGGCATAAAGAGATTTTTAGACCACCATTTGTTCTCTGTTCAATGCATTTATTCCACCTAAAAATTCTTGTCAATCACCCGGTCCAAGATATTTATGCGTATCCGCGAGTCCATTTTTCTCCCCTTTATAATAAAAGTCCGGCTTTTTTCTAGAGCCCACCACCATAATCTTAGATTTTTCAAATTTACTTTCATACCCATTGAATCAGAAATGCGCTAACTTTGTCAAGATGCCTTTACGAAATACATTTTTTGCACGGAGATAAGCACCACATCGTCGCATATAGTAAAGAAGACAAAACATATCACGCAATAGGGGTTCACGGTACGTCATGCTCCACAATCCACTCTTGGGCAGTCTGTAGACAGTCAAACAACGTGGGAGATAAAGAGGCGATACGATTTAACACCAACGTTACTCACTACCACATCTTTACATGCATTTTTTGAAGGGAAGGACAATTCCACAAACACTTTTTCATATAAAGATCCTGGTCATCTCGATACTCCACTTTGGAATATTTAGTTTTCTCATTCTCTCCATCGGACATTCTCACGGGTACCATATCAAATGCTTTTACTAAAATCAATGAATGCAAGATAAAGTGGCTTTTTCTTACCCTTCTGCCTCCATTGCTACCTTGATGGTGACTAGGTGATCGATAGTGGAGTGTCCTCGCTGAAGCACAACGCCTTAGCTCTCAAATCATGTTCCTCGGTGACTGTTATCTTTGTCTCAATATAGATGCAAAGAGCTTGGAAAATATGCTAGATAATATCGGGATGGTCCTATAATTCTTTGACGTCGGACTTATCCCTCCCTTGAAGGCGGGCACTACTCGGTTGATGCGCCCATGTGTTTGGGGAGACCGGATATGGCCATGTTAAACATTCTCGTGATTGGTTCTACCGGTTGGTCCCCGGCCCATTTTAACAATTGACCACAAGGCCACCGACATCTAACGCCTTACCATTAGCCATTTTCACCGGTCATAGGCTACATCATCTGGCGTAACAAAGATTGTATTTTTAATGCGCTTCCGGTGTCATCTGGCGTCTCCATTCCTTCTAGGCGATATAGTTTTCTAACTTTATTCGAGGAATAAATCCATGGCATCAATATTAGGAGCATCGCAGTAGTTGCTTTCAATCTTTCCAAAAGGTTTGGAGTTCTTTTATCAATTCTTCTATGTGCTTTGTCGTATTTGTTTCAAAGAAATGACCTCTTTTTCTTAGGACGGAAGAAACATATTCTTTTCTTCTTGAATTTGTTTTACTATCTCCTTCCGCTTTCTTAAATTCGCTGCATTTGGACTTACATTCCACATCGTGCCGGCTATTGCGAGGAGCCCCTTGGCTTTCCGTTTATGAGTAAAGCATCTATGCTGCGGCATCCGAGGAAGGTGTGTAATTTGTTTATCCATATCCCTTTGCATGCATTATATTTAATCACAGTATTCCTTCCCTGCATGCTTTTCGATACATATCGCTCTTTTTGGCATCATCCGTACACCATGTATGCGGATTTTTCCCCAACGAGGTTTATCGGCAACCTATTTGGCCCGGAATGGGGTGGTACATGATCCGATTAAGTTATTTATCTAAAGCGTGGTAGAGATCTTAAATGCGACCCTTTCCCCACCAATGACGCAATCTACAACACTTTTCACTCTTCGTAATTGCACTTCGATTCAATCTTGTCAAACCATTAAAAATTAGAGAGAGTCCGACCCACTACACATCTCTATTAACCTTTTGCCCATTTCGTTGTATATGCTTTATCTTCGATTATGCATTATCTTGCTACCTGCAATTGATCTCATCCATCTCTTCCATCCATAAGCTCCCCATCACAATTGAGAACCGGCTTGTTTATTAGCAGTCCTTCCATTAAAATCGAACATCAAAGCCTTGTTTTACTAACGTATCTCACTTACCCGGATGAGCAAGATTTTCCACGAACAAAATAAACCATTCCATCATTTCCCTGTAGCTTTCGTCCTATCTCATTCCACCGCGGATGCTATTTTCGAAGCCGGTACAATGCATATTGTTCATGTTCCCATGTTTACAATAAATACAATCAAGTCTAAGTGATTGAGAACCCGGACATACTACTTATTTTTAGAATCGGTGAGCATGTTGATGTTCCCACATCTCACCGTCTGATGGTCTACTCGTCTCCTAGTTTCTATGATCACTTTCCCTCGTTTCCAAGAGACTTTTTTATTACGACTTCTGGCTTCCTTACACTTCCTTGTTTCTTGTACTTCTTTTAGGATGGCAAAACATCATAGTTAGATCTTCATTAGGTCATGCTCCTCGCCTTTGAGAGCTGACCACAATTTCTAAACGCTCCATCTGCAATCCTTATCCGGAATCTTATTAATATATGCACGGTCGATGCTTGTTTCCCTACTAGAAATGCATCTACCATACCGATGTCGTCAATCGCATCTTTTCTTTAAAGAAATTTACCTCTGACCTTTGTTTTTTCATTCACGGTTCTCGGCAAACTGCTAACCTCAGAATGGCAGCTTGGTTCTTTCTCTGTTCTTCCATAAAACTTGCAAGCTTACATGATAACTTCGGATAAATTTGAGATCTTCCTCTTTTGTGCTTGATCGTCACCTTCTTCTTCCCTCTGATTCATCTGATCTAAGCACTCCATTTTCATAG
>JAJEKV010000021.1:5107591-5440091 GCA_021234155.1 Isoetes taiwanensis
TTTTCTTTCATTTATTACTATGATCCACTTTAATTTACTGCATTTCTTTACTTATACCACCATTTCACCACTCCTTTTATATGCTCGTATTCATCCATCGACTCACTCTCTTTCAATGTAAGCAGGCAACCTGCTTTCATCCATGGTTCACTTTTATTCACATATAACCAAGGCTTGAACAGCAAGCTCCCCTTCCAAGTAGGATCACATCCCACACTCGCCAACATCATCTCATATGGAGTTTGAGTCTTCTAATTCTAATTGCACAAAATCTCTTTTGAATTTTCTCAACTGGACTCCATAGGTAATGCTAGTAACCCTGCCCCCATACCTCGCACTCCATAAAGAAATAACCCATTGCACCAAAACCTTATACATTTTTTCATATATCGCTACATGTGTTTTACCACAACTCCTCTCACAGACTTATAAAGTAGGATTTGGTAATGCCCACGTTCTCCTGCTCAATGCATTATTCACCTAAAAATTCTTGTCAATCACTACCCAAGATATTTGTAACGTATCCACAAGAGTCCATTTTCCCCTTTGGCAATAAAAGTCACGCCTTTCTAGAGCTCACCACCATACCTTAGATTTTCCCAAATTTGGCTTTCATACCCATTGAATCCGGAAATTGCTAACCCGCCAAGATGCTCTCTTTGAAGCCTGCTTGGCTCGGTAGGCAATTCCATCAGTTCTTATATGGGTAAAAGAGACAAAACATATCCCGCATTAGTTCCCCTCGAAATGTCATGCTCCACAATCCACTCTTCCGCACCGTAGCCTCTATGAACAAATTCAAACAACGGGAGATAAGCAGCCCCGCTAACACCAACATTACTCACTACCACATCTTTACATGCATTTTGAAAGGGAAGGACAATTCCACAAACACTTTTTCATATATAGTCGCATCCTCTGCATAATCTAATCGGAATATTTAGTTTTCTCATTCTCTCCACGACATCTCTGCACCATATCAAATGTTACTAAAAATCAATGAATGCAAGATAAAGTGGCTTTTCAATTTTACCGCCTCCATTGCTACCTGGATCGTGACTGTAGGTGATCGATAGTGGAGTGTTCCTCGTCAAACCCGCTGTCTCTCAAATCATGTTCTCGTACTCTTATCTTTTGTTCCAATATAGATGCAAAGAGTTTGAAATATGCTAGGATATCGTGATGGTCCTATAATTGCCTAGGACGCTGCATTCTATCCTCCTTGAAGATGCATACCACTTATTGATCTCACATGTGTTTGGGAGACCTTCGACATATACGCCATGTTAAACATTCTGGGATTGTCTTCTACCTAAATGGTCCTCAGCTCTATTTTAAATACTCCAGCCATTGTTGCCACCAAGATTCTGTCATTTTACCATTGGCCATTTTTAATGTAACCCTTTCACGCATCATCTCGCTTTCAGAATAAAGATTGTATTTGGTTCGCCTTCCAAAGTTGTCATCTCGTCACTCTTCTAGCTAAGGTATTTTCTAACCTGGTTTAATAAATCCATGGTATCATTATGCATTCGCTGATCGCTAATCTTTTTCCGTTGTTTTGTCTTTATTACTTCCGCCATAAGCGGACCGACGTACAAGCTTTCAAAATGACCTTTCTTCCTGACCAGAAACATATTCTTTCTTCTTAGTTGTTTACTATCTCCTCCTCGTGATTCTTAAATTCTTTGCATTTGACCATATCTATACCGTATCGCTATTGTATTGAGCCCCTTTGCTTTCCGCTTATGAGAGTAAGACCGGCAGCGATCGAGCAGGTGTGGGTTCGAGCTGAACCATATCCACCGCATGCATTTTCTTTATATTTCCTAACCTCGGCTCTCTTCCTCGTGATAAGCCACATATATTTTTGGCATCTATCCGCACACCATAGCCCCGCATTTTCCCAAATGTGTCTTATCCGGTAACCTATTTGCAACTGGAATGATTGGTACATGATCCGATTCTGGTTGTTGCTCCCAAACTGTTAAATTTGAGATCTTCTGTACGACCCTTTCCAAATGCATTACAATCTACAACACTCTTCACATGTGCATCTCCCCATTCTAAAATCTGCTCAAACCATTAAAAAATTCTGAGGTCCAGCCCACTACACATCTCTATTAACCCTTTGCCCATTTTATGTTGTGTACATGTTTTTATTCTCTGATTGTCTGGCCCATCTGCTACCTGCAATTCATAGTCTCATCCATCTCTCTTTCCATCCATATAAGTTCCCCATCACAATTGAGAACCGACGCTGTTTGTTGAAATTCCATTAAACTCAAACATAACGCTTTGTTTTACTAACCCTCGTATCTCACTCCTAATGTATGAGTGCAAGATTTTCTTCACCAACAAGCAAGTAATCTCCATTTCCCCGTATAGTCCCATTCTACTAATACGATAGCATCTTACGTAAGGCTGCACATCCCGGCACGCATATTGTTCATGTTCCTATTTCAAAGCATACACCGTCTGCGATTGAGAACTTCGACATACCATTTATTTTAGAATCGCTGAGCATGTTGATGTTCCACTACAACCCATCCCCGGAGCGGTCTCGTAGTTTCCTAGTTTTCTATGATCACTTTCCCTCGCTTCTAAGAGACTTTTATTCTCACTTCTCGCTCTTTACACTTCTTATTTCTTTCGATGGTAAGTCGCCCTTAGTTAGATCTCTATTCACCATATGCTCTTTGAGAGCAGCCCTGCTTTCTAAGCACGCCCATCTACAATCCTTATCCCGGAACGATATTATATGCCCTGGTCTACCAGCGAGCTTCTTATTACATCAAAGCATCTACCATACTTATTCCAACCGGCAGATCTTTCTTTTAAAGAAATTTTCTACTACGCCTTTGTTCTTTTTTCATTACTTGCCCTCCGCAAACCTACTAACCTCACCAAAGCGGTTCTTTCTCCGTTTCCATAAACTTGCAATTGCGATAACCTTTATATAATGACCTTCCTCTTTTGTAGCTTCGATCAAGCCACCTTCTTCCCTCCATCCTGATCTAACCGCCCATTCTTTAACCGCCTTGAATATGTAAACAAGGTTTTTCGTGTTTTGTAATGCTGCAAAGGTTTTCCTCTAAGATTTCATGGTATGAGCTCGAATGGATGTGCTACGCGTATCCAGAGTGCACCATTTCTTTTAGTCGCTGATTTAGTCATTTTTCACTGTCCAAATATCCAAGGGCTCACAACAAAGCTCCCCTTTTTTATTTTAGGCTGAAATATGCAAGCCTGCGGGATACCGCAGCATTCTTGCAAAAATTAATGTTCCTCAGGATTGGTGGAAACAACATTTGATCCGTGGTGTTGTTTGTTGCCATACCAATCACCCTGGCATTTTGAGTCGGTTTTGGTGAGTTGTGGTGGCTCTTGATCAAGTCAAGGATCGGCACTAAGATCTTCACCTTTCCTTGAAAACAAATCCCTATTCGGGGAAGATGCGCACTTTATCGCTAGCTGGCATGATAGATCCCAAGCAGAAGGCAATGGAAGCTGAAAGATTTATGGTAAAATTATTCTATGGAGTCCTTGAGTGATTATTTAGTAGGAACCGTAAGAATCCCCTTTACAGATATCCTTCGTGATGCAAGGCAAAATAGCGTGTCGCTAGCCCGCTTTATGGCTTATAGTGTGCTACAGATCTTCAGCTATAAACATGGCATACTAATGTTTCCGGGCTGACCTAATACGATTCGATTCTTCTCCTCCAAACCCCAACCCCTAATACCCATCTCTAGACCCAATTTTTCAAGTTTCTAAAGGCAACAGAGGCCAGGCTTTATCGGCCAACAATCCACCAACTGAAATTATTTCATACATTCTCCAATATATCCCATTATGTGGAAGCATATCCGTGCTCTATATCTCCGTAGCTTCCTGAGCTTTTCTTTCAAATCAACAACAGGATTATCAATGCAAGACATCGGATTTGAAGTGCCGGAGCTCAAGATATTTGCAGCCGGACCAAGGTGTATAAGTCAAGTTTGGGCCTTTACAAAATCCTAGGGCAAATCCAGAGTTCTGGTTTCTCCTACCAGAGTTCTGGGATTTATCCCATAAACAGCTAGTGTCCTGAGTCTGAGTTGGGGAGTTCTTTTCCTTTTATTTTTGAATTGGCTGGAAGGGTCTATCATAGAATCTCTCAGATTCCAATGATCCACCGTACCAAGTTTTTCGGCCGGAGCAAGAAGATATTCTGCCATGTGCAACAACACGCCTTAGGTCGCTTTGTTGATCTAAACCTTCCCCGTGATTACTGGAGCCCCGAGCCACTTCGCATTAAATCGGCTGTCGACCGCGGTTTCCTCGGCTGCCCATTTACTTTAGGCATGATGATGCTCCTTTGTATATATATAGTTGGCTTCGGCTTTTCCTGTATCGCTGCTTTGCCACGGCACGAGTATATAGTCCTCCCTTTCTCCTCAATACCTTATAACGTTTTCCCACTCAACCACGGCTATACCCTTAGAATTTTTTCTTTTGCTTCTTCGCTGTTGGATTATAAGGCAAAGCTTGATTCATGTATTCAGCTTAATGGTGAAACGAACTCACCAAATGGGTAGTTTGCTCTGGTTTATCTCTTGCCCTCTCATGGCCCACCTCCTTCTTAAGCGAACGTGGAGTTTTTTAATTTCTTTCTTCGCTGTATTTTTTGAATGTTTATACATCTTTTTTGATTCCGCATTATTATTATCTCAGGTTTTAGATTTTAGTAATACCAGAATGGGATTTTGTATACATGATCCACTATTCCCAATTCGTATCAGAGAAGTGCCGCACAGGAGATTCGCCCTACTACGAGATGATGTGTAAACCCGGACATAATGTAAGTTATTTATACATGCGCGATAATCGTGGAAGTTTATTTTGTAATGGTTTTTGCGAAGCACAGTTTCAGTATATGGAGAGAATTTTGAAAAGTCAATTGTTTTCGATGAAGCATAAGCGTCTGCCTGATGGGAGTAGTATTTATCCTTTCCAAGAATGAGCTTATACTTCCTGTGAAACTTCATCCCTTTGTCCTTCTTAAGCATTATGTTATCTTCTATTTTCATTATGCATTGTGCTCTCTCGTTTGTTCTGCTTAATCTTAATAATCATAAACCATGGAATTGTTTTGGGTTATGCAATGGCTTTCCTCCTGGGTCCAAGTCACTTATGCCAATTTATGACGGTCATACCTTTTGTTTCCTGCATGTGTCGCCAAAATATATTAATGCTAAAGTATTCTCTCCCGACGATTCCCTTTTCGGCGGTGTCTATTCTCACAGTGTCTTCAAAAATTTGCAAGATGTTGATATTCTAGCAATGCTTTACGTCATAATCGGGCATTAAAAATCTAAGGAAGATCGAAGTTTGTCGTGATGATCCATTTCTACTTTTGTGTAATCCATCAATGCTCTACAGCTTTCTATTCGGGCCAAGATAAGTAAATGAGCAGCAAAACAAATTTAGAATGATTTCAAGACAATTTGAGCGTATTGCCTAATGTTGTCATTTTGAGCCTATAAATTATGCAATTTTAAAAATATATGGTTTGTAATAACACCTCAATCATTTCTTGTACTTTTATTTTATTTTGATTTTTCTTTTTGTTTACCTTCACGAGTTTATTCATATTTTTCGAAAACTCTAAGGGCCAAAAAATTTCGTAATATAAGAACCAACATAACTACTAAGTGAACATTAATTAACACAAACCATTACATTAGACATGTTTAATTAAATTTCCCTTAAACCCCTCTTTTGTTTGGGTGTATATTCACATCGGGTGACTCGCAAGGAGAGCCTTGTGTACCATGTTTTGGTAACGCATAAAAATCAACACTATATAGTATATTGTCCGGAATCTTAGTATTTTATAAATCTTGTTATACAAGATAACAAATTTATACATTTATATCTCTACTAAACGAGGAACTTTGTGTGTACTGTAGATTATGGAATAAGGGGTGAATATGCTTCATCCAATGTACTTCCTCGCTGTTCTAGTCACCCCGCAGGAAAAGTGTTGCAAGATCTCTCCAATCATCCCAATTTATTCATTCCGATTTATCTCATTATGGATTTTACATCCAAAATCAACCCTATCGCCACCAAGCATTAATCATGAGAATAGAATGAGTGATTGTTTCCTCGATATCGCATTATTTCCTCAGCCAGCTAGTAAGCCCACCAAAGAGATTTTGTCGCCCAAGCTTTGAAACACGTAGTTAGAGATGAGACCTTGACTGATGCTCCCGGGTTCTCCTCCCCTAAGATTTGTGCTCCATCCTGCATTCTAAGCAAAGGTCGGTGAGGTATCCGATCAGCCTCAACAGGTTCCACCTTTCTTATGCATCACCAGTTTGCGTTAATGGCAAATGACCAATCCGCATCATCTCGGGTCCCCAAGACCTGCCACATTTCAGACCTATAGGGCCCACCTGCTTTGCACCGACGGCCATGTCTTTTGGGCTTTTCCCACCATGTTCTCGAGAGAGAGAGAGAGAGAGAGAGAGAGAGAGAGAGAGAGAGAGAGAGAGAGAGAGAGAGAGAGAGAGAGAGAGAGAGAGGTTCCATCCCCTGCTTGTCCAATTTCAAAAGAATAAAGGGTATTGTCACACAAGAGCATCCTTTTTCTCAACATGCCTCGTAATATGGCCATCTCTATGATGCATATGAGAATGGCCAGCCAAAGCCCACATCAAAGATAATGTAGAGTCAAACACAAAGGAGTCAAGTTTATTCTCCAAAATGCAACATTATCATTTTGCAAATACACCTCTAAAAATCATCTCTTTTTACTCCTTGTAGAACATGAGATGAGAATCTTATCACAAAAAGTCTTAGAAAAAATTACGATGGAATTTTTGAGAAATAATTTCTAAGAGTTTGAAGTTCAAAAGTTCCTTAGGAATCCAGTTAGGTTCCCAAGGGTTGAAACCTGGCTGCTCAAACAGAATACTCATTGAAACTAATAGTATCTTGATAAATATTCCATTCGGTCATATGATGTGTGAAATGACTTTGGAGTCTTATTTCTCCCAAAGTTCCCTTGTAGGTATAACGCTCTAGGTCTCTCAACAACTAAAATCGTGATTTGCTCATAGATACGACTTTTTAGAAATCACATGAAAATTGAAAGACTAGTAGTTTCTGGACTATATTCATGGAAAATAATGCTACCTAAAACTTTGTTCCATATCAAGTGTCATAAGATCATATCGTATCATTAAAACAATAAAATTGAGTGTATTTCAAGGTGTAATTTTGTTGTCATACAGAATTTGATTTTGCTATTGAATATGGTGGTATAACTTCGAGTTAATCCTACAATTCAAGTGTAAATATTTGAAACCCCTACATACAATCGAGAGTATACCTCTGTATATGGTAAGGGCTTTACATAGATGTAATCTCAATCGCATTTATCTTCCTATGAGACGGCAGACAAGCACTGCATTTTTTTTTTGGAGAACGGTTTTACCTCTTATATTATATGACTCAAATATTGCGCTCTGTGAGGGAAGAAATGTCCCTCAAGCATCAATCACTTCTGGTTATCTACCCATATTGAAATTTTAATGATCGTGCCAATTGAGATCCGAAAGTACTATACAACTTAATGAATTTCTTGAAGCACCGGTAGGCCATTGAAATACGCTTATCATAAAAGACCTTTCTTCTTCGCCTTACAGCACTCCATATTAGCCAAGACTTGCTACGGAATGTAATCCTTTAGGCACCCACCCATTTGAATAAATACCTAAAAGAAAGTGTCAATTCATCCAAAGATACTCCAAAAGAGAATGCACCAGACCTAAGACTACCAAAATTTCCCCGACACAGATTTGCCGAGCTATACTACTCATTATTCAATGATTGCCCGTGCAAGCTTGGTGACATGGATATATCACCGCCATTACTCCCAACGTTCTAGCCAACTACTGTCCTTGCGTATGATGGCATATGCAATTGTTACCTGTGTGTAGGAATGGAGAATTGCAGTGGCGAACCCCTCTTTCTAGCGGCATGCTACTTTCCACATGTGGATTCCAACTTCTATTGCTACTTCACATACGTGGATAGGCTGGACCCATATGTCGATCTATGTGATGATATACAACAACATCAACATTTAAGTGTGGTCATATTATCGAGACTTAATGCACTAGTGGGATAAAACAACCAATGGCTTCCACACCCCTTGACTCCGAGGACTGCTACAACTCTCCCTTGCATTGACCACTTTGCCATGGCCATCACATGGTAAAGCCCACCCAGTCATGCACCATGGTAAAGAGTCACCGCAACATGTGCATGACCTGGTCATCCCGCAATACTCCCCACGCGGATGCATGTAATGGCCACCCCTACCACAATACAGGCGAGAATTCTGGGAAAGTAGTCTATCATATGAATTATGCTCGTAGAGCAGATTCATGCTTCTAGCCACCATCCTTCGCTAAGATTTATTGTGGAAATGAAGAAGCAGATTCCGATTATCAACCACTTTTCTAACAGGTGGGTTGGCAAATTGTTTGGACCTTGTGCTCCAACCCCTGGCCTGCATTAGCTGTACTTGGATTATGACCTCGTTGAGACTTATGCCCCGATGCCCACAGCCGATCTAGTGGAAATTTTGTAGCTTCCTATGCTACAACAACAGACTGGGCACTTGATCTATGTACTTATGGCTATTGCCAAGAGATGCTTTGGAGAAGTCACAATTGGTGTCATTGGGGGTATCATCTTTCTAACCGTGATAAATGTAGAGAACTTAAATGCTACAATTCTGGATGTCACGAGATCCTTTTCACATCTCCCACGACGACAATACCTTCTAAAAGGAAAAGAAAACCAAGTATATTGCAGAGCACCAGCGAAAAACATTCTATCTTCTGGGCTGTCATCCTAGGAAATTTTGGAGAAGAGTACTAAAGAAGCCTCTGTATCCTACAGAAAACATCACTTATGAGCAACGGTTACAATGCTTGCAGAAGCTCTATGATCTTCTTAGTTCAAAGAATACTCATAGGAGCCTGGGGCTACTTAGTCGCAGTAGGTGTAGATCTCCTAGGGTTTTGGTAACGCCCCGCCAACGGCGCGACAGACTCTGGAGGGCAATGCAAAGTCGCCCGAAGAAATAGGAAGGGCCACCGATAGTGCCCATCATAACTGCATTATTCGACATGACATTATAGAAAGGATTTTCCCATAGTGGACCACTAGCAGAGTAGTTCCAATCTATAAAGCAGGCGACCCTCACAATCCAGCCAATTACTGAACAATCATGGTCAGTTCGCTCTTTGGAAAATTATTAATCGACATTTGGCAATAGTTGATGATGTAAGTAGAGGAAGTAGAGGTTCGATAGGATTTAGGCCCCAACACTCCATCAATAATCATATTTTTACATTGCAAATCTTGGTTGAGAATAACAGGAATTACCAGCAGGACCTGTACTGCTGCTTTGTCAATTGTGCAAAGGGTTTCGACATTTTGCCTTGTGAAAAAGATTGAGGCAGTTAGGGACCCTTATGGATTTGCGTAAAAGCAAAGATAGAAGACAAGTTATATATAAGACATGTTTGCCAACTAATATCATAGGGCAACTCATTAACAACAAAGATGGTCCTCATGTGGATGCCCACCCTCTCAAACGATGTCTGATCTCTATATTGATCAATTAGAAGGGTGGCTTGTTGAATAGATGGATGATAGAGCTCAACTTGTGCACTATAATACAGGCGTACCATATATGCCGGCGATATAATGATTAGCCTACACCCTAAAATGTATTTTAAATTGAGCCTTAAAGTCACCATGCTAATTTGGTCAAGACTAAGATATTGCTCATCTCATCATCTTTTCAACCAATGTCTCCCTCTTTCACTTTATCAGGAGCAAAATGTAGATGTGGACCCACCTACAAGCACTTGGGCATAGAGTTTCCTCACAACATAGTAATGTTACACCCTCATCTAGCTGCTAGAAGGTACCATAGCAATGCATCAATATTGATCGGCAGAGTTCTATGCTATCGGGCCCATCACCGCATTTGTTCGGTTTCTTGGAGCTTCCATTCTTTCTATACTGTATTGAATTAGGCCCTCGGGTGATATCCCTTACCACCTAGAATGACCTAGAGCAGTGTAAAGCCTCCTTGCTCGTGCACTTGGGTGGACCGCGTTCCATATCAAAATTCTTTCTACATATGTTTCTAGCTCTTCAAGGTCGCGACTCTAATCACCACATTATCTACTTTTAGAAAGTAGTCAGTATAGGTAGTGATCATCTGCACCTTGCTTATATCATGGCCATGGACCTTAGTCATCCTCAAGGCCCACCGGAAGTAAAAGACGACCTGGTTCTGCAATCTGGCGGAATGAAGCTACATCCCCAGACGCTTTGGGATATTGGTGCCCATGAATAGGTCAAGACGACATACTACCAGCGCCAGATCGCTATCTTCATACACATTTGCCCATCATAATAGCTTTAATTTGCATGGGTCGATATCTCCTCCAGATTGAGACTGAATGTCACACTCTTGAGAACCGGAACAAATTCAATATGATGGCACGCTATGCCGGATTTCAATCAGCCTCCATGTCCTCCGAGTGTGACACGCATAAAGCTTTCTATTTGCCAGCAGGCCAACTGTATCAAGATGCTTGCCATCGCAAGGTTTCTCCCTCGTTCCTTCAAGCAATAATCTATTTGATCGTCCCATAGGCTCATTGGTCTCCCTGGGTGGAATGATAAGAATCCGGCCCCTGCCTGCACTCCACCCTCAAGCATGCCCTCACAAAACACATTCTCTTTAAGATGTTCTCACCTTAAATGGGCTGATCATAAGCCTTGCTAAAACTCCCTTGCCACTCAAGAGAAAAGATATAGATATCCCAAAATGCCTACAATGACATATACTAGTTCTCCAATTGTATCTTTATAAACTTGCAGCCAGCTAAGTTTTAAAGTTCTCCAATTCTGACATTTATATATCTTTCCACATGGTCTTTCATTATTCCCCATTTTTCTCCACCTATATTCACTATACAAATGGTCTCAAGAAAATCTCTGTCCTGTTTTGAATCACTTTGTCCTTGTCCGGCCAACAGCCATGGCTCAGGGTTCCATACGCTTTCTGTCTCCTTGCCTGAGGAAATTCAAACAGCAGAGATACCTGATAGCTTTCTGTGCTGGTAGAGTTTTTGAGAGGAATGGTATTGATATATGCCCGGTTCAAAATCTCTTGTTTTTACTCCTGATCATATTGATACAGCGATGGAAAATGAAATACGGTCTACTTCCCTCTTTCATCTTTGATCCTACCCTGCTTAATTCATCGACAATTTTAGTAATTTGAAGTAGCTTTAAATAGAAAGGAGGCTATATATTGTCATTCTAGCCCCTCTTTAAATGTGATTGACTTATGAAATACACTTAATGACCATAAAATTTCTATTCGTAGACACCCAATTCTTCAAGGCCAAGTAGTTCGAGTAATAGTTAAAGTCCCACTTAAAGTATGGTTCTGTATATTAATAATTTTCGGCTTGTATTTGCGTCAAATTGCCTTTATTGATTTCAGTAGCTCATGAAAATACGGTTATAGCTAGCTTGTAATGTTTCTTCTCTTATATATTTAAAGATTATTTGATAAATATATTCAGCCATCAAGTTTTATTAATAAAGCTCCTAAGAAACTTCTATGAATGGTTTAAACGCATCAAAATATAATGAACACCCATTGTATATTACCTCAAATCTATAGTATTTTCAGAAAATCTTGTTATACAAGATAGCAGTTTTAAAACATGCATACCCCACACAAACGTAGAGAACTTTATAAAAATGCCCTGCAGATTAAGGAATAAAGGGTGAATATACCAACCGTCGTTCTCGACAAGCCCTACAGTCATCTCCCCGCAGAATATGCAACCCAAACCAAAGGCTCTGGTGGGGATTTAATTAATGTTAATGGCAGGATGTGTTTGGTTGGTATTTAACCTTCAAAAAAATTTTGGTCCTCCCAGCCCGGGATAGGTGATGGTGGGGAAATAAGCAGAAGTCGGCGGCATGTATGACAAGCGGCAAAAAAATATAACATATATAGTTGAATTGACCATTAGTTGAATATCACATTTATGACAATAGGTAACTTCAAATCATGTACATAATAACTTTCAAAATGGTGGCATTGCAAGCAAGATATGATTTGTCCATCATATGAGAATATGCTAACAAGTTCATTGGTATCATTGTATAGCAAACCCTTCAACGAGGAATGACTAAGGAAGATGAAGCACATCCTCACACGATGATAATATGGTAAATGCGTCCTACATCCCATTTGGCGAATCTCCAATGAAGTCTCAGGCAACCCATCAAGTAATAAATGGCAATCACACAAATGGTTGCCTAGCATGTTGCAGCTAATGTTGATGGCAACCTCACTGAGTTTGTTGCATTCAAAGCTTTTATGCTCGAAGGATAAGTCAAATATAGAGAAGGCCAATCAACATAGGAAGATAGATAACAAAAGGACACAATGAAATATTCAAACCATTATATGTATTGCAGTGTAATTAACCACCTTTACGATCCATTGATAAAGCTGTGGCAAAATTGCATTGCAAGATAAAGAAAACCCCTTCAAATAGGACAAAACTCTGGTTGAATGGTGAACATGAGAAACCTTTCTTCCTGCTTTAACAAACTGCCTCGCTTGAATGTATCATCGCGAAAACCCATATCTCGGCATTGTATGGTCAACGCTATGCAACCCTTCAACTTAGGAATGAATATCGGACTATGTGCAGATGAAGCAGCACATCCTCAATACGTGGACGAGTATTATTGTGAAGTATCCTACATCCCGTGATGAATTTCCACGAAATATGAGGGTGCCCATTATTAACAAATGGATGCCTAGCATGTTGCGCCTAATTTTACGCCTTCAAACAAATGTGGATGGCAACCCTCTAATGAGTTTATTGCATTCAAAGCTTATGCTCGGCTACAAGTCAAAATAGAAGGATACTTGAGGGGAAGGTTTTGCGCATTCAAGGGTCTCAGAGCAATCGCTTTCTCCCAAATTAAATTCCTAGGCTCCTCAGAAGCGAAATGTAAATGGCCCAACATCACAACTTTTAAAATAACACCATACCCACCATCGCTCATCTTTTATAAACTCATTGACGAGTAACCGTTGAAAGCACCGCATCGAAAGGCAAATCATGCCGAAGCTATCTCAGTATGTTGCTTTCCATTCTTGAAGCTTTTGTCTATCCGGTCCAAATATTAAGGAATTAGCATCTCAAACCCATTCTACAATAGGGTTTCTCGTGATTCTTTCTTTTAGTTTCACCATTAACGTAGCTCCATCTCAAGCTCATTCTCTTTCAAGATCCGAAAATCAGTGGGACTCCATGAGAAATTAGGGAAGGAATCGTAAGAGTCTAAGATATTCGATTTACCCTCGGGTTTGAATGATGAATACGCCTCCGCCAATCGGGGACTAATACAAGGAAATTAAAGGGAACCATAAGAATCGACGGTAAACTCCTCGGACTTAACCAATGTTGAATAATAATAGGTTTTGCGACAGACATGACAGACGTCAGTTTGACATAAGCCATCTCAATTCTAAATCGCCAGCGCGTAATGGGTATTCCTTTTCCATAAGCTTGTCCCCGAACATTACATAGATATTCCGCCAAAACCAGCTTTGTTCATACCTCGCTTGCAAAACCAAGCCAAGACCCATGCCGTAATCCCATGAAAGCACCGGTAAGGCCTTCGCCCCGCCCCACCTCTAAAGATAGTGAAGCAAAATCATGGACAATCAAAACCCTAAAATACCATAAACGATGCTGCATGATGCTCGCGATGTTCAATCTAAAGACAGTTTGTGAAAAATTATGAGGTGTAACCACGAAAAAGTCACCAAAACTATGTCGTGACAAGATGTGACTCTAGATAAACTAAATACCTAAGACGCTCAATACTCATCATCAAATCATATAAAACCTTAGGGGAAACAGCATAAAAATACAAAAAGAAACTCAAGCAGGTAACGCTACATATTGGGCATATTACAAGCTTAGACAGAATTGGGAACAAAATAAAAGAAAGAATGAAGTATATTGGACAATTGATTTGTCTTTATTTGCTTTATATTGGTAGTAGGCAAATGTGTCCACTTGCTTGCAAAAAGTAAAATATAGCATGCAACTTAATAATGATTTTTGTTTTTTTTTGTCACGTGAAGGCTATTACGATTTTTATCGTGTGTTATGTTGGTTGCATTGTCTAGTTATATTATTTATTTATAATGTTGATGTATATTGATTAGAAGTAAAAAGTGCATGCTTGTCACTCATGAGTGGGGGCGATGTTAAATAGATTTATCTCTGTACTATAGTATCAGGCGAAACTTTTCTAGAGTTGACATGAATTAAAGGTGCATGACCCATTTATTCCAACATGATAATCGTCTTGTAGTGTTTTTTTCTAAAGCTAGAAGTTGGTTGGTTAAATGTGTGTAGTTAGTCCACTCTCATGGTTATCACTCTCGTGCTTAAATGCACAAGCTCGATCTTGACTTCTTGATGCATGCTTGGAACATGATAATATATCATAGATTGATTGATCTTGACAAGATCTTCTCACCGAGCTATTTTTCATTCAGATTCTTTTTCATTGTATGTGACACATTAGGCAAGGTGAGCTAGATTCCAAACTAGGTTCACAAAGATTTATAAAATAAGTTGATAGTTAATTTATACAAGTTCTGACTGAAGTCTTCAAAACAATACCTCTAAGAGGACAGTGTTTCTCAATAATGTGTATATGGCATATGGGACTCAAATAAAAGCTCGCATATTCAACCATGCATATTACAAGATATGGGTTCAATCTTGGCACAAATTAGGTCATATTATTACAAGTCAACGTTGCCAGGCGTTAGAATCTATTTGACATGTTTAGCAATTTGTAGATGGAATGCAATTGTTGTTGTGTTGGGTGGTGAATTTCATGAATTAATTGATGTTTAAGGGCATTTATATATTGTGTCATGAGGGGCCAGTGACAAAGTGGAATCCTATTAAGTACAATTATATTGTAGGTATATATTACGTTGCCAACATTTGTAGAACACCTTGCCAAACTTGAAGAAACATTGAAGGAGGAAGATGGATTGATATATTGTATGTTGGCAAAGGTTGTAATAGTATGATTAGACTACTTGTAAATTTACCAAAGAAGGTATAATTACTTTGGTTGCAAGGATCATTAGCTAGATCATATAAAATATTCTTGCTAGTCTTAATGAATTACTACTTGCACATTATCAAGGAATAGAATAGAATAGAATAGAATAGTTTTTTTTTTATGTAAGGATCATTTGGGCAAGAATAACACAAGGTTTTTTCGCATTCTCCCAACAAATATAAATACATCTAAACAAGCCTTAAGAAAGTTGGTGTTGCCTCCAATAATGGTAGCTCATACTTCACCCTCAAATTCCTTAAGGTATACCCAAAGTGCATTGGAATAATAATTGTTGTGCTGAAGATATTGGGTCAAAGAACAGACATTGGGTATTCTCTATGGCTGATGATATGGTAAGAGCTTTGTAAATTGGGTATTCTCTATGGTTGGTAAGAGCTTTGAATTTGGGCTACATTGTTTTGCAAGACTGCATGTCTATACTATATGTCGCTTCAAGAATTGACCTTGCTTCAATAGTGAACCAATGAGATCCTTGTTAGGTATTTTTTTTTGACCAAAAAGTTCGACATTTTGAAAGCCATTTATTGAAAAGAATTGAATCAAAGCTTTGTATATGGGCCACATTATTTTGAAAGATTGCATGCCTATTCTCTTTAACAATGGACCAAATGATATTGCTTTTAAGTCTTTGTATATTGACAAAAACGTTCCCACGTTTAAAAGTCCATTTATTGGAGAGGAGAATCATTCTACATGCAATATTGTTTTTAAGTATGTATTTGACCAAAAAGTCATACACTTAAAAACATGAGTCACATTAAAATTAAAACTAAAATTTTGACTTTTATCATCCCCCGAGACCAGACAACCTATTGGACCCAAAACATTTGATAGATAGAATCAATCACTCTAGATGCAATATTTGAACAGGTAGAATCTTATAGTAAATTTCTCAGTAGCAAACCTGTGAACAACCTAATAATGTAAGAAAAGATGGGAAGTGAAGGCTACATGGTTTCGTTAATAAAGAAAACAAAAATTCATTTACCACTAGCCTTTAATGTTTAAAAAATCAAAACCTTTAACCTTCCGCTTAGTCAGCAGTTCTTAGAAGGCCCTTTTATGATCTCAAAAAATCCCTAATGATAATTGGAGGATTTTGCCCAGATGGTTTACCACCACTCTAAAAGCTCCCGGCTCATTCTCGTGGTTGGAATTAAACAATTTAAATAATGAATTGTAGACCGCAAGCGCTGATGCTCTGACATTAACACCAATTCATACCCTTATTCCAAAGTTCACTCTCTTACCTCTTTTTGGTCGACCATGCACTCATTTTGACTAATGTTGTTTACAAGATAATTGTAGCCATAGTCGCTGTGACTCAAAAAGATTTTGGACTCGTTATTGGCAAAGACCCAAAGATACCTCTTCAAAGACAGATTCATTTTTTGACAACGTAGGATCGCCATCCCTGGTTTTACAACAATAAAGACTCCAATCAAGCATATAGCTCGGGCTTGACATCACTAAAGCACACAGCCACCGGATGTTTTTATAAATGCCTGTAGCTCTTGGATTCAATCAGGTGGTGCTATTGGTATGTTTAAGGCTATCTTCAAAGCAATTCCAAGATTCCAGCCTTCATTAATGGTGAGACTAGTCCTTTTTTCTCTATCCAAAGAGAGAGTAAAAACAAGGTTGTCCCCCAGTTAATCTTCCTTTTTAATTGTTATGGAAGCTTTGCATACAGACAGCTATGCCAAGTTTAACAACCCATTAAAGGGCCTTAAGCTCCCTTAGAATCCACAAAGCGTATCAGATCCCAATGGGCATTTTGGTCGATGATACCTTTATTTGACCTCCATGGATCGATTCCAATTATAAATACCTTATATTCTCCGTGAATTTGAGAGATAGGTTGTGCAACCAACCTCTCAAATTCCGCCATTCACCTCAGTGGATAATGCACAAAGGTACCCTAAAATGGCTCAACCTTTGGATGTGTAAGCACCCCATGTACAAATTCAAGCTTCCTGATCCCCCAAGTATACGCCTCGATGCATGGTCGGGATATAGTCGAGAAGTTCTTATGTGTGTTGATTCCTCTAACTCCAACATTCTCTAAAATGGGAGAGAGTAGCTTAACTGATTTCCTCTCGTGTTTATCAATCTTCAAATATTTTGGCCCCAAGTGGAAGATCACCAACAGTTTCAGCATATTATGTGTCTATACTTGTGGTCGTAATAAAAGATGTCACAATCCATCGAAAACAGGTGGTTGCTTAGTCAAAATACTTCTACAAGGTTTGTTATGACAACATAGCATCATACATCCCGTTCCATCGTATTACTATATTAGCAAGTGTCATCCCAGATGGATGGAGAATCCTAAGATGAGAGTTACCTCACTCTATCTATTTCCTTTCTCATCCCCGGCTTCTACTCCGGAACAAAAAATGGATCTATGCTTGGGAAGAAGTCAAACTTATAATTGGAAAAAGGGTCTCTCTCGAAGGGATCGGCCAATCTTCCTGAACCCAAAGACTCAATCCTTTACACTGAAGGCGTCCCTCGCCTTGTCACTTCCTCAGCGCCGCTCGAAACATGGCAACCACCCCATCACCACCTATCGATGTCAATGGTATTATTCTCCGTTTCCGGCCTGGATGAAGATAATCAAACCAAGATGTCGCAGCCATCACCAATATCAGTATACATGTGGTAGATGGTCTCACTCTCCGCACTCATGAAACACAATGGTGCGGTTACACAAATAAACCGGGGTTGGCTTATAATGAGCTAATGAGATCACGTTCATTTAAAGTGGAGTTCCCGTGAAACGAAGGGAATAACCTGTTTTTGCGTGGAAATGTTTCATCAACCCTAAGATCGTTTCATGTGGTAACTTCGCATAAAGGCCTCAAGCAACAATCGTAAGAGATTTCATGCAATAAGGACTAACTCGATTTAGAATGATGCTTGGCCAACAAGGAAGATGAAGAACACTTTTAACCCCGCCCATCGGCCATTTGGTACCGGGTTCACTTGCATCAGCCATCTTTGGCCAGACCGTTACCTCGGTATTACTGCAGATGATGTCACTAATCCCTTCCCATTGAGAATTTACATCTCTCCCATGATATAACTGAAAGGAAGAAATAGTTTATTTTAGAATGTGAAATTACCCACCTGAGATTATAAAACGTATTGTATGATATTAGTCGATTATGGAGATTAATGGATGATACAGTTTGTCGCTGCATACCTATTCATCTTGGACCAGAGGTTTGAAATGGAAGAAGATCAGCAAGTAAATCAAATCAATGTAGTGGATTAAGTTTTTGACCGCTGTTACTTCGCATTGGACGCTTTGTACCCGTGGGTCAAGCAGATCGTAACTAAGGATATCTGGCATTTCATCCGTCATTAAGGATGCAAAAGGTGATACAATATGGCTATGAGCGCCCATGGCTGCAAGTAATTGTGTCTTTCACTCCATCTCTCAAGGGGAAAGCCAGAAAATGCACAAACCGTAATCTCCTATCTAAATTCATGAATCGAAGCAGGGACCTATAAAATAAGAATCTTTTTACTGCTATAGCTACTCTATATATTTTAATCTATCATCTCGCATAAGATGATGCTTTTTAAGGGTTAAACTTCCCTTGAAAAAAGTTTTTTTTTTACCTTTTACTATACCTTAAATAAAATATATAAGCCTTCAATAAAAAAAAAGATAATTGGAGGATTTTGTAGTCAGTATTCAGATGACCATTTCTCTAAGGGAACACCATGACTGCTTTTGTCAAGCAATGTGTTCTATATTTTCTTAGTATGTGTTCCATAATCCATCAATATGTGCCATTGTGAGCATTGCTTTTATGCTATGTAAATTGTAATTGAAAGCTCCAAAAGCTTCCCACCATTTTGACTGGTAGGGGGAGTCTTTTGCTCAAGTATATATGCAGACATGGTGGGATGTAATAATGTAGGTGAGCTTAGTAATGAAATGAGTATAGATGTATTTGAAGTGATTACATTTATGCAATTGAGAATCGATATAATTGACAACAATTTTAGTAGATATGGTGAACGCATGAACGATGTATGGTACTTATACATTCCACATTAGCATTTGAAGACTGTGTTCCAACATACTTACCAATATCATACTAGACTATATAGGTCCCATGGCCTACTTGTCTTCGTGGACATTCAAAAATCTATTCTATTCTATTCTAATCTTCACCATTCCATCATGTTTTAGACAAGATGTTTACGATGAAGGATATGTGTTTGCATCTCTTACTTAACATTCCACATAGATATTTAAGGGCTTTGTGTTGCAACATATTTAGCATTGTCTTACAAGATTGTGTTTTTTTCTCAACCATTCCATTCCATTGCTATATATATTCAATAGGTTATTGTGACATCGATTACATAATGAGTAGAAAAGTTCAACATATGATTTCATTGAGATCTTCCAACTGGGTGGTTTCATATCTTTAGCCCCAGAGATGTGCAAAAATGGTAAAAACCATATTTTTGGAAAGTTTTGAATATTTTTTGAGTTTTGACAATCATAAGTGTGGTTAAAATATGTGCAAAGTATCTATATCGGAAAGATTCCTAAATTGAATCTATCTATTGCACTAAACAAGGGCTCATTTGGACCTTCTACTCAATAGGTTATGTTGTAAAAAATGTGATCCGCTGAGTTAGTTATGTCGCTTTTGCTAACCTGACCAAATTACTGACATCAGTAGTTCATTTATCTTCATTTGGCTATTATATGTCTTGAAGGCCCTTTTTGATCTCAAAACCCTAACACCCCTTCAAAAGAAAATTCACTATCGCCAAGTAATCACAAAAGTGTTAAATTGAAACTCTTGATCCCATAAAAGTTTTCCATTCTTGTTTTAAGTGCCAAACTATAAAATAAATCAATCTAACTCTGCTCTGATAGATAGATAGATAGATAGATAGATAGATAGATAGATAGATAGATAGATAGATAGATAGATAGATAGATAGATAGATAGATAGATAGATAGATAGATAGATGATAGTGCCATAAGCTTCCAGTGATTCCATTTAATACCAAACTCGTAGAAACAAACGCATTTTCTCATTCCCTCATACCATTGCCAATGCACCATCTTATATACAAAACCATAGCATTTTTCTACCGCGCCTTTTGATATAAATAAGAATAGCAAAGACTATGTATTATGCAACTATATAAAATATATGGTACTGAAGATGTAGTCTTTCAAGCAAGTTCATACCGTGACAGTTTCATAAGCTAGATTTCAGTCAGACAGAGGACAAGAAGATATTAAATGCACATGGAAGTAGAAAGGCGCATCACTCCATTTTTACATTTGAGCAAGGGATTTGATCGTGATTATATCATTGTATGGTAAATCCTTGTCACCTATGCTTAATGTAAATGAATTCAGAGACAGTCCTATAAATATAATAATCCTATAGGCAACTTCCTGAATTGCATTCCTACAATCAAATGCATTAATGCAAAATATTCCAAGGACATAAATTTGTATGAGTAGCAATATCCTATCGTCCTAGCCTGTTAAAGCCATTTAAAGGCATCTTAAATTTGATATATTCTGCCATAAAAATAAAAAGTTGCCAAAGAACTTGCTCATGTAGAAGTTTATTGCCTGGTATAATATGGGTGCTGCATCGCATTTGGGGCAATGTACTCAGAAGGCATACCAATCAAACTCACGCGTATTGACATTCTATCAAACTTTATAGTTTACATAAGTCTTAAGGGTTAGTAGAGAACACCCAGAATTGTGGCTTGAAGATGTTCCGACCTATCCAATCAGCCTTTGAAACACACACCGCAAGATGCATCGCGACGACGACGCACGCGACACACAATGAGGTAGGGATCATGGAGGGGCAATGGGGAAAGCCGAAGCGGGAAACGTCTTTTAACGGCTACTTTTTTCAAGAACCCTTCAAAATTGAATGGGTTTTTTAAAAAATAGCATCAGTAATACAGATGAAAGAGAGTGAAAGTAGTACATCGGATTGGAAATCTTGTTTTGAGTAAGGAGGCAATGATAACGGTGACCAGGCTACTAATAAGAAGAGCAAATTGCAGGGGTTTTGAGTAAGGAGGCGACGATAACAGTGACCAGGGGTTGAATAAATAGGGGCGCTTGCAGGAGGGGTAGAAAGGGAGGAGGATGCCATAAAAAATGTTGAATTAGTAGAGTACTTGTTACAGCTCAAAAAGAAAGTAATCTTATGTATTGCCTTGGAGCAAATATTAAAAAGAGAGAAGGTCTAGAGGGCTAATGCTTTGAAAAAAATCTTCCCCTTGGATTAACACCAGAATCAACAAAAAAGGAAGGCCCATGTGTCAACGCATTACATGACCTAATTTAGCAAAAGAAGCTTTATAAGTCAGGCCAAGCATGTCTTAAAACCATGAGAATTCGGCTAACTCACACCGGAGGTATGGCCGTGAGCTAATGGCGGCAGTGATTGATGCATAAATAAATTTCTAAGGTGGGAGCATAAGGATGTTGGACTGTTTTATCGGAAAATACAAGAAAATGAGGTGTTTTAACACCCACCAAGGAAGGCCCAGGTATATACAACTCTACTTGTTTCTATGGTCTGTTTCTTGATTTAGAAAGGGTATTCTGCGTGTTAAAGCTTTAATTAAGGAATTAAAATGGTTTAGTAATTAGAGATTTTAACTGTGAGAGAGGTATTATGTGATGTTCCAATTATAATTACCACGCATAATCTTAGTACATGCCAAATAATGAAGTGACATGTGCACCGAGCATTCAAAAGGTTTTGTGCCCATGGGCTGCAATCCATTAGAGACCATTATGACAAGATATTCACCCTCATACGGCGACATATGGTTCCATATTTCCACATGGTAATACCCCAATAAGCCATATGGCCCATTAGATTCTAACCCAAAAAAGCGGTGGATAAAACGCGAACCATGGAAGTGTTCTTTTCAATTTATCCCTCAAAAGCACGCATTTGAGAAGTTAACCTAAACAAAATTGGCTTTACCAAGAAGCAAAGGAAATCAATATCACATTGCTAACCATCATTCAATTAAATGGGGATATAACTCCAAAATCACCAACCCGGCCATGGTCTCTGTGGTTTTTGTTTTTTAATCTTTTTGACGTCAACATATATTGGCGCATTCACGCGGTGATCGCCTTCATATGAATTGAAATATGCAAAATGAAGAGTGTTAAGCAACATGATAGAGACCAAAATTGTTGGCTTCAGATGATAATATTAGGTTTGATAATAATCAGATTATTGCATTATTTCATGGTGGCAATTCGTGACTAAATTATCCGCCCGCTATCCACGGCGCGATCAACTATGTTTTTCTACGTGGTTTAACAAGGTGCGGTTCCCATGTCGCCGCTTTAGATAGACCAGCTTCCGGGTATGAATCTAACAATTTCAACCGCCATCCCTATAGCCAAATTATGCATACTGCATAATAAACTCACCCGTGAAACGCGCTCTGTCGCAGAAAGTTTTTGGATCAGAAGATAGTGGATCGTGGCCCGCTTGATTGTAGAAGCATTTGAGGAGCATCATCATTCAATTATGATGCACATCCTATTCTCGATACCAAGTTCATTCATCATGTTACTTGGCGGTTTATTGAAGAGCATTACGGTTGGATCCTTGATTTAGTGAATTTCACAGCTTGCCTGATCCTCCAAAGGTCAACCAATGCTCCACGATTTCCAGTACCTAAAGTATCCTTGATCTTCTCCTTAATTCCATGGATGACTAAATACCATCCTAGCCAACCCGGGAATGCCTCATCTAGGCATCTCCTTCTGCTACCGCCATAGATCCACTTGAAAGTCATTCCATCAGGTTCAATATGAAACCGATTCTCTAGCCACTTTATTTTTTCTTAAAAGTCTGCAAAGGACTCAAGTGACACAACATCACAACCTTCTTAGAAACGTGAATGCAACAAAACATCAAACATGTATCTCAGTCACAGATAAGGAAAACACAACAATACAAACGCTTAAGCGTGATTGAGTTAGTTCAATCCAACCGCTTAAGGCATTTCAGTTTGATGAACAAAAAGCAATCAGCACCAAGGACAGACCAGTTGTAATAGTTAAATTCACGCTGGCGCTGACATTGTAAGTGGCACATAATTATCATCTTCGTGCTTAATCAGTTTGCCATATTCTCCCCTTCGGGCCAATTCTGCGACCGCCTTCTTCGACTTGCAGAATTGGTATTTTCTATTAGGTTCATTGGCCCTTCAATAACCGAATTATTTTAATTATTGATTTGCGCAAACCCAGAATTAGAGTCACTTTGGTTGGCTCTCGCCTTTGGCTTCCAATAATTAGTTCATTGTTAACCCGTGGAATTCTTATTGTTTTGCATCACCCGGCGAGGATATTCCTAAGTTCGTCAAGCATCACAAAGACTTTTGAGTAGCCGCCATGTTTATTTGTTCATTATTGCTTTCCTTATCGCTGCGCATCACTAGTTCCCCAAGCATCGGCCCACTGGAATTGGGCAGCCCACGACTTTTGATTGGTCGATGATTTCAAAGTCGCCAGCACTTGTAGATTTTGGCAAGTACATGCATGAGGAATGGTTCAGTATTCCTATCACTCGCCAGCAAAGGACATCTTCTAACAATCTATAAGAGCCTCTCAATATAACCTCCAAATACAGAAGCTTCCAAGCAGTTGTAATGTAATTGGAGCAAATGCCTCAATGCGCAGCCATAGACTGGGAAATCCATTTTTATTAGGTGGCCCTTCTCCAGTTTGTAGCTCGTATTCTGATTTCCCACTTAGGAGGGGTCCCATCCTCATCCTCTTTCCACTCCATCCCCGCTCAATCGCATCCCCGATCCGTATGATAATATGGCCCAGGATCATCTAGAAGAAAATATTCCCATGCACCTATTGTCAAATTCTTGGCCATGGTAATATCACATTCTCGTCTGGTCGCATGGTTGGTCATAATAAAGATCGTACATGCCATCTTCCTCGCTCGTCAAGGTTTCATTATCCTCACATCAGGTATTAGGCATCCCTCGTGGACTCACCTCGAAGGAAACAAATACAGGAAGGACCTCGCCAAGAATAAATCCTATATTTGCAAGATGTTGTAGTCCTTCTCGGGGTCTTGCCCTTATGCCCCTCTCCCACCCCGCCCCAACACAAAGAGTGATATATTTTAAGGCAAGAAGTTGGATTCCGGCAAGAGACCTTGTGTTCCAATGAGACCTAATAATTTGACGCCTCTCCAAGAATCTCTTCACAAGGGCCACTTTTTCTTCTCAACCCCTGGCCAAGCACCTTAGGTAGAGCCCCCTGCTTGTGGCTTTAGCCTTCCAATTCTTTAGGGAAACTGACCACACACAAACTCTTGATGTCATCGTTAATGAATCTTGTATTTGTCCAAATAATCCACTTTTATAATGCCACATCCCCCGATAGCCTTTGGTAACTCGGCCCACAACACTCTACCAGGTAATGCATTATCCTTCAAGGGTCGCAAAGACTCAACGAAGGACATCCTATCCTAGTAAGCACTTTGTATAAGGCTTCCTTTAAGCACCGGTGTCTAAAACCCAATGACCGCCTAGCCCTGTAGTTCTCTTTCTCATCTCTCTGCCACATTCAAGTCAAGGATGCTTTTACATCAAATGAGGCACTCCCCACTCCATAGTATCCGGAAAAATTTTCCCTCTTGTGCATATAAGCTGCCCCATGTATCATTCCCACCCTTTTGCTACACCGCCCTTACAAAACAATACAATCTTATAATGCAGTCCGTTGGGCTCACCCGCTAGATGTATTTCTCGGGAGACCGCAATAATACCAATCTTTTTTTCTTTGATTTTCTGTATGGCTTTCCTATAATGGAGTTTAAGGGCCTGTAGTCCGCCTCCCGCTACTTGAAAGCCTCGCATCTTTGACCCGCCTGCTCAGGGTAATGGCAAACAAGGACCACCCACTATTGACTGGAAGGCAATACCTGTTCCACACGTATGGAATCGCCAAAAGGCTGCATTTTAATCGTGATCGAGATTAGTGAAACACGCATTTCGGTATTAGAAAAGATCACCCCAAAGACCGGGCGTGAAATGACCCAAATACCAATGCAATTCACGCCAGCGTTAACGGTTATCATCGCCAGCGCATTAATTGTTGAATTCCACGCCAGCGGTTAAATCAAATCACCCACCTGTATGCACATTTCACCGGGCGGAATTGGTTTGATTAAAGCACGCCCGGCGTGATTTGCTTCATAGTTCCATCACGGAATTCGCTTGAGGATGGAATGAACGCCTGGCGGAAGACATGTGCGCACATCCCAATGCGCCAATTACCTTTGTATAGAAATGGCTTTCCCCATTTATTCAAAGTTGCCCACTCAAACTGTGTGAAGTATTGGCACCCAAAGAGAGACGGTTAACCTCCTATACGCGATAGTGATTGTAGAACATGTTTGGCCTCACGCTTTGAGTCACCGGCCGAGGGAGGGCCTTTTAGCCTCAAATGTACGTCGTCTGGCGATGATACCTAATTTAATGTTTTCATTTAACATTACCTCGGTTCACCAAATAAAGCAGTTTGTCTGAGATCATATCCAAGGTAAGATATCCAATCGGAATAGGCATTTGACCGATTACTAATCATGCTCAACAATCATGGGTATGCCCATCATATCTTCAACATAAATGGAGCTTGGTGAACTGGATGAGGGACTTATATGGATCGCAAAGTTTTAAGACCTAATGGATAATGGTCGAGTATTTATTTAGCTTTGTTATGGCCCTAGTCAGCGCTTAATTCCGTCCTCGCTTCCATTCTCAAAAATGTGTTTTCCTCCATGCCTTCAGGTGGTTAACCGGAGAGGTGTTGAAATATCCTTCCCTAGATCTAGGACCCCTCTTTAGGAAGCTTTCGTCGGCCTAATTCCCTAGTTTGTTAGTACTCAGTGCTCATGAAGAATATGCCTCACGGAGGCCGTGAACTCCCCATATAGATATTGGCTGCAACTACTAAGCATTGCTTTACGCCAACCATACAGCCTGATGTCACCGCTCACATCTCATTTATTGAACGTATTCTTGTATGCAGGGCTCTACAAAGTGAGTAAGTCTGAAAGCGTGATCTTTCTTTGCTTATGTGTAATCTCCAAGCTTAATTTATAAATGGTGTCATCCTTCTTCCCCAAAGAGATTAGGATCCCTGTTTGGTCATCTTGTCCGCTTCCTTTTCCTCGAGTAGCAGGAAGTTAGCCCAGCTTGCCATTTGTTCTCGGGTATGCATTCACTCTAAGACTTCGCCCATTTCCCCTTCGTAAGGTGGCCGTATTGCTATAAAGCACCACGCCCTTCATCATTTCAAGGTGAGATCATGGTACCGTGATCCGGTCGTTTACCTTAGGTTTCTTGCCGCAATAGAAACCCTAATTATTAGGGGTTTTTCCTCTTGGGCATCGCAGAAGATGAACATTGGGATTATTGTATTTTCCGTACAAGAGATCACGCTTTTAGGAATTTGAACCTAAATTAGTATAATTCACGCCATGTGTTCGTAGCTTTCCCCATCAGACACCATGCTATGGAATTTGAAGCCAAATTAGTATGCATCCACATTT
The DNA here is from genome assembly GCA_021234155.1 of Isoetes taiwanensis. NCBI lineage: Eukaryota > Viridiplantae > Streptophyta > Lycopodiopsida > Isoetales > Isoetaceae > Isoetes > Isoetes taiwanensis. The sequence continues at coordinate 5,134,532 of JAJEKV010000021.1, forward strand.
TAAGCTACATACCCTTTAGAATCCATATTTCTCGCTATTTAACCCTGTTTGAACACCTATTCTAACCGCCAAACCTCCAAATTTAAATAGGTGTGTAACCTCATAAAACCACAACTAACGGCATTCTAAAAAAAAGAGAGCAAAATTATGTCCCAAAAAGGTATTATCGAGTATTAATCAAGGTAATAATTTGAATTCATGCAAAGTATAATAACTCAAATTCATGCAAAACCATATTAAATCAAGGTAAGGAAATAACTCAAATTCATGTAATGCATAAGGCTCTAACTAACATGCACGTATCTCTTCTTTGGCTAATCGCAAAGGCAAATTAAATACCTTGAATAGGGGTTTCAACGTCCTTCCTAAACTTTGAGAAGAGCCGGTTTTAGATTCCTTCCACCGCTTCCCCGCCTGTCTCCGCCCGACCCTCGGATTCGCTTTTAGAAGACATCTGAGTCGCCTACCACCGTAGCCTGGCGCCTTATAAGCCGAAGCCGCCGCAAGAAATAGCTTTTTTTTACCTGACGAGAAATAGTGTTTTCTATCCGCATGGTAGAGAAATTTGAATTTCAAGAAAACATAAAATGCAGCCAAATATTCTTGACACATAAAAAATAATAATGACTTAAGATTCACTTTCAAAAAAAGAACCCGTCTCACCGACTTCTTTCATTGAGTTTTTAAAACCAATCTACCGGTTTCTTTTCATTGATTACATTTATTCCGCTAAAAATGTAATTAACCTAAGTTTTGTAACTCAATTTTTCCTTAATCACCAAGGCTATACAGCAGTTGATTTCGGGAACTCGAATCTGGGCTTTCAAGAATGGAAGCGCTGCACGGCAAGCATCTCATCCTATAGCTGCAATAATTTCCATTAAAGGTGTCCTAATAGGCAATTGTCCGCAGTGTCGGGAAGATGAATGTTTCATGTTAACTACAAATCCGCAAAGGAAAGTAGGATTATGCAAGATCGACTCCATCAATCCGAACGCGAAAATCAATGGAATTCCTACCGATAAGTATGTCCGGTGCATAATGATGACCCGCATGGCCATGAAGCTTTACTCGGCATTACCCTAAGTGGGGGATAATGGTTGAGAAAGTAAGTTGGAACATTTGTTGCATGGCCAAGAAACCACTTAAAAAAAGGTATGTAAATAGGCTGGCATTGTAGAAATATAGAAGTAGACAAAATTTGTTGTATTCATTGAAAAGTTTACAATTGTATATAACCGATAAACCGGATAAAACCGCACAAAAACCCTGCATCATCAAGTTTCAAGCTCGGCCTCACCAGTAGTCAAGACACACTCCCATTTCCTATTGCATAGTAAATGGATCAACCTCAATTAACTCCTGTCGGCTCCCACCGCTCATTTCCCACCTCCACCTCCGCCCTCCTCCTACCCATTGGTTGAATGCATCGAATCACCGCGTAGTGGTTCCATTGGTTGAGCCATTGCACGAGCACCGGCCTCAGTGGTTCGGCCGGGCATCCTGCATAGAGGCTAGCCACCACAGTGCCTCATTTTGAATTCGAAGCCGACGCATATAGACTCACTTCGACAATGCCGCACCTGGATCGGGCGGACGGGGAGAAGAGGGCCTCCCCCATTGTAAGGCCCGAGCCCGATGATTGCCTCAAGGTCACGCTACTCATTTGATTCGGCACTGCACAGGTGACCGGGTGCTCCACCGGACGTTCTACTGCCGCTCAGCCTAATTAGAGATTAAGCCGAACCGAGTCGGGTCGTGGTGATTGCCGCCTAAATGTAATTCCAATAACTCACCAACCCAGACCAATGTAATTTTGGCATCTACTGTTAGTGGGAAGCGAGCCAGTATCGAGATTCACCGGGCGCGGTTATATTTATTTATTTATAAACTTGTGGAATCAAGAGACACGTCAAGGTATTTAATCCAGTAAAAGTTGAAACCGTGATGTTTGCACGCCAAACCGCTATTAGGAAAATTACGGCTGGCATTCAATCGATAAAGGCCGACAGACAATTATGTACACGCCGGGTACACGCTGTCCCGGCCTTTATCTATTTTACTTATCTATCCGTATAGCTTTTTTTCTCCTCTTCAATGCACGCCGTGAAAATCATATTCAAGGCTAAAGTTAGCATGGAACACGCTTAGTGTTTCAAATGCTATCTTTTGAGATTTTTCTAATGCTTTCTACTACACTTATTCATAACAAACTTGCATGCAATAGCATGATTAATTCGTGAAGAGAAACCTGCGAATTTTAATAAGGAAAAAGAAGGCGATGAAGTTTATAAAAACTATTTCGGGTTTCATAAACATCATCCGCTTTCCCTCCGCCTCGAGCAAATGCAAAAGTTTGTCTTCTTTGGATTAAACCCCGCCATTGAGATGCAAAATTTTAAAACTAAATGAAAACTAACCTTGAGTTCTGGCCTGAAGGGATTCAAGAAATGAGGACTTTGGATTCGACCTTAGTCCTCCTGGCTTTTGGTTTTAATTCCAAGTTCCTCAAGCATGCATGATGCTATAGAACAAAAGGCTGAGTCTTTAGTAAGTTAGAAATTGCCGAAAACCAAACATCTAACATTGTCAAAATAAATTTGCTCACCATATTAGGCATATAATTAGAAATAAGGAATAATTGATTGCTTGAATAACACGCCCATGCATTCCTTCCCTACGTGACATGATATGTATATGGTATATATGATTTTATGCAATAAATTTCGATTTTATTTTATTCCATTTGTTGCATTCAAAAATAGAATTTAGAAATTTTATATAGGCTAAATTAAAATGATTTTAAAGGCAAAATTATCAAGGCAAAAAATGACTTTGTAGGGTTGGGGACTTGTTTTGTAGGTCGTGATAGGAAAATTTCCTGGTTAACGTGATGAATCCGTAGATTTCATGTGGTTGATTTATAGTGTTCCCTAGACTTTTGTTGAGACAAATGCGTAGACAAAATTTTAGAGAAAAAAAATTGGAGACAAAATAATTGGAGAAAACAGCTTGATTTAATTCAAATAATTTTATGTATGCATTAACCGTCAAGAACACTGCTTGAAGAAAAAATTTTATGAAGAAAAAAACGTTTGATTTCATTCATAAGAGTTATATGTACGTATGCCCTAAGGTTTTAAGCAAATGCCAAGGCTTTTTCACAAAATTACAGAAAAAATGCCCTGAGGCGCAGGTGTCCAAAACTTCCTCAAGAAACCAAAAAAGGGCCCCCCGGATCTCGTGAGATCATTGATCTTCCACGCCCTCAACAAAGAAGAAAGAAAGGTGTTAGAAAAAGAAAGAAAAAAAAAAAAAAAATGCAAACCTGGGTGCATTCATCTCAGTTCATTCTAAAATCGGCTCTGTTCACCTTCTTCCTAATCTTCTTCCTCGGCCTCCTCCTCCCTCCTCCTCCTCCCTCCCTCCTCCTCCTCGACTCTTCAGAGATTTATTCTCTCGTTTAGGTCAAGCCAACCCAAGCAGAAAGGCAAATATGTGCTCTTGAGAATCCAACTCCTCCTCCTCCAACTTCCTTCTCTTCCTCCTCATCATCGAGGAGGAATCAGGGAGAATTGGGAAAGAAAAATCAATGAGGGGGGAATTGAGGGGGTCTTTCAACCCGACGCCTTTGAGAGACCTCGTGTTCTTCTGCGCTGAAGGCCTAGGCCGAGGCTGAACGGCCACATGGCGCGAGAAAAAATTTGGGGATTAATGGAGGCCTTGAGAGCGCGGAACCGATTTATATGTGGTTAATTAGAAAATTAGCGTGAATAAATTGATTGCCTCAAATAACATCGCCAAAGCGTATTTAAATTCTCACGCCTATATCATCTGTGGTATATTATGATAATGCAAATTCTCAATGCCTACCAAATATACTGACATAATTAAAATTTGGATATATTTATATAAATGTCATTTTTCATATTAACAAAATTTTGTTTTAAATGATTTCATGCATAACTCCATTGTTATTATTATATTCAACCTATTTCCAAGGAATTTTGCTTTTAAAAATTTTTGATTTACTCCTACATATTCCATAAACAAATGTATCTTTTTTTATCTTATGTAATAATTTTTTCCCTTACTCATTGACTAAAAGGGTGCAATTTGCTCAGTCAATGGTGCCCCAAGATGGTGTGCAAACATATTGAAAAGAGCAGCTACCAATGAAAACCAACTCCCAGCAATGTTGAAGAAAAACAATTAGTCCCTCTATAGGTAATGGAGAACAAGAAGGTGAGAATCATGCACAAGTGCAAACAAGGGAAATAGGTGAAATAAGGGAGTCATTGTGCTGTGCGCATCCGTCAAGTCAAGTTAATGATGAAAGACTAGGGAAGACAATATTTGGTATTGCAATTTACATGTTGGAAGACAACCGAAAGGTAAAGGTTTGGGTGACAAGGAATACGTGTCAAGTCAATTGGAGGTTCCTTGACGCTGGCATGGCCTATAAGTGTGTTCAATTTGTGGAGAACATATTTTTCCGAGAGTCTGAGGTTGTTAGACAATGATTGTCTTGATATTGATCCATTGGAACTCTAAAACTTAGGCAAAAGGGGAGAAGCACGCCACGACATACATCCCAGCAAAAAGAGCCGTTTGATTAGTGACACCAAACGTGAGACAATGGTGAAGGTTAGGGGCCTCGATTGTTGTTGAGTGTTTGTAGTAATTTTTACACAGAACAATTGGTGGAAGTAAGAGCCACTTTTCAAGAGTAAGTACAATTGATGAGAGGAGGACTCACATGTACACAATCTTCGAAAGCATGCACTTCCGTGGATGAAAGAAACCAAACAAAAAGATACCCCTTTGCTAAAGTGTGTGGATATGTGCAGCATGTAGGCGTAAAAATCCATGCAATTCAACTTCTACGGCATAATTACAAAAACAGTGAGGGGAAACAGGATTATTTCTTATATGGAAAATAATGGTTTGTTGAGACCAACGCCTAGACCCTATTGCCGTGAGATATTTTGAAAATATATTGATTTCACGCATCTATGCCACACAAAAAGTGTATGTGGGACAGAAAAGGGAAGAGCAGCTTGTTGAGAAAAGGTTCCATCACATTGTAACTCAAAAGAGTATTTGGAAGAAGTGAATTTCACTTCAGACCGGGAATTCTTCCAATATCCCAACCTAGCTTAGTAGGTTAAGTGAAGCAGAAGTATTTCACGTCACCATAGCAACTTCAAACAACTTGCAAAGTGCAATTTATGTGCTGTTGAAGAGACTCTGATAAGACTGCAACCTAGTCAAAGGGTTAGATAAGGGAGCATATGAAGGACCATAGTTCCACTAACCATCATGTAGATCATGTTATCGGATGTGGGAGTAATTTTATCCGCATTGGAACCCAATAACTGGCTTATGTATACATGACAAGATGGACCAGCAAAGACTTGTCTTCCACAATTCTGCACATACCAAAGTCAAGGAAGATCATACCCTTTGACATCTCAATGACCTGGGCAATCTTGCATGGGTGCACTCCAAACCCTACTATGGCTATTTTAGTTTGAGTTGGGGGAGGGTCCATTTTATATTGGGGAGTATCATGAGGTGTTTTGGAGAAACTATGAAAATGGATACAATGGTCACCCTCCCGACCCTAGCCAAAAATTATATAGGAGCATTGTTAGATGGAACCAACAATGGAAAAGTTCAAAGAAGGCAAGGTTTAGGAAGCATGGGTCTAATGAACATGTTGGAGCTTCAACTTCACGTGTAGACCTCAAGATCTAAAAAGGTTTCTCTTGGTAACTTGATACCAGCCGCCAAAATAAGAATGTGGATGTTTTCTTTCCATCCCACTTACATACTCGGGATATTTGAAAAGAGTTAATTAGGAGTTTCTATGCCCATGAGGATGTGTGGATGCTATTTGGCAAATATAGTTGTGGTACCGAAGTGCCAGACGGACCAACTTTCCTAGGCTAATGGAAATCTTCAAGGAATGAATGCACTACTCCAAACCCTATAGCTTCTCCCCATGTAAGAAGTGCCCCATTGGAAGAGCTTTGTGGATGGGTTATACATTGGACCCTTGAAGGTCATTCCGTGCCTCAGTCTACTTTTTGGGTGAGAGATGATTCCAATCTTCCAAATGGAAGATGAGACCCTTCGAGAGGATGTGAGTGGAGAGGAGGGGAGGAAATATGGCGAGATGAGAAATGGCAAAGCCTTGATATCCCCATGTCAACCAAAAAGCTCTAAAAACCCATCAAGAAGTGAAGCAATTTGGGATTACCAAGAAGGAACCGTGACTATATAAAGCATTGAAAAACCAACTGAGCGACACCAAACCGCCTTGCGGCTTTACCCTACAAAGCACAAATCCAGACAACCTCGCATGAATTGAAAGAAGGGTGGTTTCGCCTAAAACTAGGTATTATCCTTAGCATGTGCCGTAGGGATGTGTCGATGACACCGTAAGTAGCATTCGCAAGTACATGCTCCTCCTTCCTCGACACAAAACACCTGCGTTGGTCCTAAGAACAAGAAGCCAAAGTTTCTAGGTATTTACGGCGAACCTTCCCACCACTCTGGAATGCCACCAATTTGTGGTAGTAGTTTTCGCTATCGGATACATATCCAAGTGGTTGTAGGGTTCACTATCTCCGACATCGGTAAAGAAGAAGGTAATATTAATCCCCAACCATAACAAGAGGGCCGTGGTGGTGTCCAAGCAGACCGCTTAGACTAATCAGATCGGATAAAGAAAGGTACCCTCATTATGCTGGACAAAGAGATGGAGGAGGAATCCCAGTGATTCCGGATCTTTATTATGAAAGGTTTTGGTACCTGCACTCCAAACACTATTCCAGCTAGAAATGCGAATTACAATACCGTGATGAAGAAGGCTGGTGATATTGGGGGTGCTTTGAAGAAAGTTGAATAAACTATGTAAATTTTTGTTATCAATGCTTTTAAAGGATATGGTGCTTATATTGTAAATATTGACTATTTTGTAAATAACATGATATTACGCTTATAATTTTATGTGAAATGTGTGAATTTGAATATGTTACCAAAAACATGCAATATGAACGGTCCTGAAAAATTAAGCATGCAATCCCAATTTAACAATGATGGCTTCTATTGTCTCGGGATCCTCAATCATCCTAGGAGCCCATGATCCACGCAGCTGGTGATTATGTCAGTCAATGGCGCTTCCAAAGAAGTATTAGCCGGATTTCCAGGCCCCGCTCTTACCTTAGATGACTTCTAGAGCCTAATTCGTATCACGTACCTGCTACGGAAAGAAACTCACAAGCAGCGATTAGAGTAAAGCAGAGTAGTAGATCTATTTCTTATTATTTGATTCATTTGATGATATATAATCTCTCTGTGTACATCTTTTATATTTGGGAAAGGGGCTAGAGATCAGAGCCATATTTAGAAGATGATTCTAATCTCTTTAATTTCCAATTAAATGCGGTCTGTGCATAAAAGTCCGCATGGCTATAGGTGGCAGGGCTAGACTGGCTGACAAGAAAGGCTTGTCCGACTACACTTGATCCTTTGGCATGTAGAGTCTATTGGGGGATCGTAATGTGCTAGGCCTAATATCATGTCACTCCGTGTGGGCAAGTTATGGACTCGACACCTCCCGGTGATGCAACTTTGCCTGGGGGGGTTAAATTAGGGTACAACACTTTTCGAGGGCCAGGTAGCCCTCTGAAGCAAATTGTGAGTTGGCATGGACTTTCTGGAGGGGATTACTTCCTCCTGTCTCATCAAGCCAGGGAAGATGCAACCCTGGAGTAGTTCGACTATGTCGTCGGCAAGCTACAGTCAAGTCTCAATACGTTTAGCCACTGTAAAGTATGCATAGGAGGGGCAAGTAGAGTGAACAATCAAATGGCCATGTTCCCTTGCCAGTCCAATGCATTTGCCATGAATTTTGTCTAATTGATCTCTGGAGGTTGAAGTTATCAGTCAATCCCCATGAGTCCGAGTCCGAGTCTGGATAGGATATTTATAATGACACATCTATTTCCCCCACGTTGGATTCTTGCTCACTATCAAAAGTCTAAGGTCGGATAGACGGCCTCATGTTGGCGAGCTAGTGACAAGCATCATATACCTGAAGTAAGGGGTGTCACAAGACATTAGAGTGGGGAAGGGGGGCAGAAAAATTGTAAAACATACTAAGGTTAAAATTGAATCAAGATAAAGAGGAAATAGAAGCTAGAATACAAAAAATTCTGAAGAGTTGCATATCTATATAGAGATAATTTCTAGGTTGGAGTTTAGAGTTCTAGGGTTGTAAAAGCTCTGAGAGATGTACTCCAGCATTTGCGAAGAATTTCAATGGAGAGTGAGAGATCAAAATACCAACTGGAAAGGGGAAGATGAGGATGGCGCCGGAAGCTCAAGCCTCAGACAAAAAAAAGGCAACGCCTATACAGATCACCAGTACCAATGTCCGAAATTCTTCAACAAGCATCTCTGAGAGATGTATCTTCCTGAAGAATAGGTGTTGGCTGCATCGCACAAGCACCATACTGGAGAAAAGCTATCAATTTCATATAATCTCAGCCAAGGGGGTACTAACTAGCATATAAGAACAACGAGGTGAGGGATATGGATGGCTTCGATTGTATGGTCTGCTACAACTTATTATAGCAGATGAGAGGTTTGAAACGGGAGAGAGGCCATCTGATGATAGCGGCCGACACCTGTAGGATCTGCAAACTATTTGGGGAGAAGAACCCAATGATACCAAATGCCTGGCAAGCACAGCTAGGGATGCAGTTACATAGCAAGGGTGAGAAGAGTGTAGAAGAAGAAGATTTGTTAGATTAGATTAATGCATTTACAGGCTCAAGGCCTTGTGCTGAGTCCAATTTTTGTGTAATGTAAATATAAGGAAATATATTACTACTCCTTGAACAATCTTATATAAACAATTAGGTGGGTAAGACACAAAGATTAAGAAGATGTAATGCAACGGTAAACTTTGAGACATAGGGCAACAAGCAAGGCCTAAAATAAAAGGAAACTAAGAATGGACATGAGGGGGTATGAGGCAGAAACGTGAGAACCACGGGCAATTAAGGTGAACAGCTCCATAGGAAATAGATTCCATGGGTTTTACATAGTTTAGACCGTATATAACATGTGAATGGACAATGTAGGGATTTTTTCGAGCCTAAAACGTACGAATATATACGTGGAGTTTTTTTTTTAATTATTATTATTATTATTATTATTATTATTATTATTATTATTATTATTATTATTACTATTATTATTATTATTATTATTATTATTATTATTATTATTATTATTATTATTATTATTATTATTATTATTATTTGAAGGCATTGTTGGTGGGACTTGCCCCCACCCACGTCTCCCAACCGATAGTTTTTTTAGGGACATCTAGTGATGTATTCATATGAAAGGTTTTGGACCCTAAATAAGGCGTATACGAAGGGGTTTTTGCTGATCCCTTCCTCGCATATGGCATGGGGTTTTTGCTGACCCCTTCCTCGCACATGGCATATCTCTTTTACAATAAGTGGCATCCCTGGGATATAGATAATCTGGCAAGAGTTAACGACATAGGATAAAGGCTAAAAGGTAAGGTATAATATAAGGAATTAACCACAAAGACAACAGCCAGGGGAATGCCGGTCGAAATGCTTGATGTTGAAGGCAATCATCTGAGAAACCGAGTCTAGTATATATGGTCAGGAATCAGTTAAGTTGGATATATGAAATTTACCCATAAGATTGGATAGGACAACTGATTAGCATAATAAGGAATCCTTAACACTAGAGTTGTCCCGGGACCATTTCTGGTCCATGGACCAGAAATGGTCCACCATACCCCCTGCCACTTAAACCCATATATATCACAAAAGAAATTTTAATTTTAAACTATACCACCACTATTTGAGTCTTCACTTGATTCTTGACGACTTATGAGAATTTCATGACCACTGGATTCACCTTTATATTGGTATGATTGTTCAAACTTTGGAGAATTTGGTAGTTTTTATAGCACTCTAGAACTGTATTGTTCAATTTTCTAGCATAAAAGTGTCTAAATCTTGCTAAATATGAAATTCATTGATATATTATGATAAAACATATCGATTTGTATGTTTCCATGTTTGGCCGCTATCATTTGATATCAATTTAAGTCCCCAAACCCTATTTTCTTAAAAATCTTGCATGAGGTTCAAGAATTATTTCTCTCTTATTATTACAAGTTTTGACTTAATTTTTGTGACAGTGAGTCCTTAACTAGACAAGCTATAGTTCAAGGAATTTTTTAGATGTTTATATATTATATTAGTATCGTTATTAACTAAAGAAATTATTGTACATAATTCAAAATAAAAATATACGTTAAAATGCTCCAATAAACCCCATCTATAAGTCTCATAAGGATAGTAAATGATGCATTCTAATTAACTCTATATAGGAATTTACTTTATCAGCATAATTATAGTATAACTAGGGTATAACCATGCATTATCTAGATCTAAACAAGATCTAGGATAACAGGATGAACACAAAGAAAGGTTCCAAAGTGCGTTGATTATACCCTTATAGGTCTAAAACTCAACAATGATGTAGGTAGTGATTGTTATTGATGAATGGCGGACAATATCACGAAGTTTAGCCATGACTATAAATAAATAGATCAAAAGACTTTCTGAACCTGTTTTTCTAGTCTTCGATCTTCTTTAGTCATATCTTTTCATATTTTTTCCTTGGTTCATCTTGTATTGCTTTTTTTAACTTTGGGAAGCTTTGAAATATGGTGTTTGAAGTTCATTTTCAAGCTATAAATTTAGAGATCAAGCATGGAAAACATTTGATGATAACTTGGAACTAATACTAAAAGTTTTAGCCCAAATTTAGCAATAGATATTTTTTATTGATAGTGGAGCTCATGAAATACTGATATCCTAAAAATTCAGCTTGAGATCGACTAAGGTAAAGAAGCAATTGATTTAAAATAAACCTGTGGACCAGTAATGGTCTTAAGTACAGAAACCTTTATTGATTTATCATGATCGTGCCATTTGCTCTTTTTCTTTACTTGTTTTTTCATTGGTTTCATGTCCATACAAGCATTCATATATGATTTTTTCAATGACATACAATTTCAATAAATTTCCTTCAAATATAATAAAATAAACATCAATTAAAAGTCACTTAAAATTGTTACTATATGTCCAAGCTGAACCTTCAAATTACGGGCCAACAAATATTTTCTATGCATGAAGCAATTAGTCAACTATTTATATACCAAATTTGAAGTAAGAAATCACTTTCATGCAAAAGTTGTAGAATTTTAATTGAAACAGCCTTCTGAGAACCATTATTGGTCCACATTATTTTGACCCTGTCATGTTTGACTGACTATATCTTCCTTTCTAGACTTCAGAATGGAACAAGGTTTTTTGCGTATTCATCCTTATCTCATATAGAAAAATAGCATTATAATGAAAAAAATAAAAAAAATCCTTTTGTTGAGACAGTTTTATATTATGTAAACATGAAGCAAACTGGACCTGACCCCCCTTGATTCACCTAAGCATAACTTTCATTTTTAGGGGTATATACAATTTTAACAATTTTTCCTATGCAACATGGCTGGCATATATTAACATGTAGAGAGGGTTTAACTGAATTTTATGCCATTGATTTTATATGAATTTTAAAGTGAACTGTACAAATGAACCATTTATGGTCCATCAAGGGACAACTCTAGTGTTAAGATTCTTCTCAATATATAGAGGTACCAGAGTAGAGCTTCGACAAATCAGTGACGGGAAAGTAAGAGAAATGCGTGATCATGGAAGCGACAAAGGTGTGGCTGATATGATTTATGTATATTTGGGAAATTGTAACAACACAGAATCGTAGAACCCACAGTAAAATAATAGAACACTGAATTAGAGAAACTTTATTCATGCACAAGTGATATGGCAGCACCATTAACCACCCAACCGGATCCACTGGGTTATGGCAAAACACAAGTACTATGATAAATACAAAGTTCTAGCATCTGGCTTATTGGCCTTCCAGATTAATCTCACTACTCCAAGTAGCCACATATCAGAAAACAATTACAAATATGTAAAGTCGCTGTAGCAGTAATTTATAACTCTCTGTCACGTTTTTGGTTATTACTCCCTCGTATGGATGAAGTACGAGATGTGCCACACCAATTCGGAAACTAGACTCCGAGCCGGTTCCAATAAGGTAAAGCTCGCCTCAATCGAAGCTCTAGTTGCAGAGATATGTCCAACGGAAGTTTGGGTTCTATTTATAGATCTCTCTGCGACTTTAGCCCTTTTTAGCAGGCAGTTGCCTTTTATATCAAAATATCTCCTTGCCTTTAATTAGCTTATATGACTTATCATATGGATGGGACATTATCTATGATCTTTTTCTCAACCAATAATCATCCCAATGATAGTGCCTCGACCCCTTCCATAAATATCAATGGTTCTTCACACCCAAATGCTATGTTATCATATGCCCCTTTATATTATTAGGTGATCTTGGGAATAACATTTACATAGTATTTGCCATAATTCCAATAACCCATTCACCATGGACCACTCCCCCGTGCTTGCTCCATATCAATCCATCCCCTCTCAAAAAGATCGTCCGCGATCGTTCAAGTACACTCTAATTTGGTCCATCCCTTCTCAAGGTGGTTATTCCACAACGTGCACCTGGAAGTTTCTCAAACCTGCGAATTCAAGAAACAATTATATATGTTATTGTACTTCCACAGTACCATATTTCTTTGGCACCTCCGCGTTTCTTTTTTTTTAATCTCTGCAAAACCCTAGAAGTAGTTATAGATATCCGCGTACTTCCACAGTACGATATATCCTTGTACCTCTGCGGTACGTTATTATCTTTCGTACCTCCGCGGTACTACTTAATTGTATCTCCACGATACAATGTATCTCCGCGATACAGATGTAGTTTTTGTCAGGCCTATTGTGTTGCAACCATAATTACCACTCTTCAAAAATATACATCTAATGCACTCTTGTTCAAGCCTATTGTGCTGCAGACACAATTACTGATCTACCAAGAGGCATGCACAATTAGTGCACCATGTTCAGACCTATTACGTTGCAATCGTAATTGCCAATCTACCATGGGCAGACACAAGAATAAAATTTTACTCTTTATTCCGCATAGAGAAGATCAGCTTATAAACTTTACCCATAACTCTGTCCCATAAGAAACAATTTGAGATTTTGCATTCAAATTTTGCGTCCATATCCTTGACAGCTTGTATGTAAAGTGTCCCCCAATCCTTAACACTAAGCAAACCTGCAAATAAAGTCAAGTGTTAATATAGATGAATTCCCAAGTCCTATTTATATAAATGACCCCCACGGCCAATCAATCTATCAGATCACCATGATCTGACTTCGCAATCCCAAGCATGATGCTTTTGCGGTTCTCGATACTCAGGCTTAAAGGTTGGAATTTACACAGGCTCAAATGACCAAGATGAACTTCTAGAAATGGCAAGAGGTTATGGCAGGTAGTTTGGCTATTATGACAAAGCAGAGCTCAATATTGCCACGGTTCTATTGCGACAGCAATAGAAATGACATTCCTTGGATGGGGACGTCCCTTTGTCACTCTTCCTATTTATTCGGCCTCTCTTCATTGTTTTATCATCGGTGTTCTCTTGAGCTAGATTTCTCCTTCTTCTCTATCCTATCAGTTTCCCTCACCCTCCCTCCCTTGATGGTTTTTTCATTTGATCGTGTTCGTTATTTCCTTTTCTATGTCCTTTAAATTTGCATTCTTTATTTCCTCAGCGTGGCTTTGTAGCCTCTGAGGCATACTTATTGGTTTACTCTTTCTCAGCATGGCACTAGTATTTTATTTATTCATTCATGTTTTCTCTCGGTGTGGCATTGTAACCTCTGAGTCAATATTTATTATTCATGTTTTCTCTCGGCGTGACGCTGTTGCCTTCGAGATCATATTTATTGTTTTTTTTCCTCGGCGTGGTGCTGTAGCCTCCGAGGCAGCACTGATCGATTGTTTTTTCCCGCGATGGTCATTCCGCGGACGGCTCCCGATTGGTCGGCTGTTGTTTCTTTCTCGGCGTGGCCCTGGAGCCTCCGAGTCTTCTTGCCTATGGCATCTAACTCATTGACGGGTTATTTTTCTTTCAGCCTTGATTCTGCAGGATTGTTTAAAATCTTGTGGTTGCCATAGTGCGTGGGGTCGTGCTTCAACTATTTGCTTGGGTTTCCTCAAAAACCTAAGAAGGCGTAGTTCTTTTTCCCGATGAGGAGCAGTCACCGGATCTTCTCACCTTTGCATTGACCAAGTGGCGGATAAAACCATTTTTTATGTTGTATTCTTCAGTTTCATCATGCTCTCGATGATTGTCTAGTTTCAGAGCATTTAAAGTTCATATTTCCAAATTTATCTATCCCTAGTGAGGGATCCATTTGTACTCAATGTTTTACAAAGCTCAATGAGAACACCAGTATATGCCTATCATAAGACCCATCCTAGGAATTTGCAGCAGTGATTTACTTGTCTCCATGACAACTCAGCAGTCACCCTTATTATTCCATAATCCCCAAAGGATCATAGAAATTTCCCTGGTAGTTGAGAACTCAATCCCCAAGTATTTGTAGGTCGGAGCCACCTCTACCTCCTGCCCCTGGTAAGTGAATGTGGGAAGCCTTGGCTGACAGGATGATGCAACTAGCAGCACCCTAGTTTTGGCCAAGTTAACTCGCATGCCAGTGAATTGGCAAAAAGTGTCAAGAGCATCCAGGTGACGTTGCATGTCCTCTGGAGTATAGGCCATGAGGTTGACATCGTCAGCATATATGAGTTGCCGGATTGTGTGATGCATGAGATGTGCACCCGCACCTCCATGTTCAGAGAGCCAATCTTCCAACTGATCAATGTATAGGCCAAAGAGTGTGGGGGAGAGGGGGCAACCCTGACACACTCCAATGCTTTCGATCACCGGCCGGTTGGCTGCCGATGTGATACGGCCGGAGCATGCCTCATACAGCCCGATATCTTTTCGTGCGCAAGTCCGAGGGGGTCCCGGTAAACGCAATCTTTCCCATAGCTTGTTGCGGGTCGCGGTCGAGCGGCTTTTTTTAAAATCCACGAAAACAACAATACAGATGTTTTCCGGCCATATTTCCCGCTATCTTCAATCAATGTCGCAGAGTGAAGATATGATCAATGGTGGAATATGCGGGCCGTAAACCCACCTCGCTGTAAGAGCTCGCACCTCGTTTCCTCTGCCCATATTGTCCCCATTTGCTCAAGGATGCCCGATAACAGTTTTGCAAAGAGAGAGTGACCATAATAGTACGGTAGTTGGCCGGGCATTGAGGGTCCCCTGCTTTGTATATGGGCACTACCCTACTAGTGGTCCATTGCGTAGGGAAGCCTTCTCGCAATGCTTTATTGAACAATGACGTGAGGACAGGCACCAGTGGAGGCCCAACCCATTTCAGAAGTTCTGCCTGCATGCCATCTAAATCTGCTGCCTTCCCATTAGAGAAACTTTATTCATGCACAAGTGATACGGCAGCGCCATTAACCACCCAACTGGATCTACTGGGTTATGGCAAAACACAAGTGCTATGGCAAATACAAAGCTCTAGCATCTGGCTTATTGGCCTTCCAGACTAATCTCACTACTCCAAGTAGCCACAGATCAGAAAACAATTACAAATCTGTAAAGTCGTTACAAGTAGCAGTAATTTATAACCCTCTGACACGTTTTTGGTTATTACTCCTTCATACGGATGAACTACAAGATGTGCCACACTAATTCGGAAACTAGACTCCGAGCCGGTTCCAATAAGGTAAAGGTCGCCTCAATCGAAGCTCTAGTTGCGGAGATATGTCCAACGGAAGTTTAGGTTCTATTTATAGATCTCTCTGCGGCTTTAGCTTTTTTTAGCATGCAGTTGCCTTTCAAAATATCTCCTTGCCTTTAATTAGCTTATATGACTTATTATATGGGACATCATCTATGATCTTTTTCTCAACCAATAATGATCCGAATGATAGTGCCCCGACCCCTTCCATAAATATCAATGGTTCTTCACACCCAAATGCTATGTTATCCTATGCCCCTTTATATTATTAGGTGACCTTGGGAATAACATTTACATAGTATTTGCCATAATTCCAATAACCCATTTGCCATAGACTACTCCCCAGTGCTTGCTCCAACGTGGTCTATAGACTACCAGCAGATTGTGGCTATGCCTGATGCCCAGGGACGGTACTTTTGTCCGAATGAGCTTTGCCACCACTCGTGGGATGCGACCCACTGGATGCAAAGCCTAAAAAGCAGCACTACCACACGCAAGTTAATCCAACAACGAACATGGCCCACACCAAGGTTTTGAAAGCGCCTTCCTATATCTATGAAGAAACGGAGAGCTATTGCCTCCGGTGAGGACGGGTCCCATCATCTCGAAATTGAAACAGTCGTT
This sequence comes from Isoetes taiwanensis, assembly GCA_021234155.1. Classification (NCBI taxonomy): domain Eukaryota; kingdom Viridiplantae; phylum Streptophyta; class Lycopodiopsida; order Isoetales; family Isoetaceae; genus Isoetes; species Isoetes taiwanensis. The sequence goes on from JAJEKV010000021.1 coordinate 5,151,052, forward strand.
GGACTACGATGGAGGGCGAGAATCCTCCCAATGAGAGAATATGCCGATGTTGCCACATCGCGGACAAGAGGATGAGCACCATGCTCTTCCGCAAGAGTGTCCGCATATACGATATCCGAAAGCAACACATGCCGATCTTAGATGCTCGAGGCACCCACGCATCAATTGCTAGCATCGCCAATGGTTGCACGTCTCGCATCCTACATTTTGCAAGTCTCTACCGTCAGAGAATCCCTTACAGGACAAGGGATCTGAGAGCCTACTACCAGGGTTTTTCCTCCCATGTGGGGGTTTTTTCATCCCAGTAGTAGGGACACATTGTATTGTATAGTAGCATATCAGTGGCTGGGGGGCATTTTTGCGCCAACTAAGCACCCCATAAGCACCTAATGTAAAAAATGTTACTTATTTTTATCCCTTTTTTTTTTTTTTCTATAACACTGGTGAAGCTGAAATTTTGTATTCCAAAGCGTAATATGAATGCATTTCAAAGAAAAATTTAAAGAAAATAAAAAAAAATATTTTTAAAAAATACAAAGAAAATAGCCCCAGAAAGCACCCACTAAGCACTACGTGTCGCTGACACAAAAAGTGTCCCCCACCTCCATATGCTTTGACCCATGAGAGGGGGGTGCATAAGTCGGCAGATAGAGCATACTAATAATGACTGGTAATTAGGATCCAAAGGCAGAGTATAATAGATTAAGATATTATGTATAGAACTCGGACATGCATCCTAAACGGATTTGTAGGTAGCCTAATAAAGCAATCATTATTCATAATATTGATATAATAATTTGTTCCGCTATAACAGATTTGTAGGTCAAATAGGAAAAATAGTTGAAGCAAAAATATAACATAAGCAGGATCAAATGTAACAAGGGCGAGAAAAGCAGGTGGGGTGATTAAACTAAATTAATATGGTCAATAAGGTTAAGGGTATAATGTTCTAATGTGAATGCATGTTGGTAGCATCGCTTACATGTCCATGGTTCTATGAATTTAACAATTTCACCGTTCACAATAGTACTGTAGCAAAGGGATTGACCACTTTCCTGTAGCATCGTTGACTGCAACCAAAAACTCCGAGAACACAAATGTTCACCTTTTACTTCATTTCCTGGCCTTAGAAACAACAATTTCGGCACCTTGAAACATAGAATCAACCCTCTTTTTTTATTACATCTAATTCATCTCGGTGGTTGCCATATTTCCAAATTTGAGTTTGCCCTCCGGCCACCACTAAAAGTCACGACGGTATGTATTTCTGATTTTTGGGTCCAGCCAAGATTGTCTATGTGAAACTGGATTAAACAAAGTACCCAACATACATAATGAAGGCGGTGGCCTGGCGCCTGAAGCTCGGGTTCTGACGGCGAAACTTTGATAGGCGATATCTCTCTTATCTGGTGTCAAATTTCGGCGTGCTTGGGCTCGTTGGAAAGCTGCTCCGAGCTCTTTCTGCAGATGTATAACATCAGCTATTTTGCATGTGGCTTGTTGCCTCAAACAACTAATTTTTGGACTGGTTCAGATGTCATGGCTCCTGCCAGACAGGCTGATGGGGGATCGATTGAGCCTCATGGCTTGGGGCTGAAGCCAAGGGAGATGGTGAGGAGAAAGAATCCTCCAGTAAAGGGGAAGGGCGCGGGTCTTGGCATGCATGAAGAGGCGCGGGCTGTAGGAAGTGGCATGCAATTGATGGCAGAGATGAGGGAGCTCTTGGAATCCCCTTCGGTTGAGAGGTATGTGAAATTCCTCTTCCTCTCAATATAATTCTGAGACCCCAGTAGATTGTGTTTTGGAGACTCCGGTCTTGATTCCATCAAGCATGCCCCCTTTGGAAACTGGATCTGTGATGCCCTCTTCCCCTATGCTTGGGAAGGGATCACTTGCTAGTGATGTGCCCTCTTCTAGGGTGCGGTATTGTGTGCATATAGCTGATGTGCCTTCTGGGGTGCCCCTGGATACCTCTCAGGGTGCTAGGGCGGCAGCCCCAACTCCTGTGCGCCCGGCCTGGCGAAGCAATGACACTGTTGCTCGCATCACTCGGCCGGGGTTTTCAGATTGGATCAAGTGCAAAGATTCGAAGAGTAGGACTGCCCGTGTTCAAGAGGCTCTGAAATTTGTGGAGGATCATCACTCTGTTGACCTGCAGGCAGCTCTTCCAGGGACTCCATGGATAGATATTGATCATACCAGGCATGTTCAGACCATTGAGAATCTAGTTTCATTTGCGGTATTGGGCTACTTCGCGGGTTACATATTGGACACGAGGAGGTTTAGCTCTTAGCTTGCCGGACATCTGAGGCGGATTGGTTTGCCCAAGTATCAGTCTCTGAAATTTCTACCAAATTCCGGGCAATTACCTAGTACATAATCTTTGAGAGGTGTAATTTCCATTATACGTAATAACCTGTTGCTTCACATTTTCACTAGAGACATTGTGTCATATCAGCATTCAAATCAATTTTTGCTTTGAGGCTACAGCACAGACAATGAGATTTGCTTGGCAACAGATGCCTACTTTAAACGATTTAAAATCTGCGATTTTGAGTTACTTGTAGTGTATTCAAAGCCAAAACCCTTAGTTATAAAAATTCTAGATATCAACACAATTAGAGAATGGCCGCAATAGATGAGTGAAAATGGCCGTAGTAGAAGCGTCAAATCCGCAAAAGCAAAATGAGTCCTTTGTTGCATAGCTAAGAGGCCATAGCTCCATTTGCCCCGTGATCTAGATCAAATAAAAATTAGAGAACAATAAAAATAAAACAACAGATTTGGTGCTTAGTTGAGTTATCAGAGGTGTGTGCGATGACGCCTCTTGATACCTCGACTATGGAAGTTTGACAGTAGGGGAAGTTTGATAACAGGAGTAGGCACTTTATTTCGTGAACGAGAAAGGAAAAAAAAGGGGCCACGGGAAGCGGGAGGGAGGGACAGTGGCGCCACTTCGTTAATAACAATGCAAAATTTCACCTGGTGATTCATAAGGTAATGTTAATAATCTCAATGTGATAGATAACAAGATTTCAGACTCAATTGAAACTATTATAATGGTAGCATAACAAACATTTTGCGTAGAAAAGGCCATATGTATTAGATATCCATAGATGTGTATGTTGTCCATCAGAAATCCCTATTTAAAGCTGAGGAAGATTACCTGATTATTAAGATTGTTTTTATTAAAAATTCCTTATTAAAAAGTTTCTATAGTATGTTTGTTCTTTCTAGAGATGTTCTCATTCAAATAGCTCTTCTCATGTAGCAAGAGGTTCGTTAGCTCTGTATAATGCAACATATTTTCACCTGGTTTGTGCCATACTCTATTCAGGATGGTTTTCTCCACCCGTTATCTATTCCAATTCGCAAGAGGTTCGTTAACTCTGTATAATGCAACATATTTGCACCTGGTTTGTGCCATACTCTATTCAAGATGATTTTCTCCACCCGTTGTCTAATCCAATTCGCATTTTTGCCTAGATTTTCAATGTTAAATTCCCCTTTTTCAGGCAAATCAGCCCATTTCTCAAATGTCTCCTTTAGACATGTTATTTTTATCAAGAATCTTTAGCTTGGTTAAATAAGTTAAAATATTGGCATAGAATTTTGCATTTTAATAGTGGGAGCAGTCTACATTCTGCTATTGTTATTCATATGGGGTTTGCACCTTCACACCCAATTTGTCATGAAACTTCTTCTTTTGTACCTTTTCTATTTTTTGTCATTGTTTTAGAGGTAGTCCTTGCCTCCAAACTTCACATCTATAATGGAGTACAACTAGCACTAGCGTCTTGAAGAGGATCATTTTCAAACTGGACTACCATAGATTTGTCTTCACATATTTCCATTGCATTGCAAAAAAGGAGCTTTGAACCTCCCCTCTTTATTTTGTGTTCCACTGTTTGGTCCTTCTAAAATGTATCAAGCTTGTAGCTATTGCATCAATTCGCACGGGGTCCCACAGGCTACGGATTGAGACAGGTAGATGGGAGCGGCCGCAATTGCCACGAGAAGCGAGACTATGTGCCTGTTGCCAGTTACAGGTTTAATTGAAGATGAAAGCCATACTCTTCTGAGTTGCCCTGCTTTTGAGATAGTCCGGAATCATTGTTTGACCTTACCATTCCATTCCATGCTTCCACAACTTCTCAGAACACCATCTGTGCATGACTTGGCATTATACATACTTGAGGTTCTAGATAAACGTCTGCAATTACTGAGCCCTCACTAGTCATTATCTCCGCTTGTCTAGTATCATCATTACTGCAAAGGTTTTTCCCTTGAAAACCTTTCGAGGCAGGGGTTTTTTAATCCTAGTAGTAGTGATTGTACTAGCCCATTGTATGGGTCCCATGACCTATTGATCTCCGTGGACATTAAAAATCTATTCTATTCTATTCTAAAATGTATCATACCCAAGTACTTATAGGATGTTGAGAATTCCACTAAATTCTCCTCATAGTAGAACTCATAGTTCTTATCCAGTTTTGTTTCATTCCATTATGGTTCGATTCTGATTGGGTTGTCATCCACCACATGTACAGGTTCAAAACCCGCTAGCTACTAGGGCTGGAGAGATATGAGTGACGATGTGTGGTTATGTTCTCTTTTTTCAATTAGAAAAGAAAGAAAAGAAAATTTATATACAATCAACTACAACACATTCTGCAATCAATGTAATACCATAAATCAATTGTTTTGACAAACTCTTATGCCAATCCAAAACATAAATATGTTATATTGGGTGTAATAAAACTAACCTTCAAATCAAGTCATCATTCATATAGTCGTTTAATAAGTCATTACTAGCTTTAACAAACCAACGTGAGTTTCACAAAACTCTTTCTTAAACCACAACTTGTTTTAAAGCTAATGTTGCTACAGCTTATGAGGGCCTTTATTGGGCCAGGAGAACAGGTCAATGCATTGGCTATCTTAAGCTTGACTTTGCCAAAGCTTACGATAGTGTCCGTTGGGAGTTCTTGTCTACCATGATGTTAGCGTTGGGCTGTGGTCCATGCTTTACAGAGACAGTCATGAAGCTGCATAGGTCAGCACGGGCTACGGTGGTGTGCCAGGGTGAACCCTCCGCCTTTTTCTCCTTAGGCAGAGGGGTGCGTCAGGAGTGCACTTTGGCGCTGTTTTTGTTTACGATTGTGGCAGAGGCACTGTCTCAGTTGTTTTTTGCTGCAGTGGAGGAGGGGGTGGTGGATGGGCTTCGGATGCAGGATGGTAGGCAACAGATTATTAACCAGTTCGCAGATGACACTTTCCCCTTCTTGGTGGTAGAAGAGAGGAATCTGTGGAATGTGAAGGGTTTGCTGGATACTTTCTCCTTGGCCTTGGGCATTCTTCTGAATTGGGGTAAATGCTCCGCATTATGGGCCCAGCTGACTCCGCCTCCCCCTTGTTTAGCTCTATTCCCTTGGAAGGTGCTTCCAGGTAATATGTGTACTAAGCTGTTGGGTATTCCCTTTGGAGGGAATGTTTCCATGGGGAGGGTGTGGGATGAGATTTTGCAGGGGTTGCAGAAACACCTCAATTGGTGGAAGGGTAGCAAGTTGTCCATGGCAGGTAGGATCACTATTGCCAAGTCAGTGCTTTGTAGCACTCATGTGTATACAACATCTGTGATGTTAGCTCCTGAGGGTAAGATACAGGCTTTGGATAGGATTGTTCGAAATTTTGTGTAGGGCGGGGATGATGAAAGGGCGGTTATTAAAGTGGCTTGGTGGAAGTGTCTCCGCCTCCGGGAGGATGGGGGCTTGGCCATTCTGGATTTGGCGCTGCATAGTAAGGTGTTGGTCTCCAAGTTTGTTTGGAGCACTCTGCAGGATGGAGCATCTTCTCTTGGTGCGGCGCTGTTCTTGCAGTCTCTTCGCCATTGTGTGGCATTTGGGAAGCCGTCTATGCATGTGGAGTTGCCCTGGGCACTGTTTTATGGTCTCCGGCCTTTCCCACATGCATCCCCTTTTCTCACGGGGGTGTTGCGGGTCATGTGCGTGTGCTCTTCCAGCTAGATTATGCCTCAGTGTATCACCACTCTTCTCCTTTCACAGGGTTCCTCTACCCCTGCGCGCACTTGCCCTTGGGCGCCCTTTGTGCATGCTCGGGCACTGTTGGAGGCGGCTGGCCTGTGCTCACCTTTGAAGGATTGGTATTGGGGTGGTCGGCTATAGCTTCGTGGGAGTTCTTCGAGCTCGCTTTTCGCTGAGGCGTGGCCAGGGCTATCACGGGAATAAGTGGCGGGGAGTATTCCGCTACACATACCTATAGTCCCTCAGGATGATGTGGTGGTGCAGGTTTGGAAGGTTCATCCGGATATTGTGTCTTCTTGTTTTTGCGGTCTTGTTACCGGATGCTGGCTATTCATGACACTCTGCCCCCTTCAGGCAAGTGGTCTCTGCAGCTTCCGGGTTCTCGATGGCGCTCGGTTTGGACGTGGACATGGAGCTTAGTTCCCCCACCGAAGGTTAGGGTGAGGTGGTGCACCGCTGTATCAGGGTGAATGTCCTTGTGATTCAATTCAGGCCGGGTGTGAGCCCTCTCTGCCCTTGTTGTGGCCTTCATCGTGAGACTATATTGTCTAGTTTTATGCCCTCTTGCAGGCTGCCTGGGATTGGGTCAGGGCTCTGTTTCAGGTGAGATTGACTAGTCAGCAGTTGCTGCTTCATGTGTATCCTGGTGCTTGGCCGCTCTTGCAGTGGCAAGCCTTGCATCTGTGCGTGGCTTGATTGGTGTGGCTGATTTGGAAGCGACGGTGGTTGTGGATCTTTCAGGGGATTCAGCAGCTTGCAGCCTCTCTGATTCCTCGACTCAGGTACAAGTTGTTTCAAAGCTTTCTGGTGTTCTCGGGATTAGTAGAGCGGAAGTTTGCCATTTGGGGGGACTTCTTGGGTGTTGTAGATGGTGATGGTCGGTTTGTACATCAGTAGAGTTGTCACATTTACCTTCGTTTTCAACGAATAGATGGTAAATGGACTTCTAGAGCTAAGGGACAAGTGTCCCGGGCAGTTGGCAACTGCCAGACCCTTGCCTATTAGTAGCGTGCCTTTTAGGTTCTTTGCATCAGCGCTTTGTTTCGCATCTCCATTTCCGGAATTTGCCAGAGCGCACTTGTTCTAGAAATTTTCGGAGATCATCTCGTTTTGACGTAGATCATCTTGCCCATTCTTCTTCTGGCCTTTTTGCCATATTTTTTCCCTTTCGATTTTCGATTCTGTTGTTTGCTTTCCCTCTTGCAATTGGGTCTTTTATGGATATTCGAGGGTGCCAACAACGACTTCTTTACAGTCTGTGCTCCTTCTGGAATTGCTGGCGGGACAACAAGCATTTACAATCGCTATAGTATTGCCTGAATCGGCAGTTATTTTGTCCAGAGAAGAATTTTGGTCATTTCATTTGTTCAGGGTCGTTCATGCGGAGCAGGGGGACCGATTTGTTTGTGGTTCCAAGGGCTGGTTTTAAGAGCAAGTCGATCTCTTACTGTTCGAGTCCAGCCTTTCTGGTTGCACAGAGCATGTTTTCAAGAATGGTTTAGTTTCTCAGGGTTCGGTCCAGCTTATTTTTGGTTGCACAGGAATGCCACTCCAGCCTATTTTACATCGTTCTCGGTATTTTCATTTGTATCTTGGCTAGGAAAGCCCAAAAGGGCCGTTACTTCAAGCATCTGAGTTGTTCCTTTTATGCTGTTCTTGAGCCGTAAGAAGTATTAGGGTAGCGATCCTTCTTCTTTTCCGCATGCTCTTCAACCATTTCATTCGTGGAAATTTTCTGACTGACTACCATGGATGGATGCTACGACACTTTGCCTCATTTGGCGCCTGTCCGTTACCTGTGATAAACAAGGGCTCGTTATCTACCATTTTCTCCTTTGAACTGGCTTGTTCCCTTCCTTTAAAGTTTGGAGCTTTTAAGGTTCTCTTTTAGCTTTTTTGGTAGCAGTCACCAGAGTTATAGCTTCACAGTTCTGGTGTTGGTGGGATGCTCTCATACATATAAGTTCGGCTCTTTTAGGAAGTTATATTAGGAAGTTATATGAGGAACATGAAAAACGAGCATGGAGTGTTGGCTTATCTGGAACAGATCCCACAATGCTGGTGTCTGGAAGTGATGACGGCAAGGTAAAATTGTGGTGCGCAAGACAAGAAACCAGTGCTTTAAATATGGAGATGAAAGCAAATATCTGCTCTGTCAAGTGCAATCCTGGATCAAGTGACTTCATTGCGGTAAGCATGAAGATTTCTGCAGAGTGTGTGCTTGTGAATGTGTCCATTACATAGTGCTTGGGACAATTCTTGCCAGACATCTGATTCTTGTTTAACCTGGTGTTTGAGTTTGAGGATTACAATTGCCTTCATGTGACAATTTCTTTGGGCAAATTCCTACGAGACGTGAGAGACAACAACTTTATCTAGTATTGTATTGACTGGCTCTACAAGAGTGAAGGTGGCCATTGTTTTGGGGATCATCTCCCCACAGGCTCGGAGCAGAGAAGAATTCCTTTTTGTCAGCTCTACAAGAGTAAAGTTTTGCAGATGGTTTATTGCTTTGGATTCCAGACTTTTTTGCAGCGAACAAGTTTGACAGGTTTTGTGAGATTGGATGCTGCTCACCATTCTCTGTGAAGAGATCTCAATGCGGGCGGACATTTGACGTCGGACTATGCTATTCCAGATAAGCTAAGTTGTTGTCTTATTTTCTCTACTATAATAAGTTTAATTAGCTTATATTGCTGGTTATTTTCTTTTGTTGCCGTCGCCATATCTTTCCTTGTTACCTCTACTATAGTTTTTTGTGGATTCTGGGATTCTCCTATTATTAAATTGAGGTTGCAATATCTTGCTATAGAGTGTTATTCTTCAACTTCTTTTGTGTATGGTGTATGTTTTCCTTTCATTTTTTCACAGATTGATGAAGCTCGGACACTTGTATAGGTCTGTTTTGGATGTCACTTGTTGTTTGCTTGCATCTTTTTAGCTTTTAGGATGTGTTGTGCTAAGTTTCAGTTAGTTCTATGCTATCAATCATGGTTTGAGCTTGAGCACTTGCTCTACTTTGGTGATAATTTAAGGTATGGTGACCTTTTGTATCCAATAATCACAGATTTGATAGTCTAATTAGTTTTCAAAGGGGAAGATTCTGCTCTTACAGGAGAGATATTATTAGAGAAGCTGGCCATTACCATGACCCACTGGCTTCGCATAAGGCTGCAAGCTTGGTGATCTCGTTGTAGGCTAGACAAACATGCATTCTAGCATCCGAGTAGAAATCCAAGCAAAAATAAAATCTGGTTCAGCATATATTTCCTTGAAACTATGGAATATCGTTCTTCCTTATGGTGCTTGGACTTTACAGCAGCTAAACATTTCTGAATTCTTTGAAGTAGTTTATTAGTGTTGTTTACATCGGCAGAGGTTTTTGAATCCGTACGCAAATATTAAGGTCCTGTAAGATTAGCTTATAGAGGCACAACTTCTTCTTTTGAGGAATGTATGGATAGTTTCTGGATTCCTGCAGTGAATTGCAATAGATTATTGTTTCCATTAGTTGAAAAAATCAGCTAGTTACTCACGGAATTCTCTTGGTATAGAACAGAAATTGCAAGGCAAACTTTGTGAGGTTCCAAGTGGTTTCTCCATTGAGTCTCTAGGAGCTGATTGAATCTTTGGTCATAGTTGATGGTGGATAGAACTTTCAATTTAGTTTAGACTTGAATAATCTGTGAGTTGGATCTATAATTCTAGTGAACAAGTTTCTTGTTGCATATGTGGTTGCTCTACCATCCCTTATATTTATGTCTGTTGGGGCTCTTATGTTGTGATGTGGTAAGTTGGCTCTAAGCTATTGCCTAGTTTTTGCATTTATGGATAATCATTCAAGGTTTATGGGGATCCTTGGTAAAAGATATAGCAGTCTTGATGACAATAAGTTAATGAATGTTGAAGACCTCGCGGTGGGAGCATATATCTTGATCAATTGTTCGTCTAAATTCTTGCTCTATCGGGTTGGAAATATATATTAGTCAATTGTTCCTCTACGTTTTCACTCCGCCCATGGGATACGTTTTAGCATTTATTTAATTAGAAGTAACTTTTATTAGACGTTTTTTAGCCAAATTGACTTATTATCTGTTATTGTGGCAACAATTCTTGTGGTTGTATCCAACCTACATAGCCCTGGCCTTTACCTTTGCTAGCATTTTCATAGAATTTGTTGTGTTGAAGAGTTTGCATTTAAAGAATTGCTTAGATTTGTTTTGAGGGTCAATATTAAAAACATGCTTTCCAATTAATAACATGGTGGTTAAACAATGTTAATGCCATTGTAGTTCTTCCTGCTCGTACTTTAAAGTCTTATTCAAGCTTCTTGTCTTTTTAAGTCTCTCCTTCCTCTAATAGTTGCCTCTACAAGATTACATATTGAAGAGATTGCATGTCGTGGACATTTGTTTTGAAGATAGAATTGTAATGAAAGATAGTGGTAGGAATTACAATCTTAGGTGAGATTAATCCTTATTTTCTTTGTTTGATTATTTTCTGTAACCTTTTACAACTTCTACAAAATCGTGAACTAGGACAAGTTGCCATATTTGAAGAGAGGTTGAATTCTAGTTGCGTCTGCCATATATGGACTTCTTGTATCTAGTAGTATTTGTGGTGTATTTATAGCTTTAGACCTGTGTTAATACCCTGTTTGATATCCTTGCTTTGCTTTTACAACATCTTTTATTGTCATCTTTGTACCCTTTATATGTTTTCCCTTGCAACTAACGTATCCTCTGCTTGTAATGCATATGAAATGCACTTTCTCATCCTTGTTCATGTTCTTCACGATTCTTCATAGTCATGGATAGTTTTGCTTGACCATTATACCTCTAGTGAGTTGGTGTTAACCATAGCTCTCGAGATTTGTTGGAGAATTGGTTGTATTATAATGTTTTACTAAAGATGCTATCGTTAGGAAATTATATTGATTTTGTGGAGATTACCATCTAGATTTAATTTGGTTGCATTGTATCCTTCTTCTAACACTTTATCATGCACCCCTCTTCTTTGCACGGTCTTGGTGATCCCACCAATCAGCCTAGCCCTATCTCCTTTTGCCTATCCTATTTTTTCTAACCATATCATCATTTTTCATTTTAGTCTTTCATCCCTTTGTGCCTCAACCTTTGGTTGCTAGCAATAGTCTGTCACTACCTGAGAGAGCACGTGCCAAGGTTGTTCTCAATATTAGAAGCTAGAAGCTTTGGATTTCATCGATTGTTCCTTTTTCCATATGCACCATTTGGCTATAACCTAACTTCTTTAAATAATATTTTTCAGTTGTCTATCTATCTAGCTTGTCCTACCTCTAGTTTGTTATCACCTTATCTTGTTTGGTTTGTTTATCTTTAATCTGCAATTTTATCGCATTTTCATATGGTCACGTGGGTCTTATGCCTAAAGTGTGTAGTTCGAGTGTTTGGGTTTAAAAATGATTATGAATGTCTAAGTGTAAAGGGAGCAGCTTTCTGTCACACGTGTTTTGGGTCTTGACCTTGATCCAAATCTGTTTCCGTTGTTGCCATCCCGAATACTTCAAAATGGTATTCTCTTGCCCTCTGCCTCTTTATCAGCATGTTTCTAGCTATGGAGTAGCCCTCAAAGGCCATGTTGTCCATCTTGTTTCTTAGCTCTAGAAGTCACATTTACCTTCGTTTTCAACGAATAGATGGTAAATGGACTTCTAGAGCTAAGGGACAAGTGTCCCGGGCAGTTGGCAACTGCCAGACCCTTGCCTATTAGTAGCGTGCCTTTTAGGTTCTTTGCATCAGCGCTTTGTTTCGCATCTCCATTTCCGGAATTTGCCAGAGCGCATTTCCCCTCCCCACCCTCCCTCCTTCTTCCCCTCTATTGATATGTAAGCTTGTCTTTCTAGTTTCTCCTGTTTGCCCTTGCTATATGTCGTTTCTTGGCTACTGATATTTTGTCTGATCATGATGCTGGAGCCTTGGTGGCTTATGTTGCTATGGAATTATTGGTTTATGGTTTTGGAAGCCTTGGTGGCTTATGTTCATATGGAACTATTGGTATGATTTTGGAGCCTTGGTGGCTTATGTTTGTACTGGATCCAACATGGCTATGTTGGTGGTATGTGAGCCTGGTTGGCTGTTAAGACTGGTTGCAACAGTGGTTGCGAAGGTATCCTTTGGTGCCAGTGGGCCCAAGGTCTTGTCTTACCCATGCTTTTGTTTTGCAGGGTGATGTTGTCATGTTGGCGATTTTGGCTGGCGTAGATGCTGCTTTCAAACAGGTTCATGCATAGCCAGCAGCTCACCCGACACTTGGATTACCTTCTACAACACATCTGTAAACCCAAAAAGGCCCGTAGGCATGAGGGCGCTTTTTTTATTCATGTGTGTATAAGATCTCTTAGATGGTTGTTTATCTTTAGGGTTTCCTCGAAAACCCGAAAGGGCGAGGTTTTCATCCCGGGGATAAGCTTCTCTCTTTGAGATCAAAAGTATGTAACATGTTTCTAGTTATGGAATGGAGATGCCCACAAAGGCCATGTTCATGTTGCAGTTTTTCTGTGAGTTTGTTGTGGAATGTCGAGGTATCGCTGTCTCTTTGGGGCAGTTCTCCTTCCTCCTCACTTGCTTTGTAACTTTACCATTCTTTTAATATATTGATGACACAGTTCTTCAAAAAAAAAAAAAAAAAGATTGTCCATGTGAAACTAATATGGAGCAAGCACGGGGGGTTGGTCCACGGCAAATGGGTTATTAGAATATGGCAAAAACTATAGCAAATATTATATAAATGTTATTCCTAAGATCACCAAGAAGGGGCATAGGATAACATAACATTTAGGTGTGAAGAACCATTGATATTTATGGAAGGGGTCGAGGCACTATGATTGGGATGATTATTATTTAAGGGAGCAGCCCATAAATAATATCCCATATGATAAGTCATGTAATCTAATTAAAGGCAAGAAGCTATTTTGATATAAAAGGCAACTGCTTGCTAAAAAAGTCTAAAGTCGAGGAGAGATCTATAAATAAAACCTAAACTTCAGTTAGAGATATCTCCACAACCAGAGCTCCAGTTGAGGCAACTTTTAATTCTTGGAACCTCTTGAAGCCTAGTTTCCGAATTAGAGGAGCACATCTCGTAGTTCATCCGTGTGAGGGAGTAATGGCCGACAACGTGATAAGGGGTCACAAATTACTGCTACAGCAACAATACAGATTTGCAGTTGCTTTCTGATCTGTGGCTACTTGGAGTAGTGAGATTAGCCTGGAGGGTCAATAAGCTAGATGCCAGAGCTTCCGTAACCTTGTGGATCCGGTTGGGTGGTTAATGTTGCTGCCATATGAATTGTGCATGAATAAAGTTTCTATAATCCAGTGTTCTATTATTTTATTGTGGGTTCTGTGATTCTATGTTGTTACAACAGCCCAAACATACATAAATCGTATCAAGTGGTATCAGAGCGGAGGTTTGCGATTCTTTTGGGAACTATGGGCCATGGGATCACCAGTGGAATTTGGACTCTCTAATCTGTGAGAGGAAATTACTATTAGTCCTTATTTTCCTGGATCATGGCATCAGAATGAAGAGGAGATTATCATTTTGGGGTTCACAAGAATATATTTGGATTATCTTAATGGAGTAAAAGCGTTTATGCATGAAGGGAAATCATATGATTTCAATATTAGAGGGGTTAGTGGAATTGAGGTGGATTTGGCGACTATTGCTGCAAGGGAAGCTGGAGTATCAGTAGCAGAGAAAACTCGGTGCTTTCGTGGAGAATGCTCGAAGTATATGGACTAATTTATTGTGAACAAGTTCGAATTATTGGAGAAACTTCTATGATCCTTTGGGGATTATAAAATAAAGCATGATTTCATTAATTGGATAAAATAACGCAATTTTGAGAATTTTGAGCACACCTTATTTGCTCAAGCACGAATACTTTCACCTAGTTCTCGAGCCCAACAAACATGAGGTAATTAACATACACCTATACATACAAATTTTGTGTTATACTTGTACGTGTACATGACACTCGTATAAGCTCAATAATGGCCCTACATTGTACGCCAATAATTCACATCAATAATTTTACTTCACTATAAAAACGGCTTCACGAGGGGGTAGAGGCCATTCATCTTCCATGGCTTCCTCGATGCCTCGTCCAGAGCACATCCGCTCTTTCAAGTGTTACTTGAGCTACAACGATCTGGGCGAATGCGCTAGAAATGGCGTTAAGCTTGATCCATGGCTCTTATCTAAAGCTGATGGACCTGCTAGTGCTTGCAGGAAGCTCACTCGCGTTAAAGTCCATATTTACTGGCTTCCTGATCAGGAGATCTATGAGCTGAATGGCATCACGAGCTTTGATGTTGATGACGAGTGAATCTGCACCTGCTAATAATGTAATAATGACATGGGTACCTAATAACTAAGTAAGGATGTAATAGCATTCTGATTAAGGATGTAATATCACGTACCTTAACTGAGTATATTGTAACGATGTGCTATCCCACCTCCACTTATTCTGCAAGCTGTCATTGAATTCAATCATAGCTAAATTAGATCAAACAAACATGTTTTCAAACATACGCATATTAGTATGAAATAAGTATTATTCTTGTACGTATACAACAGTCTGATACACGTTCAGACTTTTGGTGGTGTAGTATACCCCAATAATTCACCTCAATCATTCCACTTCACTATAAAGGCTTCTCACTTCGGGGCTTAATTTCATTCATCCCCATGGATTTTTCGCCTTCTTCAGTTCACCACATTGAGGCGATCAAGTGCTCAATGAGCCACTCGAGATCTTGTTGGTTGCACGACGGGCATCTTCTTCTTGATCCCTACCGCGAAGAAAAGCTTTTGGGCCGAGATTCATTGCCCTGCGTCAATTAGTGTTCTACGATCGATCTGATCCGCTTCTGGCGAATGAGCTATGAGATATCAGGGATCACTACTACAGATCCTGAAGATGAATGAATCACTTGTTTAGCATTGTATAGTGTAAGAGCTATGTAAGGAAATAATACCACAATGAATATTGTTTGATGTATCATACCTGAATGTAGTGTAAGGGTGTGCTATTCGACTTCCAGTATATCTGCAAGCAGTTCCTAATTTCAACCACACCTGAATTACTCAAGCACATGTTTTAAAAGCATACATATATCCATACGAAAGATGTATTATACTTGTATTTATACAACGGTCTTATACACGAGCAATAATGGCGCCGAAGTCAAGCCCAATAATTCACCTCAATCATTCTACTTCACTATAAAAGCTTCTCACTTCGGGGCTAAAGTTCACTCTTCTCCCATGGATTTTTCGCCTTCATCAGTTCACCACATCGAGGCGATCAAGTGCTCAATGAGCCACTCTGATCTTGTTGGTTGCCTAGACAGGCATCTTCTTCTTGATCCCTACCTGCGAAGAAAAGCTTTGGGCGCTGAGATTCGTTGCCCTCGTCAATTAGTAATGATCCATCTGATTTGGCTTCTGGCGAATGAGCTATGAGATATCAGGGATCACTACTACAGATCCTGAAGATGAATGAATCACCTGTTTAGCATTGTATAGTGTAAGAGCTCTTGTGTTGAGATGAAAAACGCAGAGCGTAATAAATAATAACTAGTCTATTGTAACTTTCATGTTATGAATGATATAGTAATTATGTAAAAGAGCATTGCATACCTCAAGAGTTCTCATCATCGTCCTTAGCTTCTTTAGCCACTAATTCTTGCAACTGAGCCCGAACACTACTGGGGATCACCACTGACAATGGCCTGGTCTCTACGGCCCAACCATAGTCTATTGTTTTCAAAGGTTGGTAGCGTGGCGGGTCATTAGGATTGGGTCTCCAATTCTTGCTCCAGCAATCCCTATACTGCATTGCATATGAGGTTCCCTTTCTGGCAACAGGTTCAAACCAAGAGACAAACACCTCTTCGTAATGTGGGAGATTAGGGTCCTCTATTGGGTCCTCTTCGGCAAAAGCCATCCATGTCGGGCAGTTATCATGTGGTCTGATTAGCAAGAGCATTCCCTTCTTGACATCTTGGTAGGGGTCGAATATTTCAACTGGGTTCTTGGGTCTACCCGAGAAAGGCCCAACGTAATGAGATGCTTCAATGTGCTCATCCACAAACACTCTTTCGGGTTCTTCCAATGCACTTTGCACAGTCTTTGGGCGAAATCTGAATGACGGACTCTACCGGGCTGCCGTCACCAAGCACTTTCGCAACAAAAGGTGGACCAGTAGTCAATAACTTCATTCATATATGTGTTGGACCATGACTTATCCCGACTCTAGAAATAGCTGCCCGGTGCATCATGTACTTGGCAATAGAAGCTCTTAATGCACCTATATCTTTCAAGCTCCCATATGGTCACGGGACCTTAGGTGACCCTCTCTAATCATAGGTAAACCTTGGGCATCCTCCTTCCACATTCTGATTCCCTTTTAGGGGAGCCACTCCCTATGCCCCTGGCCTCATCTTGTAGAACATTAGTGGCCATCCATCCTTCATGCAAAACTTGAAGAGTAGAGGTTCCAAGTGACCACATAAACGGTCCTTCTTATCGGGGATAAAACCTTTCCACCGAATTCCTTCCAATCAGGAACCTCTGTCACAAGGTAAGGTGAAGGAGCCTTTGAACTACTTTGCTGAAGAGTTGCATAAGCTCGGGAATAGTCAATGCATCTGATCTTCTCATTAGAGTAGAGTAGTTTCCAAATAGGGCATCTATGTCATCGTGGGTGTGTCCAACCATCATGAATCCCGGCTGCACTTGATCAAATACACCTAACCAAACCAAGTATGACAAGTAAGAGAAAAGATATCTATTCTTATTCGACTGAGCAATTATCTAGGCTGCAAGTAAAAGCCTCCTAGGCAACTTGTTTTGCTACCATGGGGCCTTTGATAGGAGGCATAAAATCATTTCTCTTGCCATTCATCATTTTGTCCTAAGGTTATACGTGTTTAAAAATTTTTTGCACCGCTTTTCGGGACGATCGATTATCTCTCAAATGGCCCCAATTATCCTCCGGATTTATTCTCCGGTGTCTTCAAGGTATGATTCAAGGATCCCACATGAAAATTAGAATCATCGGGCCGAGGTCGGTGAGAAGTGGCCCAAGGCACCTATACCATGGCCGTGCATGAGAGCACACACAACAGCGACCTTGATCGTTCACCCCTCCATCTGAGACTTTGCTAGCTTCTCTAGACGAGGGACCATGGTCTTATTCTGATCCATCTTATCATGTATAATGGTTAAAGCGTGCTCGGGGAGATCTATCGACAAAGCTCTCGAGGGACCCGATAAAGGCTCCTGCATGAAATCACGGGCGATCATATCGCGATTTCTCTCTATTGCAAGTACCCTTCTTTTCGTTTGGATCTCTGGTCTTAGCAAGCTTTTCCTTTATGACAATACAGGTGTTACACTTGGAAAATACTATCCTCTTAGCTATTGCTACCTCTGAATGATTCTCTTTCCAAGCGGTGAAAATGATGAAGGAGAAATATGCTTGCTTGTCATCTCTCTGTAGCGGAAATATCTACTTCTTGGTGTATATCCTTCTTAGTCAAGGCCCGAAGGTAGCCTCTTAACATTTTGTGCGCTACCCTGCCGTAATTTTCGAGCGGTGTGGCATCGTCTGCGTTTTCATCTATGAACATGGATAGCCGCGCATTGCCCGACCAAAGTATGAGACCTTGGCTTCTTAGACCCGGTATTTCCGTGCTTTCGGCAATTACGTGGCCGTCATTGAAGAGCTTCCTCCACTTGTAAAAGTGGAAATGGGAATGCCATAGGCTTTATGCCATGCTTTCCGCACACCTGTTTGTTATTCAACATCGGTTCGCGGACTACACCATTTTCGAGCAAAGATCTAGCATGTTATATGCAAAAGTTGTCTAGCTCAGGACTTCATGTTCGATAAAAGGTTCTCATGCAAGCTATCTCACGGGATGTAAAATTTGCCTGACATCGTTTCATGCGGCCGCAGGTGATGACACGAAGTCTAGAATAGCCTCGGCACTAGTTTTCTTTCACATTTAGTACGTGTTTTGGCGTGTTAAGGTCTCCGATTGACCATCTTTGTAAAGGTCTCTTTTTGGTGATGCCAATTTCAGGTCTAATGGAGTAAGGTTCATTCTCCACATCCTTCTCCTTCACCCCAACCACAAGAGTAGAAACGGAATGTTATCAACGAGCCGCGGGCTATGGGCCATCTCACAAGGTCATCAGGTTGGGGCATTTCTGCACGGGCTGGCGGCGCATAGAGATCTTTTCGGGCATTGGAAAAATGTTCATGATAGTAGCAGCTATCGAGCCTTCCCCTAACTTCCGCGTCGGACCACGGCATGGTTTGGATCGGCAAAAGCGATAACACCATAGGCATAAGCCATGTGGCAGCATTCATGCATGAGTGTGCATGCCTTCTCAACTAACTCATCTCTAGAAAGCCCTTGCACATGATTAGTCTCATTCTTGGCTAACCCCTCATTCCCTCGTCACTGCCCGATCTATCGTTTTATCGACTGGTGGGGTGCAAGCTTCCTAATGTCTATCAAGTTGAGCAGCAATGTCCTTCTTGTACCACAACACAAAAGTCCCCACGCTTCACCCATTTTTTCTATTTCTATTTCCATTTTAGGAATTGGTAGCGATGCTATCCATCGGAACATTCACAATTGAAGCGACAACCATACCCTCAGGGACAATTCGAATTGTGATGGCTCCGAAATAGTGGACTCTTCCTTACGCCACCTTTTTCCCGGCCAGATCTGGTGAATTACATCAGCCATCCACGCAAACAAGAGGTCGTGAATAAGCGGCCGCGATCCTCGTAAATGTAAAAGCAACGTGATCATAAACCACTACAAAAATAGCAACTGAAAAATAAAAATGGTCAGGGACTTTTCGCCACCCGCGATCTTATCGAGCATGGGTAAAACGCGGTCGGCTTTTGCAAACATTCACACTAGCTTTTTTCGATAAGAACTTCGTGCAAATCACATTTCGAGCCTAGCTAGTGGTTTCAACTCAAAGTTATCGATGGTTTGGTAGTTCTTTGGTCAATAGCAAGTGTAGATGGTTGAAGGTATCGCGACCGCGATCTAAGTGGAGCACCAAAGTTAAGCGATTGACTTACGGAATAAACCATTACTCATACCTCACGTAATACGGTGGAGTCAAGCGTGAACTTGTAGCCGAGGACCCGTCGGAAAGGCTGCGGTGTCATAAAAAAGCGGTGTTTAGTTTCATCCACATGGAGAAAGAAAGCATATACTTGAAACACGTTTACATTGTATAATAAACACACCCGTGCCGCAGTTTTTGCTTAGAACATCTATTTTTACATAGTTGCAACAAAGTTTCGGGAGGTATCTTATCAATCCATGCAATACATAGTGATGTTAGTCTGCGAGGGCTTCGGAGGTTGTAGTTATAATTGAAATTGATTGCAACATAAACGTTGAGTTCACCCGGTGAGGGATATGCATCGAAATAGGCCTTTTACCTCGCTTGAAACCACGAATTCGATCGGTTGCAGAATTCGAATGCATAGTGGCGGATTACCAGCGGATTATCGGCGCCCTCGTCGGCGCCTTCAATGGATCGCGGAATTCTGCGGCAAATCCTTGCCCAAACTTGGCCCGGCTTAGAAGCGCACTCGAGCGCCTCGAAGATCTTAAAAACAATGAAATTTGAATTGGCTTTTCCCGCTTTCTCGAATTGGTTTGTTCTCGAATTCAAATTTTATAGTCACTGTCCGTCCGTAAACCGGATTTTTTTGGGGCATTTATGGCTGCATAATGTGTCAGGTCCGAAATTACGGCCCGAAATTGAACGCGGACGTCCAAGTGGATAAGGACCTTTCGTACGGATTACTTGCCTTTTCGGACGGGTATATTCGCACGACCGCATTTATGTCAGGGAATAAATACGGCCGGCCGGCCGGTAATTATTATTACACAGACGACGCCATTATGGTAATTCGCGTTTTTCCGCAGCGCCATTATGAGTGGCGGGCAATTAATTTCCGCGGCCGCGTTCTATAAATTGAAACTCAAAACATTTAAAAACAAATTTCGACTCCGCGATTTCTTTCAGCGCCTAGCGCCTACGCCCTCCGAGCGCCTTCTCGAGCCACTCCAAAAGGACTCGTATTTCGTACTCAGCCAGCGCCCGCGATCCTATGGCACCTAAGGACTCCCTCAGAGAAGGTAATTTCTAACATTTCAGCTCAGCAACATCGCGGCCGCGATCTTGCCTACTAGAGCTTCTATTGTTTTCATAAGTGTAGCTGCTCAGCAAGATCGCGGCCGCGGTCTTGCTTGCTAGGTTTTGTAATTTCTAGATAGTGGTTTTCATAAGTGTAGCTGCTCAACAAGATCGCGGCCGCGGTCTGGCTGAGCATAGATTTTCTTTCTTGCGATGTTCATGAGTACTAGTGTAGTAGGTCATTAGGTTCGCGACCGCGATGTTTTCTTGCCGTGCTTAAGTGCTACACAACGTCGCGGCCGCGATAGTGTGGAGTTCTATTTTAGCTGCTTGGCAGGATCGCGGTCGCGTTTCTCTATAGTAGTTTATACCTTTTCGTTGCACCACATTATGCAGCCTACCAGGCACTCACCACCTGAGCTTTTGTTTACGACACTTGCTCTCTTAGAGGACCGGATGTCGAGCCCGGTATTATAACCCCTTCCAATGAAAGGAAATGGTGTATTGAGATTGCGCAGCTATCACCGCACATTAAGGGTGATCGCGAGAAAAGGACACATTACTTTTTTTTTCGGACTGGAAAAAAGGGCGGCGTTGAACAAGTTGGCATAGTGGTGGCAATGTGGGAAGGCCGCGAAGAACAATGTGCAAGATGCTATCATATGCGGCGTGAGGACACACAAGCATTGCGGTTCGAGTACATTTTGAAATGGCGCAATTATGACCCGTCTCGATGACAATGCCCGACAAAATGAACAAGCCGACCACGAGGGAAAACGTCCCCACGTCGGCTAAAGGTTATGGCTGGTTGTTGCCATCCTATGAATCTCTCTCTTTTGTCGGGAATAAAGGGAAACAGAGACATATTGCTTTCGTTTCTGCGGCATGCGAAAATGGTTTGTCTGAGACAAAAGCCTCCGAAAGCCGTGCCTTGAAAGCGCCGGGACGAAGATGCCCTCCGTGATGGACACCAATTGGCTAAGAGCCGTGGCCAAGAAAAAGAGTGTGAAGCCTATTGCTGCTTTGGGAGAGACATCAGCACCAAAAGAGGTTGTTCAAGAACCACAATCCACGATAAACCCCTCCGGTATTGTTAACCCTACTCTTCCTCTTGCTATGAAGGCCCCAGATAGCACTACATCTGGTGGATTTATTCCAAAAAAGCTCCCTCCTTTCAAAATTAGCCTCAGGAATCTGACACCTACTGAAGATAGCCCGCAGCCCAGCAGTTCTCAAACCCCCCGCGATTCACGGATGCCTCCTCTAGACTAGCATTGACATGGCCCCACGCACCTGCCATTCCAGTTGAGTTGAAGTTCAATCCCGAAGAGGAACGCAAGATGGCAGAGCAAACCACTCAGAAGCTTGAACAGTTCAAAAGGTTCTACCCCTTAGGGGTTAATTGGTTTACAAAGATTTCTATTTTTGATTGTGAACCTGCACCAGCAAACTTGACACACAGAATGCGATCAAATGACCATGTTCAAACTCTGGTTAAAAGCTTCAAGACATACCCGGCGGAGAGGTCCTCACCCTGGCCGGCGTCGTTCCGTTTGACCCTATTACCAAGTAACTAATTCTTTATCTTTTTGGACACTTTCGTTATGTAGATTTGACTGCGACGTTGTCTATCTTTCGGAGGAGGGTGACATGGAGCAATCGGAAGATTTGAAGGGCAAGAAATTTTATATTATTTAAGCAACCACGATTTCTTGTTGCACAACTCCTTTGTTGTTCTAATTTAGGAAGTTCGAGCAAAGAACGAAATTTGCAAAGTATATGCTAGAAGAAGATCGAGGGTGCTCAACGGAAATCTTCTGACAAAGGAATATATAGAGTTGAGTATTCAATGCAACGAAGTAATTGCAAACACCGTACGTGAGAGCCACCGATTGAAAAATCGCAACAACCGTCCATCATCACAAGGCTTATGGTTGCCCTCCACAAGGACCTATAGGGACAGCTAAAACTTCAGCTTGGAAGGTATTTATTTGTTTTCTACTCAAGTTCATGTCGCGATCTTGATGACCTTGAAATTGCTTCGCAGATTTCCATGAAATTGCAACGACCACCTTGAAAGTGCGGGAGCTTAAGGATGAAAAACAATTCATTTTATGGATGAGAAGGTTTTCAAGAAGTTAATGGAAGTTGCTTGGTATGTGGGTGAGTCGTAAACTAAGTGACGACCATGGTGACTTTCCGGACAAACCATCGAAAGACTTCTTTAACAAGACCGGCTCGGTTGCTCACGAGGTATGTCGAATCAGGTGTCGTCACCGGTACTTTCGATGAGATTATAGAAGGCAAGACCTATTTAAAGGTGCGGCCCGGGTTATAGCGGGAGATTTGATTGCAAACAACGGCAATCGACATCGAACCCTCACTTTATGAGGGGCGAAATTTTATCTTATGCCACTAATTTCTTTGCAAAAGGATTTCTATAGGCGGGACCCGAATTGCTTCGGGCTTTTCCCGATTTGGTGAACAGAGAATAATCGGATATATCGATATCGATACGTGATAATGAAGGCTAACTATAACAAGGATCATACACTTGGTAACCTACACTCAGCCTTTCGGAGCGGTCGGGAATATTCTAAAGCCGAGGAGGCTAGAAAAAGAAAGGAAAAGAAATATTGTCATAGCGGTGACAAAGGATGGCATCCCTACTTCCTCCCAAGTGTCGAGAAATGCGACATTGATATTTATTGACATCCGAGGGATAAACAAGGTATGGGATTGCAAGAAATACACATTTATTTACAAGGATAGCTACCATGACGAAATGCCAAAGTTTATCACTTGGTCATTATCATGCGCCGATGAATTTGCCCAATTGCTTGTACGATCGGAAGCAAATTCAAAGGGTGGCTACCTATCTTTAGGTTCCTATGAAGAAATGGGATGGGAGAGCAAAACGAAGGGTGAAAGAACATCGATTGCTTTATTAGTCATATGTGCATTAACAGGGTGATGTTAAATGTAGCACATTGCAACGAGTTGGAGCTTCACCTATCTCCACACGGCAAGGCTCTAAGTCAACACCATTGCCTCCAATGCCGCTAACGGGTAATGAGGATGCCGACGAAGATAAAAAAGAAATATCAGACTCTTTTACGGGCAAACCAAGATTCAAATGGGCGGCAATGGAAGGAGATCTTGTATTGAAATGCCGGTGAAAACCTCCTATGCCTACCATATTGTTGAACGGCTTGTGCCGACCGATGGTTTTGCTACGGATTTCTTTTTACCGGGGCTTTCGGCTTCGTGTTGCTCTTATGCAAGGCAAAAAGAGCGTGGCTTTCAAAGCTCGTAAAGTGTGCGTTTCACGAGGGCGTTCTTTGAAACAGCTTGATAAAATGGCCAATCCAAGTGCCGATGGGTTTGAGGAAGAGCGGCGAGAGAATGTTGAGCCCGATCCAGCTCAACCCGACATCGATATCACCCAAAACACGGATCTATCAAAGTTGGATTCCATTTTGGAAAACCTCGATGCTAAGTCCTGAAGAGAGAATGCAAGAAACAAAGCGCTTGCTTGAAGAGACGGAAAAGGTATAGAAGCCCTCGAGCCCACTTTTCAAAAATTAAGTGCACTTAATGAGAAGCTTGATGGGTACATGCCTTTCTTGACAAAGCGAACATAAGTTTGAATACGTGGCGTAGAACACATGGAAACAGACCACCAAAGACATGGAAGCGCACCAACCGCACATGGAGACCCGACCAAGATGAGGTTCTTGGACACAGGGAGCATCGTGTACCACGGCAAGAAGCAGCGAAGCTCTCATCCACGGAAGAATGCTACTTGCATCGGAGAAGGAACTTATAGGCGGGGCAATCTGATCGGATGCTGAAGAATGGGAGCCCCGATTCACATCGCAAATATCGCAAAGGCCATGGGTGTTGAGATTCCGAGGTCACAGGTTATTCGTGAGATGGACACAACACAAGCTATGGAATTGGGTAGAGAGCATGTCACCCGCATGGCCAATGAAATGGGTGTGATACGATCAAGTATCTCAAACACAATCAGAATAATTATTTCCTTCAATCATTAAATTATGTTGTATATTACTTCCTTCAATGGAAATTTTAGTTTCGAATTTTGGTTTTGTCTTTACCCATATCTTTTACCATATGTTTAATGCTAAAATAATCACGACCACGATCCTCTCTGTAGTAATTATATGGCTTTAAATACTGAATTTTGTGTGATATCCTTGCTCCTCGGTACCTTCTTTTAACACAATGCTCTCATATGGTTTTAATAAAAGGCACATTATTTTGTCTCCTTTCAGTGCGAAAACATCGTCGTTAAACTTCTTTGCGAGAAGTTTTAACACTCCCTCCTACTACGTTCTACTCAAGGTGAACCTTTGCATTAGCAAGAAAACTATATTTCGAATAACATCAAGCATTTATGCAGAATTTGTGCAAAAAAAAGCCAACTTTTACTCAATTGGTAGTAGTTTTTGCACTATATGGCTACCCGCTAACCTATTTCATGCTAAACGAGAATTCCAAATTTCTCTAATTAATGAATTCATGCTTAATAATAAGGGTGACTGCTGAGTTGTCGTGGAAAAGCTTATCTTGGAGACAAGTAATACCTGCTATGTAACATTGAGCACTGCTTTGTCATAATAGCCGAACTACCTGCCATAACCTCTTGCCATCTCTAGAAGTCTATTTTTATCATCTGAATCTATGTAACTTCCAATCTTAAGCCTGAGTATGAGAACCGGAAAAGCATCTTGCTTGAGATTGCGGAGTCAGATCGTGGTGATCTAAGAGGCCGATGGGCCGTGGGGGTCATTTATATGAATATTTGACTTTGGAAGTCATTTATATTAACACTTGATCTAAGTATGACCTGCTGAGATTTTTCCTCCTGCAACAAGTGGAATATTGACACTATTTGCATCCTTCAAGGCGATTTGCGTATCATGTTCTCAATATTCTTCTCTTGAGTCAATTTCAAGATCCTTTTGTTCTAATCTTTTGCAAACTTCAATACACAGGAATTCTCTTAATTCACCAAGAACTGTCATTTGAAATCTACTTTTGAGAATGTTGTTGCAGTAATTCAAGCATTCTAAATGGTTAGATCCATCATACAATCATCTACATATAGTATTATGATATAATATTTATTTCTATCTCTGAAAATATACAAATTTCCATCATTTTTTAGCTTTTGAAAACCTTATTCCCTTAGGTATATGCCCATGGACAAATGCCACTCTCTAAGAGCCTGTTTCAGTCCATATAATATACAATACGTTTTAGCCTTGAATCTTTATTATTTCCTTTTTCAAAACCTTGTTTCTGCTCACACAAAAGTCTTCTCTCAATTTAGCATTAAAAAAATCCGCCTTTACGTCCATGTGATGTAATTCAAGGTCCAACGCATTGGCTAAGGATAATACAGATTTTATGCTTATCACCTTTACTATTGAAGAATACATTTCTTCATAATCAACCCCTTTCTTCTGTGAAAAGCCCTTAGTAACTAATACCCGGGGGGTTCACCTCTATATAAGGGGCATATGGCATGTGCGTGCATCAAGTCAGGAGAAACCCCTCTGTATACAGCTGACCCTCCATAGAAACCCCTATGTATACGGTCCCATACTGTCGAAGAATCATACCCGATTCCATACTTTTACACCCAGTCTAAGCTCTTCTTGCCCTACCCTCAACCTTATTTTTACGTCCGAATTTAATTCATGTATCCTACCCTCTACCGTATTTTTACATCCAGTCCGCAAATGTTGCATCCAATCAAGATTTAGGGTTCTTAAATTTGGCGCCATTTGAGTTCAATGGTCACTCCAGAAAATAAGAAAGAAATACGCCTGGAATTTTATTTATTTTAATTAAATCAATTTTAGGATGACATCATAACGAAATTCATTATTGATTATTGAATAATGAATTTAAATTAATTATTGGTCATGATTTTATTTTTCGCACGCTTTTTAAGGACGCCATTATGGTGAACCATGCCATGCGGTACCGCCGCCAATGATCGAAGCTCATTCCCTCTAGCGCCTATTCCTCTCCTTCTCCCATCCGACCTCCTTCTCCCGATCCAGCCTATTCCTCTCCCACATTCGACAATGGCGCGGATTAAGACCACCTCCCGTTGCCACCGAAGAATCCGTGGGCTCTGCTCCACCGAAGGAAGAGGCTGCTACCGAGGAAGAGGCAGCGCTTTGAGGAAGAGGCCGCACCGAGGAAGAGGCGAAGGGCACTAAGTGAAGGTTGTCGCGAATTTTTCCTGCATGGAAGTGGTGCACATGCAAGATCATGGAGCTCATAT
Source organism: Isoetes taiwanensis (assembly GCA_021234155.1). Taxonomy (NCBI): domain Eukaryota; kingdom Viridiplantae; phylum Streptophyta; class Lycopodiopsida; order Isoetales; family Isoetaceae; genus Isoetes; species Isoetes taiwanensis. The sequence continues at coordinate 5,177,653 of JAJEKV010000021.1, forward strand.
CATCGAAAAAGTTCAAAGAATGGGTTGATCGGGGTGACTCCTGCAGATGAGCGGCTTTTGGAAATGAAAATCCGTGCAAGAGGGAACAATCAGTATGTCTTGCTTAGGATGCCACCTCCCGGCGGTCGGTGAAGCGCCTCCGTTAGTCCGACCTCGTTCCGCCTCCGCTATTCTCGATATCCGCTAAGTTGTGCCCCGGGTTATGCCTCCGGGGCGCCATTAATAATAGCTTAGGTTTTTATTTGCCATCTGAAATATCCCCGAACTTGTTTTGTAAAGCTCCCCGATCTGTTGTTTTTTTGTAAAGCTCCCGATCCGACCATTTAGGACTGCTTTGTTTTGTAAATGGCCATGAAAACAGGGATGTAAACCGCCATGCGCAGTGTGAACCTTCCTTTTGTAAAGTATGTTATTATAATATGAATATGAAGCGCTTCCAGACATTGTTCTTATGTTTTACTTTGTCTCTTAATATGTTTCTTTTTATGTAATGTTATTAACCGAAATCGACTTCAAACATTGTATGCTTTGTTCTTTCTAAAGTATGATTTTGATTATGTCTTATTGTCTTCACGTCATGCCCTTAAAGTAGATTGTAGGGTAACAAAGATGTCTGCTTTTGGAAGCATTTTATTATGCTTCGTAAATGTTGCGAAATAAATCATGGAGTAATGGAATCAAAAAAGGCTTAAAGCACACCTAACTAACTAGTTCCACAAGCAACCAAAGAGCCACCGCTTATTGCATTCAAAGTAAAGTTTAAACAAGATCACGCTTTCCAAATACAATGCATTAAGTAAAGCAAAGCAAATAGAACATGCACGAGATTTATACAAAGCAGAAAAGTGCTCTTAAACTTAAACTGTTGAAATGGTAGCTTTAATCATAAATGATCATTGATAAAGTAGTTCACAAATATCTGGCTGAACCTTATGAACTCCTAGACCTTACGCTTTTCCCTTGTCACCTACAAAAAAAAAATGAAAGAGAAGAGACAGGTTAGTAGCGTAATTCAACCATTTGAAGACGCCTAATTTAATATTACCCTACCAATGTTCTGTTCACGGACAAACTTATTCAGCTGTACTCTGTCATTATCATGCAGATGGTAAATGTTTTTGGCAGGTTCGTATCTTAAAGATGCAAGAGATATGATAGACTCGAGGTCTATAAGTCGATTATCGGCCAGATCATAAGTAAACCAAGTGGACTTGCCGTCCTTGCTGCAATGTTTACTGTAATATGTCAGATTTAATTGAACTTCAAAAGACGGGCGTTTAACTAAGTCCACGGGCTCCCTACTCTCTTTCCATGCACTGCCAGATTTCCTCCTCATGCTAAGTACCCTACCAAGATACCAAACCTTATGAATTGCAGCAGATTTGTTCCTTTTTCTACGACGCTTATTCGGTTTGTGGTGCCACCGCTGATTCCACTGGTTCTTCGAAGTACACTGCACAATCTGTCCCAATGCCGAGCAGAGTTTGTGCATCAACATTACTTTCTTCAATAGAATATACCATAGTCTTAACCCTCGTCAACCTGTCCTTCGATAGCCACGGATTCCCATTCAAATGACTCACTATAGTTGACTTGAAGATTTTCTTACCTTCCATAACAACATGCCAAGAAACATCAGATGGCTTCCTCCTCTCGCATTCATCTAACATTTCGTCAAACACATGTCGTAATTCAGACCTGGCCACATCATCGTCACTAACTACCTCGTTCCTTTGATCTTCACCTTCAATCTCCATGTTCTCTTCCGTGGCATCGGTCTCATCTCCCAATGTGGTAGAGCTCAGGTCTACCACACGACTACTATGAAACCAATATTCGGCCTTCCATGGCTCACTAAACCAGCCATCATTCTCCTCAATTGTAATGCCAACGCTTGTACACAATGCTTGTGCAGCAGCAAGCCCTTCCTTTAAGGCCTCGATAATCTTGTCATCCGTATCCACGCTACTGTAATCTGCAAGGTTACAGGTGAGCACATCCCCATTGGTATCTACCTTCTTTTCTAACTCTTCCCAAATGTGTTCTTGCTTAGCATGTGCTGCAGGAAACAGGAGGGTAGTGGCTGCTTGAAACTCTGAAATATGATTGAGAGCAGAGGCACTCTCCAACAAGTCTGCCCTCGCCATAGGCTCTTTCACGTTCACACCATGCCACCCTACTTTAGAGAAGAAGTTCTCACATACGTCTGATCCCGTGCACTATAAGGGCAACTCTAAATGCCCGAATTCTGAACTAAAATACTTTATTAGCAGCACAGCAAAATGGCATGACAATTGCACGTCTATAAAGGTTTCCCGACTAATGAAGTTCTTACTCAACGAATCGCGTCTTTGTAGCCGTCAACCACGACCTCCAAAGCCTTTGTTATGCACCTAAAGTTTTAAAGATAATACCAGATTGAAAGTAGCAAACAGGATTCCAGCTCACCTAAAGAAGAAGGACACCGCTATTGCGGCTTTAATCCGAGCCCTCAAGTCCAAAGTAGGTGAGAGGAAGATGTCAATATATGATGCCACGACTTCCAAATAAACTTTGGTGCCCAAATTCCGCATTGGTGGGCCCTCCGGAACCATTGCTTAGTTCGTCCAAGCATTGCTGAACCTTTCTAGAAGCAAGGCGTTAAGCAGCCCTCCGGTTTTGCCGATCCCGGCGCTTCCGTCTCAAGTTGCAGCCCATGCTTCCCTTGGCATAACTCAAAGACATGGTGTATGTCATTGAGAGTCACTAACTTCGTTCCCTAAGTACAACCTTCTAGAGGCACTATCCATGGGATTAACAAGCTTCTTACCAGTGCCTAAATCTTGGTCATGAAGCCCATAAACATCCTTATTTCTCGAGGCACTTAGTGGCCAACCGTCCCATGAAACCTTGAATGTGTTTGTCCGTGCGGACACGGATGTATAATCTGCAAACATGCACGCCTTCTCCTCGAGTCTCCATCCGAAATGTGGGTCGATTAGAGGGCCCACAACCATTCTCAAGTGCACATTCCACAAGTCTTGGATTTGCCGCCACCGGCGCCTAACCTCAAGGTGATCAAATCTGTTACATGTCGAAATAATGGCAAGAACGAAGTTCTGCTTCTATGCAAGGGATTCACGATAAGAACTCTTGCATAGTGCGAAAATGACATTCTCCTCTCGAAGGCATTGATAATTATGTTGTAGCCCTCTTCATCCGAGCCAACTAACACCTCAAATGTGCCATTACAAGCATGGCCTTCTTTCTTTCCACAAAAGCCGAGCAAGCGATCATCTCTGGGAATCCAACGTCAGCTTTATGACGGTCTCGTCCTCGACCACAATTGCTTGGAACCCCCAAATCCAAGTCTTTGGCGTTGCATGTGTCGAGTGTAGACCTGAGCAAGATGCTTGAATGTTTCTTCCCTAAGACCGACCTTGTAAAGAAGCTTTCTGTGTGGAGCGCATAGTGGTGGACATACTCGGACTGCAAAATTGAGAGAAAGAAAATTGTGCATTCTTCTCCCTCCCCATATCTTAATTGTTTCAAACAACGCCTTTGTGGTTTCCCTGTATCTTCTTTTATGCCCTGGTCTGATTATGTTTTGAGCTATGTCCCTTAGAAAATCCCAAAGAGCTGGTTTTCCACTAAATTTACCTTCTTGATGTGCCTCCACTATGTCTGGCCGGAATCTGGCGACATCTTTCTGTTCATTGACTCCTCTAGACTCCCTCTTAGCGACCTTTCTTTCATGGATAATCAAAGAACTCTCATTTTGGAAAACATTAATTCCTTATGTAACTTCCTTACCTCATGAACTGCAGACCGGCCATCTTCTTCATCTCAATTGCATTCAAGTAATCGATCTAATACATAATTTTGTGGTTCTAAAGCCCCTTGCCACCTTGTCATCGGTTGTCATCTATGCACTCTCATGTAAAAATCCCTCTCTTTGAATAGCAAAGACATAAAGAACATTGATAATTTTCAAAGGGTTCACCTTTAAAGACCCGACCCTCTTGCATTTCTTATGCCTAAACGAGCCACTAATCTCTATTAAACCCTCGCCCGACTACAAATGTATGTCTTTGCAATGCGAGGTTCACAATACCAATGTGTCCCTTCTTTCAGCTCATGCGAGAAAGGGTCTTAAATCCTTAACTTTATCTCCATACCTATATTTGTTCCGCCAATAGCCCCAAAGATAGTAGACCCAAGGACGTTTACATTACGAAAAATACGACAATGAAACCCTAGATACCCTACAAACTTAAAATACAAACCACTTATGAAGCCACTAAGAGTACTCACGTGAACTGTTACTTGATGAAGCTTGGTTGCTCGAGCTTGGAGGAGGGCACGGAGGATTTGGTTGCTCATGTCAAAATCGGTCAATCAATCGAGATTATTCAACATTATAGCGGCTAAAAACGTAAAAGCGTGAACACTACTTCTAACAAATAAAATAGAGGTTACCTCTTGCAAAAAAAGAATGCAATTTTCCTTGTTATGGTCCGCTTCACCCATTTCTTGACTGCCACCTCTTGCTTTGCTTGGTCACTTGACTCCTTACACGTATTCATGACAGCATGCACGTGTCTCTTAGATAGAATGTGATCTTTCATGTGGCCATTAAGACATCCAGTTCTTGGAAACAGTTCGAGAAGCCTTTCACACATGGCACAAACAACACGAATGTCATCAAGTTTAGCATATCCACCAATCTTTGCTCGTATAGCTTGAACACAACATCAAAAATTCTAGTTTCTTCTTGAAACTTTGCAATGGCAGCAGCTAATGTACTTTCTACTAGAGTTTGATTCTCCTTGCAAATGTCCAAATCCTCCTCAACATTGCAAGACCGATCCTCCTTCTCCACACCACGCTCTCCCTTCTCCTCACACTTGAGGTTGCGCCGTAATTATCGGCATGACCCTTGGACTTCAAGTGGCTGCGTTCAAAGTTACACAAGGTGTCATCTCCACCTTTACCATAACGTTTCTCACATTCAAGACACCAAATAGCAAATACTAGTTTACCATGGGCATCATAAGAACACAATTCAAACCTGTCTTTTCGATTCTTTCATTTGCGGCTTTTGAACTTAACTTCTTCAAAGCAACTTGCCATTTGGCAACATCAAACCTTGTTGCTAACTTGGATAGCAACCTATTCTTTGAAAAATTCAAATCTGATACATCATCTAAAAAGGCGGTATCTTCAACGAGAACAAGTTCATCATCATGATTTACCTCTTCATTGGTCTGCTCCTCGGCTATGACAGTCTGGTCTACCATCTCAAATTGGAGATTTTGAGATGAAATGCTCTCAACAACAGTCCTCTGCCTTTTTTGTGCAGGCTCTCCAACCACCTTGATAGTAACCTCGTCACCACAAACCTTAAACCTTACCTCCTGCCTTGACGTGAAGGCCACTTCCCTATCTCCAAGAAATACAAATTCTTTCTCATCCTCCAAAGAGTCCATCTGTCTTATTTCATTCTTGACATCCAAGTAAGTGCATTCTTGGGACACCATCACGAGGCCAAGGTCAGCCACGATTCCACAACCTTCATTCACCTTAACAACTATCGTCCTTTCCATTTTTTTTTCAGCACACAAGCAAGGAAACAACAAAGTAATATTAGAGAGAGTCGCTTCAATTGAATGTATAGCGTTACCGACATGCATGCACAAAACTGATCTTAAGACCTTACTTAGATGCAAAACCCTCTAAGAACCAGATTTCCACCACGGATCTCCTGAGAATGGAGGCCGAAATGGAGAAAGGGGAAGCTTGGCACCGCAAAAAAGCGAGCATCAACAATGCAAATGGACTTTAAAATCAAATGCATCAACAATGGTTTATCTTTGCTAGTCTAACTACTTCCTAATCCGTTCATGACTAAACTCACGGCTAGATTTTTTATGTGGCAGGGGACGAAAAACTCAAAACATTACCTCCCAAACACCAAATCCTAAAACATTTTTCCGCATGTGCGCTTCAGATTCAAACCCCTAAAACGTACTCTTACGGCTCAGCAGCTCCAAGAAATCCATCCCCGGACCGTGGAAAATGCATACATCTGGGCGCCAAAACGTATGAGCGCCCGCATGTATACGTACTATTTTTTTTCGAAAAAACCCCTCTCCCGTCCACGCACATGTATTCTACGGAATACATACGTGAATCCCCCGGGAACTAATATGGCTTTGAATCTTTTTGTTCCATCTGCATTTGTTTTTATTGTGTATATCCACTTATTTTCTCCATCACCTCCTCCTGAAAGGGAAGTGATTCACCCTGAAAAAAAAATACGAGAGAGAAACTACTTTACTTGTTTAGGAGCGTAAAAGTGGATTCCATTCTCCATATGAATGGTAGCAAGGATTGAACTCTAGCGTTGCAGTCAAGTGGCTGAGAAAAATGATTGCATATACCTATTACCCTCCCTTAACTACGAGAGACCTGCTTTCTTTTTGTTACTTCTGGACTCAAGTTCCTGGATCTGGCCAATTTTGCTTGCCAAGTATGAAGACCTCCCTGAAGTCTTATCTGCTCCAGTTCATTGTACTTTTATTTTAGGAGGCATTTTTCCTATTGCACAAAGTCTCTACCCCACTGCGTAGAAGGCCTTAACATTTGCCAATGCATTCACAGATCTCTTCATTGGACACAAATCAAGGGGCTTGGTGGAGTCCCAGACCCGCCAGTAATGAAATCTTTGTTGTTCAAATACTGAGAATTCAGCTTGAAAATAGTCCTACCAGGAATTGAGGTCAAGTATCCACTAAACCAATAATATGAGGATGATGATCTGAAGCAGTTTAAAGAATATGGTTCTTACGGTGCATTCTAGGTAGCATATGTCGAGCATGCATGTTGGCATAGCATCGTCATTTTTGGCTGCAATGTGTGGCTCCCTCTGAGCATCATTGCACCAAGTATAGCGCTGAACGCCTGAAATCTCACGAAAGCCATGCTGAAACAACAACTTGCCACATTGTTCCTTTTTGAAATTTGAAATAATCTTACCGCCAGCAAGCCTGTCTGTGCTGTGCTCAACCATGTTGAAGTGTTCAAGCAGTGGCCATGCAACATTATCTCTAGTTTATTCCTCAAAGACGCGCACATGGATGCCAGTTGCCTAGGCACATTAGAGGCATAAACATATATAACACCCCACAACTATTCACCTTGCTTCAGCATTGTCCCATACGTTATATATATACCTATAAAAACATATAAAAAATGCTTTGTTTAAGTTTGTACCAATATTAATGGTTTTAACAAAAAAAATTCCTTTTAATGATAAAATTTTTTTTTTTGTTTTTTCATTTAAAATGATCTTTAAAATTGGCTACATGTTGGCTCCAGATGCTTACATGTTGCCTCAAACAAATCTATGGACATAAATGTAGTCAACAAATGGTCGAAAAATGAACTATTCAAAAAATAAATAAAAAGAAATGGTTGAATTTAGACCAAGGTTTTTTCCATACATACACAAAGTATATTTGTATAAAAAAATGTATTTTATATGTAAAATATGGGCATTAATACAATACTGCCTTGCTTCCACGTGATGGTCGACCACCTACCTCACTTATCTTTTGTTGTGAAACTACTTTGGTATCCAACGACCATGATGTGAAAGACTGCCTCGGGACTGGCCAGACACACTTGCGAACCATACATGTAGCCGAACCATAAGATTTAGCAAACCACCAATAGATCCTCTACGACATTTATGCACTTGCAAGTACAAAATTTGTGGAGCCAGGCTTCTAATCACAAACAATGTTCTAGCCTTTTTTGTGGGGCCAGACTTAAGCTCCCTTACATTCCTGTTGGCAACATTCATCCCAAAGGTAAAGTGTCTAAGTTATCCTTTTTTTTTTCCTTCTCATTGGACCTTTCTGAAGTTGTTCATGCAAGCCATCGTAGACCACCACTGCTAACTAATCGGCGCATCCCATCTCTATGTCCCCGTCCTAAGAGATGACATCCAAGCAGATCCTGGATTACTTTCAAATACATCCACAATAGGTGGGGTCGCTCTATCAACCTCATCCACCCAACTTCTTTTGCAGATTGCAGTTGTTTCTGCATGATGTGACTACGGTCCACTTTTGCTCAGGCTGAAGTACTAGTAGAGATGCAGGCACCACCGAGACAATTAGTACCAAAGACAACTGAGGGAGTTGAGCAATAAGTGCAGGAGCCACTTGCTGTCAAAGGTGTAAGGAAGGTTGTAAAGCCATGGTAGGAACAAGAGGTTGCATGATAGCAGAGAGCGTAAAGAGGCCTGGACCAAAGCGGAGCAGTTGAGAGTGGAGAAGGTCTGAATAGAAGCAGCTGGACTAGGAATCGCGGCTGAAATATGTAGAACACAAGAAGAGATATTGCAAGCACTTTGGAGGAGGCATTAAGTCGTATTTAATTAAAGTGGGACTCATTCCATTCCCACTTTTTTTCGGAACTCTGTTATTTTACACAAGAAGGAGCACCCCGACCCGAAAACTGTCCTTAATTCAAAATTTTGACTGTTACTATGCATCCAAGCTTTCTCCCAGTTTTTGTCGGATAACGAGTCGAGTCCCTGTTTTGGGGCTTATTTGTCATCCAAAATAAGAGTTTTTCGCGTGAGGGTGAATTCCTTTACCATGACATTTTGGCTCTATTTTCTTAGGTGGGTAGACAGGAGATCACAAATTCCAACAAAAAATAAGCAAATTGTTTACTTAATTACCAAAAAATACTAGTTTTGAGATACCTTATATTTATAAATGAGCTCATTACAATATATATTACAGTGGGTGAAGCGTCGTATTATCACAATGATTACACCCTCTTCACACATGAACCACCTAGAGCAAACGGCGGGTGGAGCTCTGTCCAAGTCACAGAGCAACTTACATAGGCCACGTGCTTGTATGTCCAACTGATGTCACCACCCTCTTCTCGACATCTTTCTTCAATGAACTGGTCTTTTCATTGCTCCCAAGCATGTACTATCTGGTCGAGATAAGGATTACAAAAGACAAAATCAAGTTAGTCAAGTGATGCTACTTTCGCAAAAAAAATTAAAATAAAACCACAGTTCTTAGGGCCATTTTTTGGAAAATAGTCGAAAAGCTTTCTCGACTCAAAGCGGCGTAGGTTTTAGGGGTCGAAGGCCTTTCTCGACTTCAAGGAATCGAAAAGGCGGCTCAAAGCGGCGTTTTAGGGGTCAGAAGGCCTTTCTCGACTTCATGAGTCGAAAAGCGACTCAAAGCAAAAAACACGAGTTTTAGGGGGTCGAAGGCCTTTCGACTCGAAAAGGCAAAAGACTCAAAAAAAACACGTTTTTAGGGATCGGGAAGGCCTTTCTCGACTCGCCCGAGTTGAGAAAGGCGGTTCAAAGCCGCTTTCTTGACTCGCGAAGTCGAGAAAGCCGCCAAAGCCGAAAACGCAGATTTTAGGGGGTCGAAGGCCTTTCGACTTCGCGAGTGGAGAAAAGGCACTCAAAGCTTAAAAATGATATGTTTGAGGGCCTTTCTCGACTCCCTTGAAGCGAAAAAGGCACCGAGAGTAAAAAAAGGGCAATTTCAAAGCTCAGAGTCCGAGAAGGTCGAAAATGAATAACCTTCAAACATCCTATGTATTTTCTATGAAAAAATACCCTCCCCATAAATTTCCTACGTATTTTCCATGAAAAATAGACCCTCCCCATGTATTATCTAATGGACACATATCCAATGGACCCTCCCCCTTTCTAATGGACCATACCATATAGCTATATGAAGACGGGACCATTGGGCTCATATTTAGCTATGTAAAGAGTAATGCCTAATGCACATGTAAATAGCAACATATGCACCTATAATGCACATTATAACCTATGAGAGCCTATTAGACCTATCCATTGTCCCCATTTTGTGTCTTGAACCTTCAAAATGGGTTAAATAAGGCGTAAATTATATCATGATCTTCGCAAAGTTAAATTTTTACCTTAGAATAAGAATATATTCCTAGAAAACGTGCACCATGGCAAAATATGGGGACACGTCAAAATATAATCCTATATTATTAGCATTTATTTTACACTTTCTTTTTCAACGTATTATTTTACCCTTTTTTTCTAATTCCCCGCCTTTTTTTTTCCCGCCCATGCTTGAATTTTAAAATCATTTATTATACTTTCTTTTTCAACGTATTATTTTACCCCCTTTTTTTTAATACCCCGCCTTTTTTTCACGCCCATGGTTGAATTTTAAACTTTGGTACATACCTTTGAGACAGAAGTTCCTTTGTACCACTTGGAAGAAGCTCCCCAACGCCATAGCTCCCACCGGCTTGCTAATCAATTTCGGCTTGGCAGATCAAAATCAACACTTACGCCGAAAATCGTGGCTATGCAAAAAAGAATCGGAAAGAGTTGGAGCAAGAAACGGGCATACATGCACAAAAAGAATAGGAAAGATCGGGAGCAAGAAGGCTATGGCAGATCTTTTTATAAGGTATGGCCGTCATTTCTTTTGCTAGTCGTCATTCATGCCGTTTTTTCTTTGCTTTTCTTGCGCCTTTGTTGCCGCCTCCGAGAGAGGCAAAGAAAAGAATGGAAAAAAAATAAAGAAGCACAGAGCAGAGCACAGGCGATAGTGGCAAAAACCTGCTCTTCCTGTTTGGATCAAAGCCAAGGAACGGAGCTTGGATATGGAGTTCAAATGTGCTTGTATGGAGGCGGAGCCCCTGTGCCTTGTTGCCGCTGCTGGGAGAGGCAAAGAAAAGAATGGAAAAAAAATGAATAAAGAAGCACCGGGCCCATACAAAGCCCAGGCCAAGCCAAAGCCCAAGCCAAAGCCCCATACATGGGGATTCTTCCAAAGAGCACGACATTCCTACGGAGAAATGCAAAGATCGGGCCCTCGAAGCTTCGGCAGATTGTCTCTTGGGATCCTCGACGAGAGCTATACCCCATGTGTTTGGTTACGTGTTTTTGCATTACCAATTCCTCTATTTTTTGTGTCTAAAAGTGTAACGCATTTTGTCCGATTTGAATTTTTTGAGTGTGAGCAGATAAATATGCTGACACGGTGGTGCGAAACAAGGATGAGTTTTTGGTGCATACTCCGAAGCATAGGTCGATGATGAAGGATGCGTGCACTGACGTGATACCGGCGGTGTTGCATCGAGATATGGGCACGCAGATGACACCGTTTTCAAGTTTTCAAAAACGCCTCCCCTGCTCGCCACAACACCCCGGCCAAACGCTCCGATTCGCCGCTTCTTGCTATGCATACAAGCTTCTGAATGCTCTCACTTTTGGCGGATCTGGCCTGCGCCGCGCAAGCTTCGAATCACAGCAGGGATCACAAAGGGGAAGACTGCAGGGGTCTTTGTTTCTGAAAAAACCCCAGAGCAGCTACATGACCATTTCTTCCTATTGATGAAGGGATGCTTCATTCTCGACTACCGAGTCGAGAATGGAGGCACTTGTGTTGTGTGTTGTGTTGTATTTGGGCTTAGTTGTGTATTTGGGCATGCCAACGATTATTATTTAAGTTAGTCATCATTTTACATCCACTTCACATCATGAGAGGGGAGAAAATGATGTTTACAATTCAACATGCACATGCAGTCCATGCACATTCTCGCCTTGCACATTCTCGGCTTGGCTTCAGTCCATGCACATTCTCGCCAAATGGTCTAAGGCTAAATTAATGTCTAGGCTAAATTAATTAATTGTATATATTGACTCGTAAATGTTTCTCTAATAATTTATATATTTAATTACATTGACAACTCTAATTAATTAATTTGTAATTTATTTATTTATTTATATTATGAATATTGTATTATTATTTTTATTTTTTGAGGGGTGGGGAGACTCCCCTTGCCACTTCCTCCCTCACCTTGCCCTTCCTCCCTCCCCTCCCCTTGCCCCCTCTTCTCACCCCCTTTCCGAACTCCCTCCCTTGCACCCTCCTCTCACCTCCCTTGCCCCCTCTTCTTCCCCCCTTTCGAACTCACCTCCCCTTGCACCCTCCTCTCACCTCCCCTTGCCCACTCTTCTCACCCCCCTTTTCAAACTTCCTCCCTCCACCCTTCTTCTAACTTAACCCCTTCCTTACTTCTCTCAACTTCTCCCCAACTTCTCCCCTTCCCTTCCCCCCCCCCTGATCTAACAACGATTCAATGAAAAACAATTTGTCAGTATGAGTCCCATTTTCAGTCTGAGTCCCAAAATTCGAGATTTGTCCCACTTTAATTAAATACGACTTCATTGATTTTAAGGACTTAGCAGGCAACTAAGAGAAGGGAACCACCGAGAGAGTTCACTCACATTGAGGATTTTATGCTTGTAACATGAGAAGAAAGCAATACTTTTGATCAACACTTCTTCTAGCAGATCTCTCTTCATGGAGAGAGCAACTCAGAACTGGGCTCCTCTTGTGATGGTGTGGGCTATATGAAGACCCAAAGTGTTGGTTATAGATATCAGAAACTTTCAGACAAGCAAGTCATGGAGTAAATCAAGAATTTGGAACCAATAACCAACATATAACAGTAGGGTCTAATTTTTTTTTAAGTTTGTTTTAATTTGCCCTTAATTATGCATGGCATTAGTATGCCCTTTTATTCAAGTGCACAACTCAAATTTCCTTCCTATCTATCTATCTTTCCAAAAAAAAAAACCTATATTAATCAATAGTAATCAATATAGTAAGTATTAATTAATAATAAGCTATATAGTTTATTAGTTTTAGAAAGGGGATATTGTTTTTTAGTATATTAGTATTATTTGAAACATACTCAACTGCAGGATGAAACCCCGAAGGTATTAGGCAAACCATCAAAGTTTAAACCATTCATTGACATAAACATCAATATGTTCAAACTATGGAAGTACAACCTGCTCATATTTGATGCTATTCAATCTTAGGAAAACTTCTTTCACATTCTACTGTAGAACACATAATAACAACAATAGATTAAATAAAGGCAGTAGGATAATTGATTAAAGTCGAAATTATTGAAGCTGTTGGATGGAACCAAATGGAAAATTGACAGAAGAGCTTGCCCTCATGTACTTGATTGCTAGATTTTCGCAACCTATTTTTCCTTCTCCCATTAGACAAAAGAAAATCGCATTCATTAATTTTAGTCGACCACTGGGTTGAGGGACACTAATCACATTTGATTGACCCTCGTCAACATACTCAAGTACTTTTTATGTTCCACTGGTTAGTCTTTAAGTCTTCAAAGTTTAACAATAGATAAGATAATAAATATAAGAGAGAGAAATAAACAGATATGAAATTTTTATTTTGAAAAAAATCTCTTTAACAAAATCTTAAGATTTTTCTAAACTATTGCCCTTATTTTCAAGGGTCCCTTAATTTTTACCCTTCTATAGTGAAGGAAAATTTTTTGGTTACCCTTACGAATAATGGCTTCTAAAAAAACTCCCTTATTTGGAAAGTTCAGAGCCTATTTAAGGGTGGAAAATGTTGCTAAGTTGATCACTGCTTTAAAGGCATGTCATTAAAGAAACCTAGGCAATAATGACTGTCATGCCACCCAACGTGTCAACTTCCCTTGAAACAAATTTAATGGCATCCTTCTCATTATTAAACATTATGAGAAAGAAATTGTTACTAAGGGATTTGAAATAAACTTCATGGTGCCGAACTTATAACCTTTTTGGACGAAGGTAAGAGCATCAAAAACTTTTAGCTCTGGGAGATCCTTCATGATCCATTCACTAAATTGTGATTAAGAGAGGCGTTGACCAAAATTACCACTCTAAGCTGGATGAGTAAGGTGCCCTCCAGACTTTTTAACTACTTATCCACCACTGTCTTGAGCCCCAATAATTTCCCTTGACATGCAGCATTAGAAGGGGCTCGAGATGAAACTCTTGCAGGCTCCCCATAATCCGCGAAATCCTTGCCTTCTAATCCATCTTTATCACAACTAGAGAAGAATTTCTCCAACTCTTCGAGCATTTGAATTTGAAATTCCTCACTGCAGCTTTGATTAAGTCTGAATCATCGTCAAGAGTTGGCATGCGGCTCGGATTTTTGGTATTAGAATCCATGAGCCCCTCCTACATGATTGGAGATTTATTTGCCTCATCCATGTTTTCCTAGTTGATTTTCAAAATTGTGGCTTTGTCTGACTCAAAACCATTTGATATTACAGATCGGGTAGGCACATAGTACGTTGCTTGCAGCCATCATGCTTTAGGAAGGAGTTTCTCAAGGAATATTTGATATTTTTTGTAGGCCCAAAAAATTGGTTGCAAGGGTAGCCTGATGCAGGTTGCATGCAGGCTTAGTACTCGTCTTCCAATCGTGGAAGCAACTGCAGAGGCTTCCACCATAACGATCTCATGTGTTCCTCCATGTTTATGATGTCATCTATTTCATGGGGACTCGATTTCTCGGTTCACACAGCCGCAAGGACTGACGATGAAGTAAGATTTTTCACTTTATTGGCAGTTGGATTGCCCTTAGATGCTTTATCTGTATAGAAAGAGACTTGTGATGCCATTCCGACACTCTCATTGAAGTTTGCTACCATCGTTGTCGCTCACAGTTGCACCCAAGAAGCGCGAACCTCCACCGACATATTTATGTGTTAGATATCACACTAATTGAAGGACTTGTGCATTTTCTATATCATCTTTTTGCCAGCTTGATTGTGCATATGCATGTCCCAATTCATTTTTCTATGTTTTACCACCTTTTTTGGCAACTTTAATAGCATATCATGTTTGGGCATTTGTTTTGAGTTATTTAATGTCTATTTTTTTTACGTCTTATCTTTTATCGAAGTTGATTGTGCATATGCATTCAAATTATTTAGAAGTCCCAATGGGTTAAAAGAGGACGACTTGTCCATTTTTCTTGTCTTGCCATCTTTTTGCCAATTTTAATGGCAGAAGATATTTGTGCATTTGCATTCAAGTTATTTGTATATACCAATGTCCATTTTTCTATGTCTTACCATCTTTTGGCCAACTTTAATAGCATAAGTTAATTGTGAATTTTCCTGCAAGATATTACAAAAAAAGATAGAATAATGTTTGGAAAAGATCAATTAATGAATAGTTGTGCTTTATCCAAAATCATTTTCTCACAACCAAGATAATTAGCACCATCTCTTCCTTCACAAATTGACATATTAAGAATGACATAAATATCCACATCTCGTATGATGAGATATTTCATCATTTGTCATTAAGGTAGCATTCAAAACATAGAAGCATAGCATCTTTGCATTTTTTTGTCAAAGCAAGGTCATTATATGAGCATGAGAAATGGTTATGAGTCCCAAAGTTTATGTCATGGCTCAAGTGAATTCCTTAATGAAGCCTACTCTCTGCTTTCATGATGCTTGCCCCCATAGCATCATATCACTGTACCTATCAGTTTGATAGTTATTTATGGCTCAATGACAAAATTGGCATTATATCTCTGTACCTATCAGTTTGACAACTGCTTATTGTTCGATGATAAAATTGGCATCATATCACTGTACCTGTCAGTTTGACAACTGTTTATGGCTGAACGACAAAATTGTCCTAAAGGTAATGGAACTAAATGGCATAGCTGTAAACCCAACAGGGTAGCCCTTAAGGACGAAAGTTCGCCAAAAGGCTATTTTTTAAGGGTATCGATAAATTTTGACGCTATGGTTTAGTAGGGCCCGTTATAGATGAAAAAAATAAAATTAGCCAACTTTCTACAAACAAATCTCACTCCACGGGAAAATTCGCCACATCCACTAAGCGTCATAACTATGGATTCGCCTTATCCTCTACCCTCCTTCTCGAATATTTCTTAAGGAATCGCCTAATATTCTAGGCTTTCTTCATAACCTAATCTATTCTCCATATCCATTCAGGTACATATGATAACTTTAAGAGTTATTTTTGTAGCTATTGTGTTTCAAATACTTCTAAGGATGTATTGGAGAGCATTTTTTTACAGACCTCCCTTTTAATAGATTTGTTTTATCTACAAGGATAAGCCACGTTCTCATTTGCAAAGGTTAAGTTGTGGTATTGCATCATGCAACTATAGTCATAAATGTGTTTGTGTCCTTGAATAAATATGGATGCCGATAAATAAAATTTCACCATAGAAATTGCACTTGAAAAAAAAGACACTTAAATCTTGGCAAAATAATATTGGCCATGATTCGCCTACATTTCTATAAAAAACATTCATGTCATGAAAACTTTCGCCAGCATAACTAATCTTGCAACTCTATTATTCGCCCGACCTTCTAAATTATGCTTAGACAAATTTGGCCTTAAGGGCAACCCTGAAACCCAATGATACATTGGACCCATTTCCTTTCCTTTTATTGAGCTTTTATGACACATCATATTCAACATACCTTTGTCATAATTATTGAATGTTACATTTGTAGGATTGAATCAATTAAATAGCTTTCTAACATTATCTAGTATGTTATATCCAAAAATTGTCCAAGGATTTTGATGACCATAGTAAACTCTAAAATATGGAATCAAGATTGTACATGATCCATAAATGACTACAAATGTGTTTACATTTCAAGAGAAGGGGATCAATTAGTGTCACTAATTGTGCCAATATATGACCTAGAATTGCAATGTAGGTATTTTTAACAATTTACTCTATTGTGACACAACTCGATGACACAAAAGTCGCAATGGGAACCACTACCACAAAATGGATGGTTTGTGACATCATTCGTGATGTCCATCGACATACCAATGACGTCAAATGTTGCATGCACATGCCTTAATAATGTTTCCTGCATGTTACAAACAATGTCGCCATGGATTCATCGCAGCGCGACATCACATCGCATATGCGACATAATGGTAATGTCATTGACATTATAGAATATGTGACATAATGGCAATGTCGTTGACATTGTAGAAACATACGCCATGTGTTCTTTTTACATTGTAAACACGTCGTACATTTGATGCGATTGCAGCGTGATAGCACGCCGTACACAATATGTGACGTATTATAAAATACTTCTAAATGTTTTTCATAGGCTCGTACCCCAAACCTTTAGCTATCAAAACCTGAAGGCTTAATAACATACCAACATCATATTAGCATTATTTATTCTTTAAGTCAGAAATAAGATGTCACAGTTGCAGCGTCTTACGTCGTAATGCCGTCGCACTTGCAACATGCCACGTTGCTAGCCCCCTAGAGGTTATGTTTTTTTTTTTTTTTTGTTGATGTATTTTGTTTTACATCCCTTGATGTGGCACATGCAACCCTGCCATGTGACCCTGCATCTATTTCACAAAGTAAAGTCTACTTTTATCACTAATAAAATTAAGCCTTAACATTTTATTACAAACCTTCTCTCACATATAAATTTGCATTTGGTCGAGAGTAGATGTATTCTAGAATCCATAGTTCTGATCAAGAACCCTAATCAGTGAGCCCTAACTGTAAGTTAGATACACAAGGCATCCTAAAATTTAACTGCCATAATTAACCACTAAGGAACCACTATACATGTGGTTATTTATGCAAAAAATAATAATCTTAATGGAAACCACATATTATAGTGGTTTTTATAAGTAGGATGTGGTTTTTCATGCTAGTTTTTGTTGCAACATTGTTTATTTAAATTGATAATGGTTTCTAGCATGGTTTTCTTGTTAGTTTATTGATATAACATCGGTTATTAAGTTGGTAATGGTTTATGGTATGGTTTTTCAATGCTAGATGATGATTCTCCACATTCGTTTTCTTTTATAGCATGGTTTACTAGAATTAGTGTAGTTTGGAAGGTGGTTTTCACTGCCAATTTAAATACCTAGTGGTTATTCATGTTGGTTTTCTATTGCCGAAATTATCTATTAAAAATCGACCACATTGGTTTTCTTATCTAGTATGGTTTATTAAAATTAATGTAGTTTACAAGGTGGTTTTTAGTGCCAATATAAATATCTAGTGGTTATTGCAGAATTGTCTACTAACAATCGAATATGATTTGTAGCATGGGTTTCCGTACCATTTTAATTTGCATGGTGGTTATTTATAATTCCCAACTAAAAGGGTGGTTATTCATAGTGCTTAATCTTTAACTTCAAAAGATATTATACTTTCATGATGTAGATTAAATTATTACTTAAATATATGCTACAAAATGCATGCTTATATTTAAGACTACCGGAAATACTGAATATTGTAGTGTAGTTACCCGGAAGACCCTAGAAATTTTGATGGAGCATAATGTCAGCTTAATTTAGCTCTTTAAAACAAGGGAATGTGATTTAGAAAAAAAAAACATCAGATAAAGCAAGAATTAGAAAGGGACAAAATAAAAAGCTTTAGAATATAGCTGCTTACTGGTTGCTGGATCGGCTTCTGTACCAGCTTAAGGACATAAGTGGACTAAAGGAAAAAAGCGAAAAGAGATATGTTTGTTGACGCAAGGCCATTAAAAGATATCTTTACCTTTCGAATTAAAAACAAATATTTCTAAGATCTTTTCCAAAAGCAAAATGGCATTTAGACTCTAGCTTCCTTTCACATTCATCTAGAGGTTTAATTGTTCATACATGCTAACTATAACACATGACGTTTAAGTTACTAATTAATGAGGGGTTTAGTCGAAAGATTTCTGGTTCTGAACCTTGTTCTGAACTGGCACCAAGTCGACTATACTATTTTATGGTGGAGGGCATTTTAGCAAATATATAATATATAGGGGTATTTTAACAAGGGAAAATTTTAAAAATGCCTTGTAATTTGGGGTAATTGCCAAAATGCCCTTGTATATTCAAATATTGTTAATTTGCCCCTACGACCGAGAACAGCTGTGGGAACAAGGCTCTTGGGTATTTCGACATCAATTTTGCTGCATCGCCAATTCGGATCACTATTCTAGCATCTTCTACACTCCATCAATGATTCGAAATCATTTTGGCACATTTTCTTGGGCGCTCAGAGACTGTAAAAAGTCGGATCTGTTTTACATTGAACAATTATGCATGCATCTCTCTCTCTCTCTCTCTCTCTACATTTTCTTAATAACCAGGTGGACAAATTTGGTGGTAAGAAGCTTGACTACGGTGGCAAGATGGCTATGGATAGTCACCATACTTGCTCATTTTTGTGTTTTTTGAAAATCTATTGCAAACCTTTATTGAATCATGCTACAGATCCTTAAAAACCCGAGCTATAATGGACATAATCGATTTTTTCTTTTGCTGGGAGTCTCATGCTAGAAGCTTTGGCTAGAGGCAGGATCTACAACAAAAAATACATTTGATGTACAACAATATTTAGTCTCTTTATTTTGGAGCAGAACTAGTTGATCATTGGGGCAATGAAGAAAATTTTCCAGCATTTGTTGTGCTTCTTAGGAGTGGCTAGTTTAAGATGGAAAAAGGACGCCATATCTACTTTGTTTAAACTGGGAGTATGCGAACAAAACAAATCCAAAGCAATAGCCATCGGAGCTGTGGCGATCCTACTGGAGCTGGTGAACAAACAAGAAGGGAAAATGGTAGAGAATGCATGAAGGGGAAATGGTGGAGAATGATTTGGCTAGCACTTCCGTGCAGGTAGTTTGCATGCAAGGCCATAGTTCCCGGGGTAAAATAGGGGCATTTTGACAAATATTAGAAATAAAAGGGCATTTTGACAAATAATGAAAATAGAAGGGCATCTTTAAAATTTTCTATTTTAACAATTATAGGCAGCGTACGACAAATTATGGGGAACACTTGCAGACTACCGGCTAGAATTTAAAATTTCCGTTTGTCGAATTATTTTTTTTTTTTTTATTTTTTTATTTTTTTTTGAGGGCAAGGTTGTTTTTATATTTCATTTATAGAAAATACATAAGTATCTTTGCTGATAAAAGCAAAGTATAGCAGAAAGTAAAGCTACTACAATAATATAGTAGGTTTGTCGAAAATTTTAACAGGAAGTGGTTCCTTTTGAAAAACGATAAATACAGGAATATTACCTGAAACCATTGAAAAAGAAAGGGTATTTTCCGATTTCATCTATGTATATCCGGAAATATTTTTTATAGGCTACTAAAAGTATTTAAGTTTAATTAGGTAGCTTAGGGTTTCGTCTCAACGAATTTTTTTTTTCTCTACGAAATTCCTATCCTGCTGCCGCCGCCTCTGATCATTTTGCCGCCCTCTGCTCTATTCTCCATCAATTTCGGCTGCTACTCCATTAGTTTCGGCTGTTTTTCTCCCCAAAAATGCCATCGATCACTCTTACTTGGCTCATTTTTCAATTTCGTGGAAAAGGAAGGAGGAAAAAGGCTAGTTCTATCTGTGCTATTGAAAGAGGAGATGAAAACGAAACAGAGGTCTGATCCATTCACGAGAAAAATGCTTGGATTAAGTAAGACTTTGATATGTACTGTACTGTGCAAAAAACCCTGTTTTCAACAAAATACTTTCTGATTCGGATTTCAGATCTTTTGTAGGGTTGACACATACAACAGGGCAAGCAGAGAAGGGTGAAAGCTATATAGCAGATCCATTTTTGTAGAAGGACGAAAGAGGCAAAGGTGAATTCCATTTTCCATTTCATTCTATTTGCAAATCTGTGGTACAGGGTCTACTTCTCATTAACAAATCAGAAAAACTTTTTTCAATGAATCTGCTTATGTATATGGCTCCCATAGCTGTGGCAATGCTACTTCCTGCTTCCCTGATCTTAGAAGGAAATGTTTTTGCCATAGCTTTTGAAGATGCAAGTGAGAATCCATGGTTTCTCATGCAAGGACCTCCATTGAAAACCGATCACGAAAGAAATGGTCATGCAGCATCTACAGAAAAGGAGGGCATCAAAGCCGCCAAACAATAAATTTTTGATCCTTGGATGTCGGAAAGGATGTGCACTTTCGATTTTTATTGGTGCCACCCACCTTTCAACTTTGTGTTGTACGTCCGCCATTCGATCCTTTTATGCTTTACATTGCATTCTCGCATGATGCCACCGTTGCCTTTTTTTTGGCTCCCCAAAAATTTGGCGGGGTCTCGCCCGCTTTTAAAAATTTTTTTCATTTTTTTTGCGAAAATCGCTTTTTTGCGATTTTCAAAACTTTAGGAAAGTGAAAATCGCTTAAGCGATTTTTGCTTTCCGTCAGCCGGAAAATGCGATCACCGCCGGTGATTTTTTAAATGTTTTCAAAATCGCTAAAATAAGCGATTTTTCAAAAGTCATCTGTCGGTATTTGTGATCACCTTGCTGTGTGATTTTTTAAAAAAGGGAAAATCGCTTAATTTTCGCGTCAGCGTCGGAAAAAGGTTTTATGGTAGATGACATGTGTATGCTGACGTGGCATGCTTGGTGATGATGTGGATGGTACATGGCATCTTTTGATGATGACATGTCACCATGGAATGATGACATGTCACCATGGAATGATGACATCGCATCATGGAATGATGACATGTCACCTTATGTATCAAAATGACTTTTCTTAGGTCAAACATGGCAAAAAAAGGTTTTTATGGTAGATGACATGTGTATGCTGACGTGGCATGCTTGTGATGATGTGGATGGTACATGGCATCTTTTGATGATGACATGTCACCATGGAATGATGACATGTCACCATGTCACCATGGAATGATGACATGGCATCATGGAATGATGACATGTCACCTTATGTATCAAAATGACTTTTCTTAGGTCAAACATGGCGAAAAAAGGTTTTTATAGTAGATGACATGTGTATGCTGACGTGGCATGCTTGGTGATGATGTGGATGGTACATGGCATCTTTTGATGATGACATGTCACCATGGAATGATGACATGTCACCATGGAATGATGACATGTCACCATGTCACCATGGAATGATGACATGGCACCATGGAATGATGACATGTCACCTTATGTATCAAAATGACTTTTCTTAGGTCAAACATGGCGAAAAAAGGTTTTTATGGTAGATGATGACATGTGTATGCTGACGTGGCATGCTTGGTGATGATGTGGATGGTACATGGCATCTTTTGATGATGACATGTCACCATGGAATGATGACATGTCATCATCAAAGACCCTAGACATTTAAATCAAAGACCCTAGACATTTAAAAAATGGCAAAAATCGCTTAAGCGATTTTGCCATTTTTTTTTTTTTCGTCGCCGTGGCGCTTTGGGCCTGTGGTGGCTGGGTCATCATCAAAGACCCTAGACATTTAAATCAAAGCCCTCGCGCATGCATGCACCACACGGGCCTTTTCGGCCGGGGGGTTTTGGGTCCGAAAAATCGCTAAGCGATTTTTCGCTTGACCCCGATTTGGGGAGCCAAAAAAGACCCCGTGATGCCACTGCTCTAATATGCACGAACGGACCTAACCCATGTCCAAAGTCATTGCATGCAACTGCAACACCAAAAGTGACGGCAAAAGCAAGTAAAAAGGTAAATTTGCTACGGCCCTCAAGGACAAATTCATTTGTCTTGTTCTTCCAATCACTGAGATCTCTTCATTTAGTATTGTAGAATTTGAAACCCGGCTCGTAAATATATGCTGTTGTGCGGTATCTTAGGGGATGTTACTCTGGTCTGTCCATTTGGACGGTTGGTGAAGGACTAGTCTACGTGAATTTTTTTTGTCTCTAACAGAGCATCAACCCTATAAATTATTCCATCTTCTCATATCATCTTCTAACATGCAGATTGAGTTTTAGTTTCAAAAGATCTCTAGTCTTGAGTTCTGGCAATGGGGAAAGCAGCCCTCTTTCTCATATGCATTTATTTAATGTTATCGGGTGCTTTTTGCACATTTCCACTACCTTAAGCCACAGCCCGGACAGTAGCTAACTTGCATGGATGCAGTTACAACTGAAAATTGATGAGTCTTATCAGCTACAAGTGCCTTCTCCTAACGATGGAAGAACAACATTATTTCTATTCTAATCTTCAGAAACCCTGTCACAGTGATTGGAATGGCAGGATTTGGCATTACAATTGTTGGTGTTGTGCTCTTTTTGTTACACTTTTTTTTTTTGTTTTCGAATTGAATATTTTGCTTCTGTCTTTCAATCTGGGTACTAATTCTCTCATTCTCATGAAACAGACCTTACTGCAAGAAGCAGATCTTACTGCATTAAACTTATGTTCTGTTTATTTTGCAGATTTCAAAGCAGCTGTTGCATATTTCTGGAAATAAATTTATATTCTTTAAGAGTTTTGGAAATGGTTGGGGTTCAAATCCCATAAGAAACCATTTGCAATTAGTCTACTAGCCTAAACTTGGAATGCTTCAAACAACATAACGTTACTGGTTATCATTATTGGTTTATAAATGACATTACTGGTTATCATTATAGTTTTAGTGGTTAATCATTTTTATTTTTGGTTATCATTATTGGTTAAGATATTAATTTTTGTTATCATTATTGGTTAATAAAATCACACTATTGGTTATGATTATTGGTTTACTAGTTATAATTTTTAGTTTATTATTGGTTTATAGATGACCATAACAAAACCATGCATATTTGGAACAAACAAATACACCTAAGATTAATAATAATTCCTAACACATTGCAAACCATGTGCGTTTACCATGGCATGACTAGTGCATTTACCATGAAATTTAGTCATGTCAGTTTACCACAATAATGAACCACATTATAGAATCACATGAATAAACACCATATTAAACCACATCCACAACCTTCATGTTATACCACATGGACAAACCATACACTTAATATGGTATAATATACCACATTCATTTATCAACATACAAAACCACTTTGACAAACTCTACGAAGAAGCCCATCCATCTAACCATCCTAAAAAACCTCACAAGAGAACCCATTAGTTTAGCCACATATAGTTTTTAATGATATCAACTCACAAACATGCATTGGTTTTGTAGAATGGTTTTATAGTCATAACTATGGGAAAAACCATGTAGAGTTTTAATTTTGGATGCCTTGTGATACATGTGATTAGGATTAGTTGATATTCTTCTTAATTACCAAGTTATGTTGATATATGATGTTGGTTGACATCATAATTGCGCCTCTTGTATATGAGGGAAGGGGGATAGAGACCTAATAGCCCATTATTAGATGATGTTTCTAGTTAGACCCAATAATTCTCATTAGTATTTCGGCCTTTGCATAGAAACCACCAGGTTGTGAAAGCTATGCGGTGATTGAACATCAGACAATGGGGAGTATGGAGAAGTGGAGGGAGGACCCTGCTGAACATGGCCGCTACTGGGGTCCTCATAGCGGACTAGACTTATAGTCAGTCACTTCGTGTGGGTTAGGTATGAGTCTAACATTCCATGAGTTGAGCCGTTGCCCTAGCCCACAAAGTTGCAGGTGTCAGCCTGACTCATGCGTAGGGGAATTCAATCGAGTAAGGACGTATCGTCACACTCCTCTAGTTGCCGGAACAATTGTGCTTCAGGAGGGGACTTGTCCCTCTCCTACCTCATCCGATCGAGGAGATAAAACCCAGAGTAGTGTCATTGAGTGATACCATGGGATTACGTCTCTGAAAGGCTACAACCACTATAGAGCTTGTTCCAGCCTATCTGCAAAGTATGCATAGGAAGGGCGGATTGAGTGGTCAACCCTAGCCATTGTCTATTGCCAGTTCAAGTCAATGTGATAACTCGGTCTGAACTATTTTGAGACCAAAATTGTTAGTCAACTCCCACGAGAGTCTAAGTCAGGTAGGATCCTCCATGTGATGTTAGCATGTGTTGGATGATATATTTATCGATGTTATGATTGGATGGATCATTCCTACCATTCGAGGTAGTACTACTATTTATGTTATGTTAGTGCTCATAGTAGTATGGTTTGCTTCTGCTGAATATAGGAACCCATAGAGGAATGGGACAGAATTACACCACCATATCCTCTACTCGACGGTTTGGCCTCCCAAACCCGAGCTAGACGAAGGGTCCATACGATGGATAACCATTGGAGGGGGAAGTCCTTTGGTGTATACGGTGGGCAATTGTATATAGCATGAGGAGCATCATAAAGTAGGATGTTATTGATAGCAAAGAGGGCTTTGTTGGTAGTAGTAGATTCGTCTTCTCGATAATGGTCAAGAAAATCAAGTTTCGTTTGTTGAAATGTTTTCCATAGTCCCATATCTAGTCTACCATCGAGTATAAGAAGTGTAATTAGAAACATGAGTTGTGATGACGTTTATAGACATGGTATTGCCCATTCCATTGTTTCGATTACTTCAATTGTCGGTGGAATTAGGTACATGGCTTGAGCATTTCCTTGGTAGGTGCTATACTATTGTCCGCAGTGGATTTTGAGATTGTCCCAATAAAAGCAGAATAATCGACTAAGAAATCAAGTGTTACTTGTTCAACGCAGTGGTCGCAACGACGCAATTATATGGGGCTAAAGCTTGGGGACCGGGTTTAACAGATAAGAAATGGGAAAAACAGGAAGGGATCCTTAGACAGTGGCACAAACGGGAATTTAAGGTGCGGACAAACACACCGTTAACAGTCATGATATACGAGACAGGGCAGAAACCAATGGAGGTGAGAGCATGGGAGAGAACTATCAGATACCTGATAAAAGACAATGCAGGGGGAAATCAGGGAAGTTGTCGACTATTGCAATCAGCGAGTCAACAAAATCACACATCATCAGAGGCAGCGGATGGTTTAAGGATGTGGCAATGTCTACTAGGAGCCACGATCTAAGAATTGAAAAGGATAGATGGAGCAAAGTAGAAAAAGACGACCGGATATGCAGAATCTGTGACACCAGGAAAGTGGAGGATGAGAATCACCTATTCAATGAGTGCCAATGTACGGAGACATCAGAAACAAATATAGGAATATAGGATGGGGGCAGCCGGTAAACACCCTGATGATAAGGACAGAAACAATGAAAGATCTGGCAGACGCAATACAGGAAGTACACAAGGAAAGAGGGCTTGTAATATGAACTGCCCAAGAGGCGAGTCATAGTCAGCTCAAAGCTGATTGATAACGACGCACCACCGCACGACCATGAAGCCGATTCTAAGTGGGGTGCCGGTACTAATAGGAATCAAGGAAGCCTTCAGAAAAGGCTACAATAAACCAGCGTGATGTCCTAGTAGCACCCTTTAGGGAGCTCGCCCACGCTACATAAGTCCAGGGGCCTCAGGGCACAAGGGACAATAATTTTTGTTCTGTTCTATTCTATTCTATTAACAAAAAACTTCATCAAGTGTTTCTTGTAAATTGCAAGAAATGAAGTAAACATCCTCCTATATAATAAAATTATAGCGTATGTCTATCTAGTCTCATGCCCTAATTTGAATGGGTGAGATTTACGACAAAACAAACGTTCCAATGGCTTAGAAGTAAATAAAACAAAGGTACTCAAGGTTTTTTTAGGCACAGCCTAGAACAAAAAGGTACTGGATCGGGTTTTCGAGCTAGGGCAAGGATCCTAAGCCTCTCTTGAAGCACTTTGCACCAGCCGCAAACAACAATTCGAGACCTTTGGCTTTCAGTTTCTGGTTCTGGCCTTCCTCGAAGCGCGCATTTGCTGCTCAGACTCCACAGAAAGGCATTCTACAAAGCAATGATCCAAGTCCTGAACCAACCTTGACCAACGGAGTTAAAAACAAAAAAATCCTTGCAGCAAAAGTTCCTTGCATAACAATGCACTTGTCTGCCAATTTTTTTATTCCACCAAAGGAGAGATTAACGATTTCCTTTCCAACTGTCGTACACAGCCAAAGTTAACCATTCTAAATATGGTCAAGAAAAGTTATATCAAGGATAGGATTATTTATTCTTCTATGATAAGGGTTTCTGTCCATCAAGGGAAAAGCCCCTTTACTACAATGGAATGCGCACATTACTACACAGACATATATTCAAAATCTCTCTATTTGAACCCGAACCAAAATGGTTACAAGCATATCACGCAGTCTTACAGATTGGCATCATTAATTTTAATACCATTAATGAAGTGAAATGTTTTACCACAAATTTGTCTTGCAAATTGGCATCATTCATTTGAATACCATCATAAAAGCATCTATATGTAAAAGAGAAAAAGAAAAAAAAAGGGAAGTGAAGCTTTTTATCATAAATGTGTCAGACTACAAGGACCATATGAGCTATCATACAATCCTTATATTAGAAAATGCAAAGCCCCGAAGGTGGGCACTTTTGTAGTTATCCGTTAAGGAAAAGTCCTATATATGTGGCATTAATTTACCTCAACTCATCTTCTTCATATATTAGCAAGGAGAGCTGCTATCAATAATACCCTCTTAACACTTAAGACGCATGCCCGTTTTGTCATGCTGGATTGTTGTATTGCATTTGTGCGTGCCTTAAAAGTGGAGCACTGCAAACTCCCAGGGAATCATGGTGGAAAAAATGAGTTCCAAGCACAAGCCTGAATGTTGCTGGATTTGCCTTGGAGGCGGTTATGGCCTAGCTTGTGGCATGGCAACATGGGTACAGGAAAAAGGGTCAATAGATTTGCCTGAAGTAAAAGCAGCACATATATTAAAATGTAAACTAGTAAACGTGTGCCCTGAAGTAAAAGCAGCACATATATTAAAATGTAAACTAGTAAACGTGTGCCCGGCGCTGCCGGGCTAATGTCTTGGCATTTAATTTTACTCGACTTTTAACGTTTATATGTGCAACTTCGACAACAATGCATCTAGAATATCACTATCATATCAAGCAACATCATTTGAAATAATTCATTATTAGTATTTCAATTTATAGAATAAGACCGAAGTGTCATGAACTTGGGCTTGGGCCCTCTATGTCATAAATTTGTGTGCGGCTATTACATAAATTTCACCACCATTATATTGTTTCCATATTTGTGTGAACATGTTAGTAGTCCTCTATAATCAACATGCATTACATCAACAATGCATTCTTTGCAAATTGCAAAAGTAACATGTATTAGTAGTGATATATAAACAATGGAATACACCTTGTAAACCCAACGTCGATGTGCAAAGTAGTCATTTTAATATTCAAAATAAGACGATGTGCAAAGTAGTCATTTTAATATTCAAAATAAAGTCAATCACATCCTTGAGAAACAACGAAACCATATTATACGACCCGACAAAAACTTCCGTGTTACCTCACAAACCAAGTCCCATAGCCAGCTGCTTTTGTACTACATGCTACAAAAATGAACCAAGTTCCATACTATATGACCTGACAAAAACTTCCAAGTTACGGCACAAACCAAGTTCCATAGCCACCATCAACTTATATAATCGTCTCTGCAACTGCTTTTTGTACTACATACCATGAACAGTACTGCTTTTTGTCATGCCACATTGGCAGTGTCCATGAGGACATATAACATACAGAAATGAACAATTTCAACACTGCTAAATTGTTATAATATACAAACAAAACTAAGGGCTTGTTCTTCCAATATGATCAAACCTATAAAATGCCATTGTACAAAGGTACATAAAGGAAGGAAGCTTGGAACGATGAAATATGAAGAAATATCTTGTTTCTTGATCTGAACATTCTGAAATTAATTGGCAGTCAGAAATATTAGTCACCTTTGCAAAAAAATAAATTCTCTTGCAAAAAGGGACTTACCTGAAAGCTTGCGGGATGAGATTGCAGCACGGGAAAGGTGATGAATTTTTTGACAGAATATCCCTTCGGTAAAATTTTATATTAAACACATCTGCAAGGAACACATTTTCAAAATTTGCGGCTATCAACTTGCAATCGCTCAGTTACCATAGTGTCGAAGCAATCAAATTTAGACCAATCTGTTCTGCAATGTGCAAATTCTGAGTAAGTGTGCATAAGCCATGTCACAGTTACCCCTAACAGTATTCAAAACCTTCCAAAATGGGTACATTCTTCCTCGCTCTTACTTTTAAAACACGATCAAAAACACGATCAAAACCAGAGATTGAACTCTTACAACTTGTCAGCTTATTATTTTGTTCTCAAATTTTCTTACCTGGCTAAACATGATTGCTTGGCTAAACATGAATTTAGAATAGCTCCCATTTAATGTTGTTAAAAGTTTTTCTGCAAATAAAGAAAATATAAAGTTACACAATTGGAAGAACAGACAAATAGGACTACAATATCCTTTGCATACATCTCTGGTCCGTTGCTTTTTCCATGCATAACTGACAAAGGAACAAAAGCATGAACCTTCTTCTCAGTTGTCCACTTAATGTGAAATAGAATTCAGAGATGAATTTACAACTTATTTGATACTGTCGCATGAAGTATTATGTAGGTCCAGCTCCTGCAACCACATAATTTACTATGCAATCATGCCTTAAGGAGTTGAACCCATGCATTACCAAAATAAACACATCATTGTAGGATATTAACGACTGAAATATGTGAAGAAGGTAGCTACAAATGAATATTGTTCAGCTACAAATGAATATTGTCATCTCCAGGAATCCGTTCCCTAACTGCTCTGCTCCATGAAAATGTAAATCTTGCAGCTTCTGTAAAATCCAAGACAAAGAAAACAGGGTTTAGGTGTATTTCTACCTGCTCATGGATTCCTCTGTAAAAAGAGGCTTGATGCTTGTGGTGATGGATCGGGAACTTCAAAAATTGTCTCGGCCGGCTCTGCTTCTATGACCTGCTCCTGCGACTGCCACATAATAAATAATGATGGAAGGCGGAGAATAATCCCCTCGCCATATCCTCTTGTAATGGCAACATTACCCAGTGCACCGCCGCCAAAGGGGAAAAAAAGCAACGGATATTTTTGGGAAAACTTAAGAAGGGGAATTGTTTGTTTTCGCCGAATTTTGATATTCCGTTCACAAAATTTTGCTTTTTCGCTTTTAAGTAAGGCCTTTTTTCCACGGTAGTCGTATTTCGAAAAGTCACATATTTTATCAAATGGTGTTTGGCAAAGAAAATCACTTTTCCACTATGAAAATAAGACATGTCTTATTTAAGTTCGGAATAGGTTTGGATTATAAATGGAGTCTTATTTTATTCCGGGGGATTTCCCCCGCCGTATTTGAAATATAACTAAAAATAATACGTGCCTTATTTTTTCATGGTTTTCCACTAGTATTTTAGTGGTGTCATATTTTATGACTAGCATGCAGTGGAAAAACAAGTTTAAATTTGTGTGTCTCATTTTTTGCCTTGGAGTCACAAATGGTGTCGTATATGCCATATTTTACAACTACTGTGGAAAAAGGGCCTAAGTGTGATGATTAACCATCAGGTCTGGAGCGTGTGATTCGGTTTCATCCAAATCATACTGTCACATTTAAGGGTCTGAATGGGACTTGAACCCGCTACCTCTGGAGTGGTAGCTGTGCATCCTAACCTTAAATGTGACAGTAAGTAGATACTCGTAGGGCGAAGATCGGCTATCGAAAATCATTCAATGCAACTTGCACTCGCCTCCTTATATAATTCGATTGGCTATTGCACAGGCTTAACTCCATAGCGACCAGGTGATTTGTTTGAGCAGGTCCGCAGCTCCAAGATTCAGAATGCCATATGCAAAAGAAACTAAGGGTCCATTCAGACCCGTGGTTAAGTTAAGTTAAGTTAAAAAAAATTAACTAGCTAGTTTAACTTAACTATAATAATTGTATTCGCACCCAAAAGGGTTAACTTTCTATTAAAATACTAAACTTAACTAGGACAAGCAAAATATCTTCACACCCACCATAGTTAAGTTAATAATTTTAACCTAACTAAACAACATGGGTTGTTGTTCAGACATTGTCCTATTAGGTTAGTAGTAACCGAAATGCCTTCACACACGCCATTAGTTAAGTTACAACTTTTAACTTAACTAGAACACCTTCAGACCATTCTAGTTAAGTTTATTATTTTAAACTTAACCAATTGCCCTCACACATGTTCTAGTTAAGTTATCTACCTATTTCAACGATTTTGCTTTATTTACCTACCTTCAGATATAATTTTACAAATAATATAAAGTCTATATCACAAAGCTTTGCCGAAGATGCAACTGGTAGATTGCAATAAATGAGCATTGATCAATTATTGCAAATAGGCTGGAAAATTATCCTGTATGCCTAATGATTCCTTCTACAGAAGACAATGTCCATAGTGAACAACCAATAATAGAATTCATTGCAACAGTTAATTCACCAAAGAGCTTACCATAGAATTTAAAACGTCATAACTAAAGCTTGCATGCCAGGGTTTGACGTAAGAACATGCAGATGACCTGAAGCAGAGGGATGCATAAAAAATAGAAATGGCATCAATGCCGCATTACAAACATGTGGTGATGATGGATCCAATTGCTCTTGAGCCCTATTGCACACGGGCTTGAAATGGGATTGATTCAATCACATTGATTGATGCTTAAAGCATCTATTATAGTACTAAATGATATGGTTGTCAGTCTAAGTGCCCAACTCAAACAACGCAAATACACATAGGACAGTAGTGCAAATCTTTTATTGTTATAACAACCAACACTGACACAATTGGACCATACGAATCAAGTACACACCTCTGTCAAAAACCACTCTCCACTACCTCCTGTGCAATTTCTGACCTCTTTCCCTGATACAACTTGCTTCACAGATACTGCAACTACATTGGGCATCTTTCCTACACTTGGGACAATATTCATTGTGCTGCCAGATCAGACCTAGACAGATGACTGTTCCAGAAGAAATAAAGGAACAACACTCCATTTCATGTGGACTCTTTTGTTTCCTGTCATGTCTCCTCTTCTACACTGACTGTTATGCTTTTGTTTTGCTGCCCATTTCACTTTCTTAGACATCATTAATGTGCCTATTCTCTAGCTGGTGAGAACACTTGCAAAGAACACATTCACAACCATGAAGTAATCGTATTTGCCTGCAGTTACCCTGTCTAATTTTGATTTTGATAAATGCCCTTCCAATTTAGAGATAATCATCAGGACACTTGGAAGTAAAAGAAGGAACAGTTTTAAGGATCAATCTGGCGAAAAACCTTGCACGATGATTTCACAAGTTTTCACGCGATGCGAAAAAGAAAAAAAACTTAACATCGATAACCATACAAACAATAACCGAACAACTTTTAAAGCACAAATGTAATGTACAAATCCTCATATTACAAAGAATAGGAATTCCTCATCGGCATAAAACAAATTCAAAATCTTCATACTCGCCTAGATATTACCAAAAATAAAGCTAATCGAATTCCTATCGATTGATTGAGAATAGGCATCGCTAAAGCGTGTTTAATGAGCCAAGATCTACCAATTGGAAATCGTTTGTCCACTTAACATGCATGTCTCCCCGCAAAACCTCAACTTACTCCAGACTTGAATGTCCATCTTGTCCAAAGGTAAGAAAATTCTCGTGCCATTAACGCTAGATGGGCCAAAGGAAAGACGAAATTTTGAAAGGAGTTACTTAAGAGAAGGCACAACCGTGAATCGTGCTAGTTAGAAATTCTCATTGTGCACTAGGTGTACAATCCACCAAATGGCAATAATAAACCAATAGGGACAAAATTCAACATGCCGCCTAGTAACATGTGATTCGAACCTAAAAATCGAGAATCTTCGACAGATAATTGATTCTTGTCTAGAAGCCGTAAGAAAATATGTGGTGTCTTTTTTCTCACTTCATTTTGAGTGCACGCACTCCAATGGAACCCTCACGGAAGCGTCTTTAACATCATGTTGAACGTACAGAAAAAGACTACATACGTAAAAAGCTTACGCATTTTAATACAAGGCGAATCTATCGATTTGTCTAGAGAATAGTATGTGCCGAGATCACTTTGCTAAGGCGGCACACTATGCTTGTTTCTCGACATATTAAGCAATGATGAGTCATTCAAGTTTTTAACCGTTACTTACTCAATATCTCGCAGAGGAATTAATAAGTGGAACCCGTGATATTTGATGGCATGTTTATGCTTTGAATACTGAACCTCGATCAATCAAAACGTAACCTCCTCAGAATAACCAACCGATCGGTAAAGAATATGACAACATTTGAATAACATACAAAATACAAATGAGCCAATAAGAGAACTTACTACCGAGCTCTCTAACAATATCCATTAGAGCTAAACCGCTTTTCATCCGAAGAATATCCGCTAAATTCAAAAGTAGAAACATCAAAATTCACACTTAAGGAAACAAATATTTTCGAAAATTACAATGTCTCTTATGGTAGAAACAAAATGCATAATCGAGGTCCAAATGTTTGCATCCGGTATACAAGCTTTACTAGCTTATGTCTCGTGAACCGAAAGAGAAAGAGCTCCAAATGAAATACCTTTAATGGAACTCCAATGAGAGGTGCGAGAAGCCCAACTCGTGGGCATTTCTCATTACGGCAATCATGTCATTAATCACATTCTCGCTCTCTCGCTACCGATGTCTACCAACCAACTTCACCGCCGGTTCATGCAAAGCAGGGGTCGCCACCGCACTAATTCGGAAGCCTTTTTCTCTTTGATCTGCCAAATCCAAACAAACTTGCTGTGGGACTACTGGTAAAATTCTGTGAACTCCGCTTTGTGGCCATTTTCCCCTGCTTTTGCCCTAGTGCTCCCAGAAAGGGATGCAGCATTTAGCCGATATATAGATGGATTGGAAGCATCCCTAACTTTGATTCCCTCCATCACGCCCTTCACGCCCATGACCTCGACCGCGCCCAAGTCCTCCTCGATCCCTCGCCATATCTGCCCGCCGTGGAAAAGGCATCGCTAATTAACTGGAGTTAAAGTGACCTCGTCGGGGTCACTTTAATTTTTAACATTTCGTCGTATATTTTAACGGTGTAGTTAAATTTGTGTTAACAAAATATTAATCAAGTGTGTTAGGTGTGAAGGAAGGTTCGGTCAAGGTTTTCCGTTAAAAAAAAGTTAACCATCACTAACTAATATTATGATAACTTAACTTGTGGTGTGAAGAGTGTTGCGGTTAAAAATGCTAACTTAACCTAACTTAACGGCTGGTCTGAATAGACCCTAAGAAAAAGAGAATTGGACAAGTTAATTCCGAAGGACCAGGCTAGATTGAAGACTAAAACTAAAAAACCGTGGACCAGTATCGAAACCAATGGAGTAAAAATTGCATGCCCAAGGAATAGCTGCCGTTCACTCTTGATAAATCCCTTGGCTGTTGACAAATAACTAAGCTGCTCCAGATACTGCCAAATTAGAAATAGGCAAATTGCTCAGACAAAAGAGGATACTGCCAAATTAGAAATAGGCAAATTGCTAGGCAAATTGCTGAGACAAAAGAGGCAAAAGACTAACTGAGAAAGAAACTCTGCAAGCGCAAAAGCGCAAGGAGTGGAGACGAATTGTAGGGCCAAACAGACTATGCTTCGCCACAATCCGAACTGCCAGATTGAATCCTAATGACCCGTAACGTCATCGGACGGCAACCAACCCATCCTCTTAACACTAACTAACGCAAGTGCACAAATGATCTCCACCGTCCAACCAACCCCGCAAAATGATCTCAGCCGTCGAAACGGAAAACCCACACCCATCATGCAAGGTTTGCCCGTCGGGCAAAACAAAAATACTGTTTCCAATGGCAGAAATGAAGATAGACTACCCCGTGATCGACCAGGCGGGGCCGTTTCGACGGGATCCTGTTCATAAATGGGAAGAGCCGTTTAACAAAGACCATAGTTACGGCAGAAACTTAGATGGATAAGGCGCTTTGAATTGAATGAATGATGGCATCTCGCAGCCCGATCTGGTCCCTTGCCCGATGATTGTGGGAACTGGGCAGTATTTATTTTGCGAAGGATATGGTTGATAATATCGCAGAATTATTGGCAAGATTTTGGGAGGGGGCAAATGATGGGCATCATTCATCCAATTTTGGGCAGAGAGAAAACAGATTACCACGAATTTTTAATGCCGGAATCATGGCTATGGAGGCAAGGGCCTTCTTCCAATCGGGGCACACTTTTGTGGGAATAAAGGTACCCGGAAGATTTTCTATGCTTCTGGGCTTCTTGACGAAGATCTGCCGGATCTTCTAGGTGTAGGCGGCAGTAGCTCCACAGTCGGAAAGGTAAACTTACACAGGCTTGATTTTGATTCCTTTGGGATGGACAACAACAGGCGGCAAGGTTGAATTTATAGGCGGATGGATCATGGATTGAATATGGGCTCATGCAAGTCAGAGGTCCTTCATAAACCACGAGCACACAATCTGGCCAAATCGTGCAGAAAATCGCAGGACGAAAAAATATGCCATGTCTATGGCGTGAGAGAAGGACCGGGTCGCTTACTACAAGCAAACAAAAACAAAAAGGGGCTGCTTTTTCTGCCACTGTGATGATTCTAGCAAGCTCTAACAGGATATTTTATAATCGGGGAAGATCTACAACAGGAAAACAGGAACGAGGGGGGGGGGGCATGATGTTCGGATTGACCGTTTCCAAACAAAAAACTGACGGATCTACAGTTTTAGGGGCTCGGCGGCTGGCTGTTGTGGCAGGTATTCTGGTTGCGGCTAATCGATTACCCTGCCAGAGCGGCCATTAAATGCTGCAGCGTCACGAGTGGAGTGGAGTTCCAAACTTCTCTCAAGCATACCAACAAGGACCCTGACCTCCTTAACAAAACCGAACAAGCAAACTGATAGAGCTCTAGGGAGGTAACGTGTGTCAAACTGGGAGGAAAAAAAAACAAACAAACATAAAGCTCAGTTAGAAGCAAAGACTGACTTGCTGTAGAGAGAGAACATGCGTACGATATTGATGCCTGACAGAAAGCCCTCCTGAACAAAACCCAACAGAGTAAGCTCTAGAGAGATAACATACGCATAATGTTAACTAGAGAGAGAAGGCCCCTGAACAAAATCCAACAGAGTAAGCTCTAGAGAGATAACATATGCACAATATTGATGAGAGAGAGAAGGGCCCTGAACAAAAAATCTTAACTTTCAGCAAGCACCAGTGTAAATTGTTGATGAAAGAGGAGGATAACTGCAAGGAAGGACTTAGAAGCTCTAGAGAGAGAACATGTGCAAAACATCAAGATAACTGCAAGGAAGGACTTAGAAGCTCTAGAGAGAGAACATGTGCAAAACATTGATGAGAGAGAAAGATGTAACTGCAAGGAAGATCTTAACTTTGTAGAGAGAGAACATGTGTAAATTGTTGATGAGAGAGAGAGGAAGGCAATGCAAGGAAGAAAAACAAATTAAACATGGCAAGTTCTAGAGAGAGAACATGTTGAAAACATTGATGAGAGAGAAAGATGCCTACTGCAGAGAAGAAAAGATGCAAACCAGAGAGAGAACATGTGTAAAACATTGATGAGAGAGAAAGATGCCTCTACTGCAGAGAAAAGAGGTAAACTAAACCATGTAAAATAATGCCAAGAGATTATTACACTAAACATTGCTAAACAGAGCAAGCTCTAGAGAGAGAACATGTGTAAAATATGGATGAGAGAGGGTAGTAATAAGTCCTTGA
Source organism: Isoetes taiwanensis (assembly GCA_021234155.1). Classification (NCBI taxonomy): domain Eukaryota; kingdom Viridiplantae; phylum Streptophyta; class Lycopodiopsida; order Isoetales; family Isoetaceae; genus Isoetes; species Isoetes taiwanensis. Next base: position 5,214,093 of record JAJEKV010000021.1, read on the forward strand.
GTACCAGCCAAAGGGAAACCACCATAATACACAAACAAGAACATTCTGACGTAATCCATATGAGGTGAGAAGTCTGTCGTGTCTTATTCAGTACACAAGGACAAAACAACAAAACCGGCTTTCTTCCTTTAGCTCCCTCAAGCAGGGAATGCCAATGCCATGGCCAATATATCCTAAGCTATTCAAGCCCAGGAACCTGCGCTTCCGGATGCCGGAAATTTTTTTCCAGGTTTCCTTTTCTGCCCTCCAACAAATCTTTACATCCATATTCATATCAACGTACTTGATAAAATAATTCCCTTTCTCTCTCATCAATTTGCCCCCACATCATCTCTCTCTGAATTTGCATATAAACCTTGCAACCCAGAGTTGTGGTTGAACCTGCAGCAAGCTCAAAGTTCCACCTCTTCTTCTGTTTTTTCTTCTACTCCTCCTGTCTGTTCTTCATTTTGAAGATCTGCAGATCAAACCCACCATGGACAAAGCTATGGCGAGGAAGACCTTGCCCTTAATCGTGCTTCTGGTGAAGGCCCTCGTAGTGGGCCTGGCCACCGACACGAGGATTTGCCCTCTATCAGAAGAGGATTGCACAGCTCTTTTTTCTCTAAAACTAGATGGCCATTTGTCCTTCTCTGATACCAGCATCGGAGCCCGAGATTTTGGAAATCTCCGCCACGATCAGCCTGCTGCAATCCTCTATCCTGGATCGGTAGAGGATATTGCAGCGGTGGTCAGGATTGCCTATGCTTCCACATCCAAATTAACCATAGCTGCAAAAGGACCTGGCCACTCCATCAACGGCCAGGCCCAGGCCCTCAACGGAATTGTGATAGAAATGTCGGCTTTGAAAGGAATAGATGTTTTCATGGGCGGGTTCAGAGAAGCAGCCTATGTTGATGCCAGATGTGGCGAGCTCTGGGTTGATGTCCTCCAAGCAACCTTGAAAATGGGCCTCACTCCTAGATCCTTCACCGATTATCTCCATCTCAGCGTGGGTGGTACCCTCTCCAATGCTGGAATCAGTGGTCAAACCTTCCGTTATGGCCCCCAGATCTCCAATGTGCTTCAGCTAGAAGTTGTCACAGGTAAATTCAAATTTAGATTGCTATACCTGAGATTTGAATGCCAGAAACAATCGCCCAATTTGGTTTTTTTTCTTATTTCATTTCACCAAATTTCTGAGTTCAATGCTTCAGGTACCGGAGACATAGTGATCTGTTCTTCGCACCAACATGCAGACCTCTTCTTCGCGGTTTTGGGTGGATTGGGACAATTTGGCATCATCACAACTGCCAGAATCATACTCGAACCTGCACCTCAGAAGGTACATACACATATATATGAATATAAATCCAAAATTGAGCTTAATCTTTGCATGGCCAGGGCATTGGCTGTTTTCTTGGTAGTTGAAAATATGCAACGAGAACTTGACCGGCTGATATCCGTGCCGTTTTGTGCGGTTCAGGTTAGGTGGATTCGCGCCCTCTACGCAGACTTCTCCACATTTACTGCAGATCAGGAGTTTCTGATCTCTCAGCCCAAGCACAAATCCTTTGATTATATTGAAGGCTCTGTCGTTGTGAACAGTAGAGAATCCAGCAATGGATGGAAATCAATTCCTTTCCATGGCCAGAATATCAATTCTAGTGATTTCCCACACACCGCTGGTCCTGTTCTTTACTCTCTTGAGCTCACTGTAAACTTCTACGAACACGAACTCAACAATTTAGATCAGGTAAGATGGTTTCATGGATTTTGGAAGCTTACAACTTTAAGTATGACCAATTTTGACTGTGTTCCTTTTTTTGGTTGGGCAGAAACTGGATTCTCTCCTGGCTCCTCTTCGATACCTTCCCAATTTGATATTTTCTCTAGATATTGCCTACTTTGATTTCCTCAACAGAGTCCACACCGGAGAATTGCGCCTCCGGAGCAATGGCTTGTGGGATGTTCCTCATCCATGGATGAATCTCTTCATCCCTAAAAGCAGGATAGAAGAATTCGATGCATGGGTTATCAAAAATGTATTAAAAGATGGCATCAATGGACCTCTGCTTCTGTACCCAATGGACAAAATGAAGTAAGCGCTTGACTGTTTTAGATGTTCCTTTTTAATATTGTTTGCTGAAAAGTTGAATTTTTTTTAATTTTGCAGATGGGATTCAAGAATGACAGCAGTGACGCCAGACGAGGACATCTTTTATCTGGTGGGATTACTGCGATATGCTCATCCCACAATGAAGAACGTTGATGGGCTGCTAACAGAGAATCAAGATATAGTGAGCTTCTGCCAAAAAAAGGGGATTGAGTTTAAGAAATACTTGCCACACTACACAACAGAGGCAGAGTGGAGAAACCATTTTGGAGATGGATGGTATGAGCTAGTTAGAAGAAAGGCAGTGTTCGATCCTATGGGCATTCTGTCACCAGGGCAGAGAATTTTTGGCAGAAACCAGAGGGGCTTCAACTGTGGCAGATTTTGTGTTCAATGACACACAATTGAACTCTGCCATTGAATTCCCATGTTGGCCACTAGATCAAATGGGGTTCCTCTGCATTTTTACCTTAGTATTCTCGAATCAGCTGCCCAATTGCTTCCAGTATCAAACAGAAGATTCTTGCTGCTATTGAGCGAATATTTCAGATATGGAGAAAGTGATGGCCGGATCTGCAGGCCCACAATCCTCTTATTGGTTTAAAAGCCCCCACCCATCCTCCTTTCTTCCTCCTTCCCAGCTTATCTACAAGGCTGGCCTCGTGCAACTACTTTCTTAAAATTTTGCTGCAACTGGCCTGGTTACTTTTTTGCTCCCTCTGTAACATACCTTATAATCTAATGTAAATTACTCGAGTTTTGGATAAAACCTGTTGGTCTATATTGCTTGATCGTGTTCCTCCTCTTTCTTGCATGGCTCGGGCGTGCATCTGAACAGAGATTCTTAGTTAAGACCAAATTCAAACACGTTTGATTTATTCAAAGATTAATTCAAAGCTTATAACGATCATTCAACACTTCAACGTTCCCACTTCTTGCACGATCTTTGCATGAAATGGTCTGATTAAGATATAATATTTAAAACCCTGTTGCAACTTGACAAGAACTTAAGTATTTCTTCTGCTAGAATTTAGGATTTCTACATCCTCCAATAGTCCTAACAATATGTCAAAGTTAAAGAGCACTTCTAGTAGGAACATTGCTACTTGCATGTTGAGCAGAATTGAAGGCCACACTACTGTTCCGTACCTTTTTAGAAAGCCGCAAATTGAGTAGAATCTAATCATGTCTACTAACCTACAAAAGCTACAAGTCCCGAGTAATGGAAGACCATATAAACTTAAAATTTATTAAATAAGTATTTCTAGAATTCTGCAAATTGAGTCAAATTTTAGCTTTCTTGCTAGACTACAAATGCTAGAAGACCCTGCCAGTGTAACAATGCTACTACTAATAGGCCAAGCCTCGAGTATACAAATATTTTTAGAACTTTGCAATGTGAGGATAATTTAACTCTTTCGCGCTAACCAACAAAATACTGCACTTTAAGGAATATTTTTTCTAAAACTTAAGCAGGTTCTAGTATAAAAACCTGGCAATTTGACCATTTCAAATAATATGTTTTGAAGGCAAAAAGTATGACCATGTTCGTTCGTGTTTGCATGAATTAAAGGCCCTCGATCCCAGTAGTCACATCCCCAAATCCTGAACCAAGATCTTGAATTTCATAGTAAAGTTCCATTCTAGTCGCTTTCTCTCTTGAATATCCAGAACATGGACCCTACCGTATTTTTCAAATCTCTGCACGCTTCCTATTTGGGAATACCTGCATAAAAAACAGCATGTTCTTGCATGAAGCATACGCCTTTTAATGCCCAATCCAGGTTGATCAATCCGGCAATCGAATTTCTTATACATTTCGGCGATCTCGCTCTTAATTTTGGCTCCTTTCTCAATGCTATTTACTGTCAGAAAAAAAAAAAGCAAACAGGGCAAAAACGAATCAGATTGATGCGCAAAACAGTCGGATTTGTTCTGCACAAATCATTCAACGATTCTAAGGTCTAGTTTTTTGCCCTTTTCTATGGCCTGCCATGACAAGAGCCATGTGAAAGCTTTGGCCTGCCATTCCGTTCGCCATGTGCGGGTACTGTTTTGATGTCTAATTTTGTGTACTAAGCAAGAAAAGGATATGGAGTCCTGTTTAGCAATATCTACCTTCTGCTCCAGGCCGTTCATGCAGATCCCGTTAGTACGTTGATTCCCGCTTGGCCACCGTAATTGGTATTTAATGCTCCATCTGTTTTAGGGTTTCGATGTAGGGTTTTCGTTACACAGTATCTGGGCTATTTATGCCACGTGGATTTGTCGACGTGTTATTGCCACCTGGGCTCAATAGGGCTTTAAAGTTGGGTTCACATGCGCCATCGCAGCCATCACCATCGTGTAAAATGCCTCGACCTTTTACACCCATCATCACTTGCCATCCTTAACTTGCCCAGATATAACAGGGCCCCTCTCCGGCAATTGTCGTATGTGAATAGGCTCCAACGGATGGATGCTTTGCGTAATGTGGAATGGGAAGGGGGAGGGCATTCTTGCCAGCCCCCTGACCTGCAGAACCCGTTCCACGACGTCAAGGCAAATTTAACCGGATTCTACAGGTTTTTTGGTGGTGATTTGATGCAGAAACTGCCGGAAGGCAGACCCACTTGCCTTGACGTATACAAGAATGACAATTTTGTTGACATTCTCATGTGGAAGCCATGCCCACGCGCGGAGCGCGGAGGCATGGCTGCTATTGGAAGCCCGGGCAGAGTGTTAAGTAACCTACTTTTACATGTGCTGTCAAGAGGCAAATTGTGAAAAATGTTGAACCATTTTTCGCAACCATCGTGATATTCTGTTCAGTTCCCAAAGAGTAAACTGGGCACCATCATGGGCAACAACGCATGTGAAGCGCCCCTTGTCCATTATTGCACTCACACCTTATTGCAAATTGTATAGCCAAATGGATCTAGCAAAGAGTCTTAAACATCAGCAATGTGTGGGTGACCCGTCTTCCACATTGTTAACCTGCATCGTATCCCTGCCATATGTACCTCCATAATGCTGGCCACTTTACGGCACGATGACTATGAAGGTGCCCTAATAGCCATCATATCCCTGCACCATCGTTCAAGTTGTTGAATCAACCCTGTGCACACTTTGAAAACAGGGCACGGTCGTGAGCAACAGTGCATGTGAAGCGCCCCTTATCCATTACTTTGCACTCACACCTTAATGCAAATTGTATAGCCAAATGGATCTGGCAAAGAGTCTTAAACATCGACAATGTGTGGGGCGATCCATCTTCCACATTGTTAACCTGCATCTTATCCCTGCCATATGTACCTCCATAATGCTGGCCACATGTACAACACGATGATTATTAACGTGTCCTAATAGCTATCATGTCTCTGCACCATCGTTCAAGTTGTTAAATCTACCCTGTGCAAACCTTGCAAATTGCTCATAACACATCCTCGAGAATTCAGGCCATCAACTAGGCGACAATTTGGGTGTCACTAGAGCAGGGCCACCCTGAAGGCCAAAATTTTGCCAAAAGGTTACTTTTAATGGTGATGAAATTTTCTGTGACTATGGTTTAATTAATAGGACTCTCCTATCACTTGAAACATTCGCCACGTCCTCTAAGTGACATAGCTAGAATTCGCTTCTAAGTGGCATAGCTAGAATTCGCCTTCTCTTCTATCCTGCTCCTATAAGATTCTCAAGAATCGCCAAATATTTTTTTTTTTTTTTTTTTTTTTTTTTGAAGGCAAGGTGGTTTTCTATTAATATAAAAGATGTTACAACATTTGATCTCCAAAAGATCAGATAGGAAGAATAAGCACAGTAAAGCCCTGTTGGCCTGATAAATAATATGCTCAAGAAGCCTCCTACATCAGCAACTGATGAGAAAGTACAATTAACAGATAACAAATCCTTTTCTCGAAAACTTATGCAACCATTTTAGAACCTGTAAGCAAAGGATAACAGCCAGCATGCTGAAGTATAGCAGTCCTCCAGCTGCCCTCAAGCTTATTAGTGCTTCAAGCATATCAGTACTTGAGCATATGATTGGGTATCAGCACCCATCTAAAAAATGTTCAAGCATAGCAGTACTTGAAACATTTTAAATCCCTAGCTAACATAAACTGTAGAGAACTGACATACCAAAGAGTCCCATACCTCCCAGTGTATCATGCCCCCTAGCAATCAATGCCGCATTGTCAGGATTAAATTCTGCATCCTTGGTACTTACAAGAAAAGAGTGATTGCTCAGCATCAATAGGAAGAAAATATCACCCGTCTCTTGAACAAACCCTGTCATATAACTGATGCTTCCTGCTAGCAAGGAAAGAAGCAAACCGGACTGAAAGGTTTTGTTCCTCAAAAACAATGTATGATATCCCTGCTGGAATTTGCATATCCAAGACCTACTTTACATAACCTGAAGTTTCTATCCCCTTCACTTTATAGGCCAGTATCCCAATCTTGAGCTTACCTTTTCAGCGTGTCTGAAATGAAACAGACATAGTAGAATGCAAGCAAAAGAAAGAATCCACGTTAGTGGTAAATATCTATCTTCGCCTTATCGGCCAGCATCCCAATCTGGGCTTACCCTTTCAGCGTGTCTTGATGACATAGCTTGTAATCTACCAAAGGAAGATGCCACGTTAGTGGAATACCTGAAACAACTGATTATGGTCGCCAGAAAGAAGGAAGGTTACACTCAACCAGCAGATCTGATGACTGTTTCTTGAGGAGCCAGAACACATCCAAGCCCTGCTAGCACCCAGATCACAACTGCTTGCACCATAAACCGGTGGTTTAGAACGGCTAGAATGGGAGGCGGCCGCCTGCCCTAGCCGCTTCCGCCAAGCCGCTTCCGCATCAGTGTCATTTTTCTACTAAATATTCTAGATTTACTTCATAGCCTAATCTACTCACCATATCCATCCAGGTATATATGATGATTTATGAGCTATTATTATGGCTATTGTAATGCAATCAACAAACTTCTAAGGATGAGTTAGAGAGGATTTGTCTTTGTCACTTTGATTTTTACAATTGATGTTGTTTTACAAGGATAAAGTGGATAAAGCCACATTCAAATTTGTTATTGTTGTATTGCATCATGCAATTGTTAGTTACAATGGGTAACCAAAATTTCCTTACCTAAATTGGATGTGAAAAAAACCACTTAAATATTTGCTAAATAACATTGGCAAAGATTCGTCTGGATTTCTATTCATGTCCATAAACAATTCATCCGCATAACTAATCTCGTATATGTCATTTGCCCGACCTTTTAAAATTATATTTGCACAGATTTGGCCTTAAGGGCAGCCCTACTAGAGTCCCATTCATCTTCATACCATGCACTTTGTCAATTTTGCAACTTGTCAATCTTGGATAGCCGATGAACTAAAGATTTGGTTTAGGTTATTGAATCCTTTTGATGTCTACCAACATCTTTGGATCCTTTTGATATCCATCAATGCCCACACCTTAAACTTTCAACTCATTGAATTCATGCACCTATCATCATTTGCAATCTTACCATGTACATGTCAGATCCTACAGCCTTTGCAAATCAACTAGTACAAATAGCATGTACGTCAAAATCATGCATTCAAGTATCTACACAAATTGACGTCTTTTTCTCTATGCAAATTGTTGTCCATAGAGCATTCGTCCAGTGCAACTTCTTTATTCTTTCTTGTTAGTGGTGTTTGTAGTGAAAGGCGTTAGATCAACCAAGTTGTCTAGCTTCTATAGGTGTCTTGTCAATATGCATAGTTGTATTATATCGTACGAGGTTCCTCTGTGGCGATCATCAAATGCAACTGATGTACTTCTTAACTCTTTCTTGTTAGTGGTATTTGTAGTGAGAGATATCAGATCGACCAAGTTGTCTAACTTCTATAGGTGTCTTGTCAATATACATAGTTGTCTTACATATTGTATCGTACGAGGTTCCTCTAGGGAGATCCTATGCTTGTTGCACGCTGACATATTTTTCATAATGGGCAATTGGGGATATGATTAAAATTGATCCATCAACCATCTATGGTCTATTCACTTTTGTAGAAGAAGAATACCAGATAGTTTCTTCCATCCCATCGTGCCTTCAAAAAAAAAACAAAGGGGGAGGAGGGGAGGGAGAGAAGAAAGAGAGAGAAAGAACACACACATAAGAGATGTCATAAAGGCGAGATGTAATTGAAAAGCCACAAGAACAAGATTATTATGTTCGTTCTATAATCCAAACATTTCATCATGCTCCCATCACTACTTCGTGTAACATTTGCCCCCCTTTTTTTTCACTTTTTTCTCCCTTGTACCAAGGAGGGGTTGTTTGGTGGGAGGGGGACATGTGTGTTAATATGTTTAAGTTCAGTGTAACCTGAAAAAGTTGTCGACTAGGACTATTTGCATTTTGGAAAATTCATTGTCCATACCCCCCCTCCTCCTTTTTTGGAGGAAAGGTAAATATAATTACCAATAAAAAAAAGGGTACAATAAGCTGAGAGATGGGTTTAAAAACGCAAAGGGAGAAGATGTCCCTCTATGCAAGGCTACTTGTTCATCTCAGATATTCATACTCACCCATGACTGCTGAAGATTGCTTCTTCCTAGCTGCCTTCTTGAGTGTAACACTTCTCCAACCATCGCCATGCTATGTAGTTGTACTAAGAGGTGGAGCCAAAACCGTTCCTATTCCATCTAGATGAATTGTCCATAACTTGAATATGAATTGCCCATAGCTTAAATATTTGGGGGGCGGGGGCGTCTTTTAACATCCTTGTTTATGCCAATTCGACCAGGATCGTGTCAAATAATTCCTCTTTGGGTGCCATATAATATGCTTGCATGACCCTAGGGGGAGGGGTTTTTCTTTTTTTTGGGGGTGGGTGGTGGGGGGGGAGACCCCTTAACATAGAGTTAAAGGGGGTTTTTGCCACTACTTGGGATAAACTTTATATGGAGGGTATCAAACTTACTTGTCCTTTAGAAAACTATATATAGGGGTGTTGTTAGCCACCCCTACATATAGTTTTTCCTTATGTCCATAAACAATTCACCATTCCCCCAGCCTTATATTTATACAAATTTGGGCTTAAGGGCAAATTATATCCATAAACAATTCGCCATTCACCCATATATGTATACAAATTTGGGCTTAAGGGCACACCTGCTAGAGTCTCATTCATCTTCATACAATGCACTTCGTCAATCTTCTAGACATAAAAATTATTCAATGACCACCCAAATTTTTAGTTCATTGGCTATCCAAAGATTGACAAGTTCTTTGAATCCTTTTGATATCCATCATCATCCACATCTTAAACTTTCGCCACACTGGATTCATGCACCTATCACCATTTATGATCTCACCATGTACATGTCAACCCATCTATTATTGCAACAAAAGGTAATTCTGTAGATGAATTGTACAAAAATAACCATTGCAAATCAACTATGCAAATAGCATGTACGTCAAAATCATGCATTCAAGCTATCTACGCAAATTGATGTCCTTTTCTCTGTGCAAATTGTTGTCCATAGAGCAACCAATGCCATGGATTTCAAAAACATTATAATAATAGGTAAACTAAAATTCTTCTGGAGCACAAATGGACTATGATATCCATGCATTTCATACAGTGCAACTAATGGACTTTCTAGTGGTATTTGTAGTGAGAGATATCACCAAGTTGTCTAACTTCTATAGGTATCTTGTCAATATGCATAGTTGTCTTATGTATTGTATCGTATCGTATGAGGTTCCTCGATGGTGATAATCTAGTGCAACTAATGGACTTCTTAACTCTTTCTTGTTCGTGGTGTTTGCAGTGAAGGTATGAGATCGACCAAGTTGTCTAACTTCTATAGGTGTCTTGTCAATATGCATAGTTGTCTTACATATCGTATCGTACGAAGTTCCTCTTATGGAGATCTTATGCTTGTTGCTCTTCTAGAGATCTTATGCTTGTTGCACGACATTTTTTTTATAATCGGCAATTGGTGTGATGGATATGATTAAAATTGATCCATCAATCATCTATGGTCTACTCACTTTTGTAGAAGAAGAATCACCCCTACTTAAGAAAAAGAGGAGGGGGGAGAGGAGAGGGGTTTGAAGAAAGAGAGAGAAAAAACACACACATAGATAGATATCATAAAGGCAAGATAAGAACGAGTTATATGACTGGGCTCATCAGTTGCACCTATCTTGTTGGAGCCTGTCCTTTTATATGGGATCGAGGTCTGGGGCTCCATCTTGTTCCTCGCTACCTGGAATGATTTGGAGTAGGTATAGAAAGCCTTCTTGGCTCGAGCACTGGGGGTGAAGTCCACCGCTCCATATCAAATCATGTTGCAGGAGACGGGTTTCTTACCTCTTCAGACGGTAGCCCTGGAACCACAACAGGACATGTTCTGTAGATGCTGTCGAATGGGGGCCATTGAAGATGAATGAGATACGCTATAGGGATGCCCGGTGTATGACCAAGTCCAAGCCCGTTATAAGTCAGTCAGGCCTAGGCAACTGCTACACTTGATACTGAGCACGGCTTCAGTCCAGATGCTGGGATCATACCTCTAGGAGGTCATGGATCTGCAGGATCAACTATGTCCCAGGACACTCGCATAACATGAATCTGTCTTGTTTCATATGTACACGTACACTTTAATACCATTCTTATTATTGCCATAGTTTTTCCCTCGAAAACCTTTCAGGGCGGCGATTTTTTAACCCGGGCAGTATAAATCTGCTGCGCTCTCTCTTTTGGGTCCCACAGGCACCGATTGATCTCCATGGATGATAAAAACCCATTTTATTCCATCATTTAATCATTTCGGCATCATAATGCCATCATTATCATATGAAATTTACTCCAAGTAGTGGCCTACAACCCCCCTAATTCCTAAGTATTAAAATAGAAATGGCTCACCTCCCCCAACCCCAAAACACCGCACAGTCATGTAGGCATACTATATGGCACCCAAAGGATTATTCCCTTTCCCCCATGTGATAGCACAATGCATTATTTGACAGGATCCTGGTCGAATTTGATGTAGACAATTGATAAGATGCTATATTACCACAATGTTCCCCAGCTTACTAGCATATCTATACATCTTGTCCAAATGGTAGAACAATTGAAATTCTACCAGTAGCCTGTAAGATGTCTTGCAATTTAGTCTTTTGGTGGCCCGGTCGTGTTTTTTTGGACTTGCTCCTAGCTCGGATAGGGGAACTGAGCTCTGATGCTAGGGGCCGTGCCAGAGGAGTGCAGTCGAGAAAGACTGCTTCAAGAAGTTTTTAGGGTCCATCTCCTGAGTTTTACCCTATTCCTCTGGCACCTTTGTCCATGTGAGATTTGAACAGGATTCTACACTATGTCGTCACTCAATCACGCCAAAAGACGGATTCTTAAAACCCCCCGGAAGCAACATTTCTCCAAAACTCTTATCCAGAGACCCTGACGATGGCAGGGCAGTTTTTCCACTTCGAAACTATAAATTTACTTTGCCAACGGACTCAAAACATCACATTACGTTAACAATCAAGTTTCATGGGGCAAATCTTGACCAAATAATGCATTAAGAGCTGAACTCCAATACACATATAGTCAATTAACCTATGTTGCGCTCGCAAATATTGCTTGGTGAGGCGTCCATTTTCTCTTCTTTGCTAAAACTAACCATGGCTCTTGCTTTCTAGAGTAATTTTGACTCTAGACATGATGAAGTCGAATCATCATTCCATAGTTCCATCCTGCCCGAGGTAGAACAATAGGAATGATGTAGCGTGCGGTTTGATAATTTTTGACATCTCGATCTCGAAATTTCTTGGACCTGCTCGTAGTATCATGAATCAAGGAGTGAATAGTTGGATAGTGGAACCGAGCTCCGGGGTAGGGGCATTGAAGTATGATATTAGGCATTGCCATGAAAGACTGCCTCAAAAAGTTTTTTGAAGTTTATATCTTGGGGTCTAACCTTTGCCCCATGGTGAGGCCGCACCACAAAATCCTGATCCCATCATAGGAAAGGCTGCCAGGTCACCTACATGGTACCTGGTGGCGACTAGGCCTTCGGACATCCCTTAGGACATATAATGATTTATTCTCAGACACACATTAACCGACTTTCATTCTCAGCAGATACTGCACAAGATGAGACTTGCACTCACCGACTTCTCCACCTTGATCGTACTCCTTTAAATCCATAATAATTGAAATCGTCTTTCTCTGAGGTTGTGTAACATTGATTCCTATATGGATTTATAATACAAATTTATGAGGATTGTATAGTTTTTGTTTCCTCCTTATTTTGGTAGGTTTATGACCAATTCTTCATTAGTTAACCTCGTTAGTTGAAATTTATCACGTTGGAAAGCCCTCTTAGTGATCTTTATGTTTGAGTAAATAATATTTCCATGCTAAAATCACAGATTTGGGATGAAAATAAGGCACTCCAAGACCCTGAAGCGCTCGTGGTGCTGAGCACACATTTTCTCATATCTAAAGAATCAAAACTCCCTCTCGGCCAAAATTTGTTGCTTTGGAAAGACCTCTCAGAAATCTTTCTTAAAGTATGTGTTTCACATATACTCGAATACTATTTCCATAGCAAAAGTAGTAATATATGTTTTGCATATATCCAAATACTGTTTCCATAGCAAATCTATAGGTTTTCGGCCCGCATCTCCACTTTCAGTTTCAGTTTGGTATTACATTTTTGTTTATATCTATTTTCTTGTGACTCTGTTTTTCATGAAACTTGTGCCATTGGAAATTCTCTGAGAACTTTCCAAGGATATTAAATTTGTTGATGTTTGGCCACGATTTCAGAGCAAAAACAACAGATTTCCAGTCTAGTTTCAGGTATGGGAAGTCTCCTGCTACTACCAAATAGCCTCGGCACATTCAGTCTCTTTGTGCAAGACACAGGCACAACCAGTACCTGTGGGTGCGCGTACTCGCCGAACTCAAATCTTGCAATACTTGGTTAAGTGGAAGCACTTATCAACAGAAGACGCAACATGAGTTCTCACTGCGGATTTGGATAAGACTTACCCTGACTTTATGCGAGAATGCTAGGGCCGAACAATTCAAGATGCGATCGCCTCCAACCCTGATGGTAAGCGTTGTGTTATGGATCCGGCAGGGATCATATGAGAGGGATCTGACAGAGATCATTTTAGGGGTTGGGTTACATGCATATGTGGGGGACTGGGCATATAGGCATTCATGATAGGACGTATTCGTCTGCGGCTATAATGGGAATATTGCCATTCCTTACGCCGAGACGACATGCAAGCCTTAGGCACGATGGGATTCTTGCATTTATATTTCTTTTACTTTAAGGGGGTGGTCCCTTCAACCACACTACTTAAATTATTTTGCAAATACTCATATGTTTTACTTCTGCAGGCCAGTAGCGCGTACTGACGTACTGCAGAAGATCCTAGGCCTCAGTCTGGGGGCCATCTCTTATATTTAAGACTTTCTTGTTCATGAGTGCACTCTTAAGTTATTAGCATCGTAATTTCTTATCTTTTGTTAAAGGACTCTGGTCCTATGACACATATATGTAATCTTGTGTTACTTTCAAGGAATAAGAGTTATCTCCTATGATTTCATTGTCTATTAACCCTAATGCTGAGGACAACATTAATCCAAAGGGGGAGAATGTGACGTTCCAGGTATTTATACAGTATACGTATGCATACTATGACACGTCACCAGTATCTAACTAGACCCTTAAGGGTCAATAGGGGGTAACCTGAGTTCACGTAAAAGGGATTTTATTAGCTATGCTAATAAAAATTAGTGGATAAATAACCTAATTATGCTAATTAGGTTATAATTATTGAAATGGAACCAACAGGGGAGCGCCACCTGGCCCAAATCGATTGGCCAAGTGGGACTTGCCAATTTGAGAGGAGAAATTGGGGTCCTACCCCCATTTTTGCCCCAAAATCGATTGGGAAAGAGGAGAGGAAGAGCAGCTACCAGTTCTTGCCAACTGACCCGAAGAATGGAGGCTTTCCGTGATAATGGCTCCAGCCAAGAGACTGATTACTCCCTAGATAGCTTGTACTTCCGCTAACACTTCTTTGGATAGATGGAATAGTTAAATTCTCTTTCATATGTTATTATGATGATGATGGATACTTGGATGGTGTTTATATTCTTTCTTTCTGCTCCCTCCGTGTATTGGGATTAAGGGAAGGGTAGAGACCTGAAAGCCTCTTAGAACTAGAGATGTTTCTAGCTAGACCCCTTAATACCCAATAATTGCGGCTTGTGCACAAGAGCCCACCTGGCTGTGGATGCTATATCGCGATTCAGCACCAGATAACGAGCACAATGGTGAAACGGGGGTGGAGTCTTGCCTAGCGTGGCTACAAGACTCCTACAGTGTGCTAGGCTTATAGCCGGTCCTCGCGGTGGGGCCAGGTATGGGTCCGATACCTCCTGGATCGCGGGAGCGTACCTATATGGATGTCCCGGGCTCGATGGGTGCACCTAGCGGTCTATGGATTTTGGGGGGTTCCAGTCGGGTACGGCTGCATGTGCATTTAGTGGCACATAATCTCTAGCACACCCAGGGATCCATTATGTTCGGGGAGGGGACACTTCCCTGACCTGCCTCATCGGATCGGGGAGATGCAACCCGGAGTGGTCCCATAGGGTGAATCTATAAGACTGTGTCTCCGGAAGGCGACAATCACGCCATAGCATGTTTCAGCCTATCTGCAAAGCGTGCACATGCGGGGCGGATGGAGTGGGATACCCTAGCCATTGTCCTATGCTAGCCAACGCCATGTTATACTTCCGTCTGCTGATATCTTGAGGCCTTGACCCCATGGAGTCTGAGCCCTGGATAGCGACCTTGTTGTGGTGTATTGCCCATGTTATTTATGGTTGTATTGTCTTTTCGTTGATGATGATGGATGGGCCACCCTTCGTGGTGGCATATTATTTCAGCATGATTGTTGTATGCTAACATGTATGTACGCTTCCGCTGTATAGGGTTCCCATAGAGGACGTGGGACGAATGACACCTCCGTGTTCCTCGCCCAGACACTTGGCCATCCCAAGTTGTCCGAGTATGACAAAGGGCCCTACTGTGGTGATGTAGTCGCCACAGAGGGGAATTATCGTATTTATATAATGAGAGCATCGTATAGATTCAGAGAGCGTCACAATAAACATGTCAAGAAGTGTGGAAGGAGTCTGAGAAAAGGCGACAAGCCAATGAGAGACTCCTACTACTCGGACCAGCCCTTGAAGTTTTTCGACTGATTTGGGCGCTTCACAGGGCATCCACGAGCAATATGGCCAGCTCCTCCACAGTAGAGGCAAAGATTAGCCTCTCCCTGATGCTATTTCTCCGCGGAAAATAAAGGTTCTCGAACTGCCCGATCGATCTGCATAGGCTCAGGTCCGGACCTGCTGAATTCTACATATGAGACCGGGGAAGGCGTAACTATAGGCGCTTGTGTGATTGGGAAGATCTGACTACATCTCTCTTACCTACGTTCGAAGAGCCGATTATGACATCGAACTGCAAATCTGATGGCTTCTTCCAAAGTTTGAGGGTCTCCATAGACAACAGCATACCTTTGACATCCTCACGTAACCCCCTTCGAAAACAATCTCGAAGTGCAACATCATCCCAGGCAGTATCTACCGCAATTTGACGAAATTCTGATAGCTGGACGAGAGCCTTGCCTTAGAGTGCAAAGTTTTATGACTGTTGTGTGCTGATAATTGGTGTCTCCACAGCATGCCTCGAGCTCTGTAGTGAAAGTAGCAAAATCTTGCAATTTTGGGCTCCTTTCTCCAATAAAGGAGCAAACCAACTTAGAGCTGGCCCTATGAGGAGAGAACCAATCAGCCCAACTTGTTCCTGGGCCGTGAAATATCTATGAGAGTGGAGCTGGATCACAAGCCTGATCTTATTCAAAAAACCACGGAGCTTGGACCGAGTGCCATCAAACTTCTCTAACAGGCTGATCTTAGGCTCTAATAGCCTCAATCCAGAGCTAGAAGCAGATTCATGTGAAGCAACATGTTCCTTAAGCTCTTTATTGTCCAACTGCAACTGCTGGCATACTTGAACAAGCTGCTGGACCTGCTGTAATAAGGTTGAAACCTTCTCCATAGATATAAAATCACCAAATACGAGCAAAAAAATGCTTAGGATCAGAGCAGGCAAGAACCGGTAGGGGATTCCCGTTCAAACTATCATGAACCTACGTGAAAACAAGGAAAATACGTGAAAAATATGCAAGAAATATGGAAGAAATACGCTAAGATCGGCAAAGAATCTGATATATGAACATGAATCAAGAGAACAATGGCCTGAAGGCAAGCAGGAACACGAGACAGATGCCAAGAAGGCTCAAGACTAGCATTGAACCGGAATGGTTTGAAAAGAAGGAGATGCCATATATCCAAGCCAACGGTCAGGATTGCGCCACTCCATGCCAAGTGTCGCGCATGCATGTAGCTTCTAGAATATTCTAGAACCTCCTGGAAACATCCCCCCATATGAGAAAGACATGAAAGAATGTCTTTAACAAATATTGGTAGCGCACTTGTCAAAGGTGTGTGACTCGTAATTGGAAGGTTGCGAGTTTAAACCCTGTCTTGTGTAGCTACCCTTTTGCATCCGTTTGACGACTATCTTTTGTACATACGAGTATAATGGTCGTATGATACGAGCACATCGCAGGCTACCCAAAAAATGAAAAACATAGGGAATATCCAGTTATAACACATGAACCCCAAATAAAATTGTGTGCTATAGATGTTGGCTAGTGTACCTGCCGAGAGTTCATTGCTGGGATTAAAAAACCCCGCCCTTTCGTGTTTTCGAGGAAAAACCCTAGCGATAAAATCTCGGCAAGGGGCTTGGACCATGCAAGGCTGCTGAATGCTCCCACAAAAAAAAAACCCACACTCCATAGAGAATATCGAAGTGGCACATCACTCCTGGACCTGCACATCACCAACAAAAAACTAATAGAGAAAAAACCTCGAAAAGCGAGGGGCTGGTCACGCGGACCACGCGACAAAAAACAACATTTAAATAATATACACATGAAGGGAGGGCGAGTGAGAGTCAAGGGAACTGCTGAGAGAGGAGAAAACGCCGATGAGAAGTCGATGAAGAACCTGCAAGAAATAGCGATCCCCAAACGAACCAGAGCCCCAGAAAATGCATGCAATGCATGCATGCAATGTATGCATGCATGCACGCTCGCCCATTCGAGAATTCCGATCCGATGGCTCGGATCGATGGCATTCTTATGTGTTATCAAAGCCAAAAAGACTGCACAATCTCAAGTATTGGAGCTTCTTTAGTCTGTGACCCCAACCAGGGCTTTGGCAAGCACGGGAAAATGATGAAGCTTTATTTGCAGGCAGCACTAATTTGAACTGATGCACAAAATCTGAAGAACAACACACGACAAAGAGCTTTACTTTTAGGAAGCAGGATAGTGCAATTGCATATATTGCCATATGTTTGTCCAAATGGACACCTCAGCTATCCAAAGGTGGACTTGACAAAGGAAAATTGCCCGTAGAACTTGACACATTATTGCACATAAAATTAATGCACAGTGATAGAGCACTTGAGCAAGCTTCCATAGCTAGAAACCAAAATAAAGGCGGGCTCCTGCAAACATATAGGCTAAACTAGTGCACAAAGAGTATGATCAAGATGGACAACCTGAAGAAGCCTGCGCAACTAGAAATAAAAATTTTAGAATGAGCTCACAAATGCAACATCATCCTTTTAAGCCTCTCATACCTACGTCCACACCATTAGGATCCTTGGAATAGATGATTGCTTGAAGGCCATGTTAGACCAGACCAGAATCTGTTCTTGCTAGAGGAATCCCTAAAATTTCTAATGGTTAACTCGCATATAATGTTTTAACCTGATAGTGTCTAAATGGGTCCGACCTTCTTTTTCGCTTCATGTTTCTGCACAATCCCTAGAGAAAGGCTTTTTACTTTTTGCAAATTTGCTATCTTTGCCCTAAATCGTGGAGTTTAAACTGGCATTCCTTTTTCAATATTTTTCAATAAGCTTCTCCTAGAATAGGGGATTTGCTAGCGCCATAGCTAGTCCGATCCCAAGGAGTGTGTGTTGCCAGAATTGAAAGGGCAATGTTTACTAGGCTAAGGGTAAACAAATAAGAAATAACGTGCAAATAGAAAAGCTCTGTGACAAGATTTCCTCTCTTCTCTAAAATCAATGGCTAAGAAAAATACTATTTAGTACATGCAAGCGAATACGCGACAACGAAATCATAGCAAAACTATATTGAAAAGGGTATAAAAAACTCAAAAGGGAACCCAGTTATTATGTTAGATATGAGGCCATAGTCTATTCACCAGGGCTTACAGTATCTCGCCAATGGCAAGACGACAAACTTGGACAGCATATAAGCAGAGCTGATCAAATGGGCAGGGTCACCCTCCTCCACTTATTAGGATGAGTGCCACACCCTTCAGAACTTTTCCACATTTGACCCTATTCGGGCATGCTATGCTGAGTTGGTCCCGCCTAATCAGCTGCTCCAAGTGTTGGATACGGCTTGAACGGGGTTACTAGGATCATATCTTCAGGAAGTGATGGATATACACACTCAGCTATGTCCTCAAACACTATCTTGAGATGTATCATTGTACAGTTTATCAATGCTTATTACTGCCAAGGTTTTTCTCTCGAAAAACCCTTCGAGGCGGGGTTTTTAAATACTGACAGTAATACATTTGCGGTACTCTTTGAGTGGGTCCCATAGACAATGTCTTCGTTGATGATAAAATTTATTGAATTCAATTCAGTTCTATACATATACCCCATAAAATATTTCTACATAATCATTATTTTGCAAAAAATCTATCTAATTATTAAAATAAGAGATTGATAAAAGATTAATGAAATTTTAAGATATTTAACTATCAAATAAAGTATTAATAAGTTTTCTCTTAGATAGTTCATGAATATTCCGTTCTAGTTGAAATATAAACACTTAGGGTACATTCAGATCATAGTGTTAGATTACTCTGAATTTTAAGTTAATGAATTGATTATTATGCTAGATTTGGGTTAATTTTATGGAGATTTCACACCAACTGTTATGTCATTCAATAACATTACAGAATCTGTTAAAATTGGTTTCACATGTAATTTGCTACGTTAACTACTAACATAACAAAATATGTTTAAAAACTCTTTCGCACAAGAGTTTGTTACATTAAATACAAACACAACAGAATCTGTTAAAGATCTTTTCACATTGTACAACTATAGAAATTGTGATCGTATTTTTAGTTTAGTTGCAGAACAAGAACAAAATATAAATACACAAATTTACATAGAGTGCTGACATTGCCAATTGAGGCAACAAAACCATTTGACTCAATGTGCTATGCAAGCAACTGCTGTGCTGTCATCCCTTATACTTGGGCAGCTTGTGCAGCACCAAGTTTAGTATTTGCAATCCTAGTTCACCCGTCGGCTAGCTTGGCACCAGTGAAGTCTGCTCAAATGCTGGAGCGCCTATCTTCTTCGTCAAAAAGAAGGATGATTCACTGCATCTGGTCGTTGATTATCGTAGCCTCAATAAAATCACAATGCCGAATCATGTATGCCACAACACATCAAGACAAATAGGGACATCAACATTTACTATGTCATAATGAGAGGACCGTATACTCACATAATCATGCAAAGCCTGTCTAATGTGAATGGCTATAGACCGATAGTATCTATAAATGTAATAATGAGACAAAACCAGCTGTTAATTTTGCAGCAATGCAATGATGGCATTCGTTGGTCCTTTAGTAGTAATACTGTATGCACGGCTTTGCTTGATATCAACCTACATCATAACTTGCAACTATGATGTTAATGCTAATTGTATACTAGGTACAATGTTAGCTTGGGTTATATTACTTAGTGCACCTTCGTCAGTCTGTTACTAAGGCCATGCATAGTATTCCAGCTTCTTGATTTTCAGATTGCCTCTTGATTTAAGATCCAAATGCAGAGACATACTTACCATGCCTCTGGACAGAGTCTGATGGACGTCAATCGTATAAATATGTACTTGGCATATGCAGTGCTAAAGGAAGTACTGAACCTTATGATCCTAAAATTGGTCCTGGACAATGTACGGAACCTTATGATCCTAGAAATTTTTTTTGACTGTTCTCTGGCAATTTGATATATACTAGAAACGTGTGCCCGGCGATGCCGGGCATTAGTCGTGGACGTGTAGTTTGTAGGTGGAATAAGAATGTGCAATCGATTTTGTAGGCATATTGGAGTGCCAAGTATAGAGATTTAGGGTTTAGGCATTAGCCATGGATAGGAATAACAAAAGGCATAGTCTAATGGTAGATGTATTGGAGTGCATATAGTTTAAGGTATTGGTTTAGAGCTTGTCATGCTTTGGGCTTTTTCGGATGTATTTTTTGCATTAAATTTCTAACATTTCATGCACATAGAGCCTTTTGGGTATATGCATTCCCTTTAGAGCCTTTTAGGCAACATTGGAAGTTTTAAGCTTAAGACCTTGGGCCAATAATAACAATAAACGCTTCAAACATTGTATCAATATAAAGGTATTTAAAATACCTTAGCATGAAACATGAAATGTGAAACATGAAATTTGAAGGTTATAAAAGCATGTGCCACTTTGAACTATGTATCACATTTATCTCCAAAACTGAGAAGGAAAAGGGATGCCCAATGTTGAGAAGGGAAAGAGATGTCTCTTTGTAAGTCGCTTGGAAAATGTTAGTAAATAGTTGTGAATGTTAGTTGTGCGAGGTTGCTGAGATGCCAAATGGCAAGACCAGGTTGCCTTGATACTGGGGATCGTGTTGGTGAAACCAACTTGATGATAGTCATTTCATAGAATTTAGCTATATGACTCTTGCTTTTAATGTTGTCAAATGTAAATATTCCAAAAGCAGAAGCAACAGAAGCAACCTGGCCTTGCAAAGTCAATGATATAAATAGAAGATGATTGATTACATGTTCCACATTTTTTTTTGTGAAAAATGCACTCAATTTACTCCTTGTGCTAAAGCATATATGATGTTGTTTGCTCTCATGTTTGCAATTAACTCTTATTACTTGCTCCCACTTTACAACTAAATGCCATATATTAAAAGCTCAAACAACGTTTGATTTTATAGTATTGATAAATGATATAGTTTGTTCAATTTGTGCATTTATTGCAAGTCTATATTGCATATCATGATGCCAATCACAGGAGTTAGGATGCAGGTCTAACAAACGTATATAGAGTATTGTCCAGCCATTTGTTTGTTGTTAGTCTTATACTGTGTAGACAGTTAATAGTTGTCCATGATATATTCACCTAAGTAATACCTTAATAGCAATGAATGATCTGTGGTGTTGATATAATCACACAACTACCCAAACAATTGTCTCGCACATTGCGTCATAAGAAAAAAGATGCATATTAAATTATATTGCAATAGAAAACGAGAGAATTACATGTACATATTAACTAACTGCAGATTCTAGTCCGCTAAATTAGGGCCCAGCAAGCAAATCCACCCTGCAAGGGAAAACAAAGACTCAAGATATGTGCAACCTTAGCATGAGATAGCAACCTACCAACATAATACAAATTGCCAGCCAATTAAGCTTTAAAATCCTACCCAGCTGCCATAAGATACAATAAAGCCTGCTTTTGCACCAAGGCGGAAGACACTTAGCATTTGTGCAAGGCAAAGTCTAAACAAATATTTTGAAAACTTACCAAGTATAACCTGGTAGCATCTGCTGATGGAAAGAGATAATCAAAGATGGGTGCAGATTTCCCCAATTATCATAGCCTAGTAGAGTTTAAGCCATCATCTTTGCCAATGCAAAGACACAAAGACATGCAAAAATTGAAAATTGAAGGCTTCACACCTCAACTTTAAAAAGCCGATACACAAATACACCTTACCGGACATTATCTGCCCGTTTTCCCAGTGTGGCCTTTCTTTAAGAACCGCTATTACAGTAAAGAGTTGCAGAAAAACTCCAGAATCATGCATTGCAATATCAAGGTAGCCCAACAAATCTTCTGTTTTTCAACTGTGCAAGCTTCATACGTTTTATTACATCTCGATTTAGTATTTCATGAAATTTGATGGTCATGGCATCTGCAATTTACATATCATTCTTCACCATTCTGCAATAAAGAGGCACAGAGTTAAGTAATGCCACTAATTATAAGTAAATAAAAGAGTCTTTCACTGAGCTAGAAATGCAAACGTTGCATCAAAAACAATGTTAGAGCAGCTTCAAAATGACACGATTGAAAGCTCAAAGCTGGAGTTCTTGGGGATTGGCCTCAAGCAGAATACTCTGTTTTGCATCAGTAACCTAACCGAGATATTAAAACTTAGAATTTACAAACTGTTTTTCATATGCAAGTTGCTATAAACAGATACAGGAAGCAGATAACCTGTGATGTGGGGCCCTATTGCAGACTCGGCTAGCATTTTGCGGAAGAGGCCAGAAAAAATAAAAATACCCTGCTTGAAGACCAAATGCGAAACTGAAACAAATTCGAAAATGATATATTAAGAAATTAGAAAGAAGAATCAAAATGCAACTACAAAAAGACGAAACTCGAAATGCTACACACCTCTCTGTAAAAATGGATAAATTACTACCCATTTGTCCTTTGTTTCACCACTCACCAATGTGGAGCATCAAGCTGTCTTGTGACCTTCAGCTTGTGACATGTGCAAGGGTATAGCTGTGATGATCAAAATCTTTGAAATAAGTTCCAGCAGTAATAAGTGGCATCTGCATATGATTACAATGATGAAATGATGGAAGTCTCATTGGCTTGTATGGAATAAAGGGAACAGGTAGCAAAAGAAACTTCAAATCATAAGCCATATGGATGGATGTACCTTACAACAATGAACTGTTGTTGCAACAGACCATAACCTGCAACATACAAATATCTTTAGAAAACGTGCTTTAAAATTTAAGAGTGTCAATCAACGACATGTTTCTATGCCTGCAACATATGAGAAACAGTATATTTCCAAGAACCAGCATACTGCCAGCAACCTATTCATTTCCACTCCACCATTCAATAGCTGAAAAAACATGAGCTCAAAGAGTCTACCCCTGGTCTAACCTGAAAGGCATGCTTAGTCAATGATCTGGTTACATGCTTACCTGATGCTTCATTTTATTAAGGTTTTACTATAAGCCCCTAATAGCATAACAGGAAAAAACCATAAATCTATCATCGCCATTCATTGGGGTTACAGTGAGCGAAAATGCCAGTTTATGTCTATCCAAGCTCTAACCATGTCTTTCCAAGTTACATGTCTAAGATGTGATTTCAAGCCTTAAAGGCACGCGACAGATAATGTGGTAGTTTATGACATGGTAGTTTTTGCAAAAGGCTGTAGAAATTCAGATCTGCAAAAGAGAGCTCAAATTTGCATCACAAAAAACAAAGATAATTTTCAATGCATAATGTCACTTTATATATGAAAGCATTGAACCTTACAAAGATGATTACAATTGCATAACCAAAACATTTTCAAGCATAACCTGACATATCACTGAGACCTTAGCTTCAAACTCAAAATGGCAATAAGAAATACCTTACCTATAATTTTGCAAAGCTCCAAGCTGTAGAAATGCAGGCCTGCAAAATAGAGCAGGCAGGAGAACAACAACGATCCCAAGTTGCTAATTCATGATACCAGTTAGCGAGCTGCTAGATTCAACTAAGTATTCGTCTACCAAATATAGCTCTGCATCTAATGGTTGTTGCTTACATCAACTGTGGAATTGGCAAAAACAATGAGGCTAAAAACAACGCTATATCAAGCATCAAGACATGATAGGTACCTATCCAAAAGATCAGTGCCTTATAGCAGACGATCTACTCTCCCTTTTCTGCATAGACGCAAAAGAACCGTCATGTGCCTGCTTCTGTGCCTGCACCTGCTTCTGCCACTTTGAAGTCCTATCTAGCAAGGATAACAAATTCAATTTTAAGCAAAAACCTGAAAGAATTCAAGGGCCTAAGACTTCTATCACCTGCTTCAACTGCCTCTGGATCAGCCTTTGTTCTGGGCAAATATACATAGAAACCTATGCCAGCAATGCCAACGATCCTGCAGGAAAAAATGCACAAATCAATAGCAAATACTTATGTGCAAATGGTCATAGAAACTTCTACTGCAGAATGTGGCTTATAAAGGCAGACAGATCCGCCACCCAATTCATCTGCAAGCTTTGCTTCCAGTGCCACTTTCGAGCTCTGCCATGGCTTCTCCCGACATGAATTTCTAAACCCACATCTAAACCTGGCCCTTTAGAATCCGCACTTGGAGCTGGAAGCCGGATCACCCTTTTGCACCATATGGGGGAAAAATAAACATTCAACTCCAGCGACGGATCTGAAAAGAAAGCAAATAGCAAAATGGGTTATGGCAGGACTTCCAGCTACAAAACAGATAAGATGCGGAGGATTTAGAGTGTCAGGGTCTACTTGCTCCAGCGATGGCCCTAGAGAAAGATCTGATGCTCGATTAAAAAATAACTCAGAGGCATTTTCAAATCTAGCATCCCAGAAGGGGCCGGGGAACGCAGAGCTTGCTCGTCCATTTTTCCGGTTGCCATAGCCATGGAAAGACGCAATGAAAGCACGACGCCCAAAATACTCCCGCAAAATACTCCCGCAAGGGGCAAAGGGAACGCCGCATGCGTCTGCACTGCGGCGTTCCTGGCACAAATACCAACACCTTACCGTTTTAAAAAAGAAGATGGGGTCTTTTGTGCAAAAGATGGCTTGCTAACTAAAAGAAATGGCTCCAGAATACATATTTTCTTCTAGATCCTAAAAGAAGATAACTAAAAAGGATTAGATCAAAACATAAGCTGAAGACAAACTTGCATTAGCTTTTGAGTCTAAAGATTGACCTCCCAAGATTGTAAGTTTGCAACAACAGCTTTCAAGTTCAAAAGAGGAAGTCAGATAGAGAGCAAAAGGTACAATCAATACCAAATGTTGTCATCAACTTACTTAGAATAGTGATTGTGATCTACACCTCCAATAAGCTCTCCAGGCAAAGTTAATGAATGCCATCTTTCATACGCTGCTCATGGCCTGCCAACTGTTGCAACAACAAATGGTGGCCCAATAGACATTGAACGAGTACCATTACTAATAGATTGTTAAATATATGATAATGGGCACACTATGGAGTAGAGCACAGGAGTTCCTGTGTTTGATACTAGTCCATTCTCAGACCTTTCATACCTTTCATACTGATTTGATACTGCTGCAACTCCACGGCAGTGAAGGATGACGAGGATTTTGATGCTCTTTTGAAGTTCAAGGATGGAGTTTATGATAAAAACGAAATGTTGTGGGACTGGAATGCAAGCAATAGAAGTTTAATGTGCGATTGGACGGGAATAACTTGCCATTCATCCTCCAGATGTGTCCAAATTATATCGTTAGATTCCGAGAACTATTATCTTTATGGAGAACTTGGCTCTGAGTTATGCAAATGCAAAGGTCTGGAGGTCTGAATTATGCCATTTTTCACAGGCTACTGCTCATGGACTGCCAACTATTGCAACAACAAATGGTGGCTCAGTAGACATTGAATGTGTACCATTACTAACCTTTAATAGATGGTTAATTAATGGGCACATTATAGAGTAGAGCACATTGATACTGGTCCATTCCTAATTTCTAACAGTTCCAAAACTCACATATATGAATTTCATGGCCTTTCTACATTTTCGTGATCATAAAGCACTATAAGTAGTACAGAATGAAAATGCACAGAATTTACAGATAGTACTGAACGAAAAAGCACAGAAAGTAGAATAAAAAAGCACAGAAAAAATCAGGATGATAGGAAAGAAATATCTATAGGGAGTTAGCAAAGCCAGTTTTGGTGCTGGTCATGATCTAGTCTGAGAGTTCTCCACGGTAAGGAAGGCCTCATTCGGTCGACGGTGGCAACCTCGACGCATTTGACAAACCTGCGTGTGGGGGGCACCTAATAAATTTTCGTCATGAAATTGTAGAGTTGTCAACACATTGTTAACAATTAACAAAACAATAACGAATGTGAAAGGGGGTTAAATCCTTAATTTAACTTTAACAAGTTGTTATAAGTTAACCCCTTCATTTTAACTATTTTCTTAACAAAAATCATTTGTGTTGCTAGTTAAGTTAAATTTTCTTAACATAACAATTTTAACCTCTTAGTGTGTAGGTACCCTTATTCAAACATAAATAAAAAGTGACCTCATAATGGTCCCTAATCAATTTCAATTTAATCACAATCATTAACAAACCATTTCCCACAACCAGCATAACCACAATTATACATTAACTCAGAACAAACATTACAATGTTGAAGGACACTCAACCAGGTGAACGAAGTTGAGCTCCCCAATACCAAGGTGCTCCTGCAAGCACTACAACACAAATCCAGATCAACCTCGATGAACTTCACATACAAATAACAAACTAACAAAACATAAACACCAAAACATGTAACAGAACTAGTTCATAGCCGTGCCACTTTGCGCATGCCTTATCACCGCATCTAATTGACGTATCTCCTGCACACGTAATGCCCTTGCAAGGCTCATACGAGAACGCAATATGTGCAATTCAGAAATAGGCACACCCAAGTGCTCCCACTCCACAACAGATATAGCACTGTCAATGGACATGTAGAATGCCCGAAGCTGCGCCCTAAGCACACGCAGTGATGCCACAATCCTATGCGCCTCAGTGCCAACCTGAGTAACGTTATTAACAAACTCCTGAGTGGAGAATGCTGCCTCTGGTTCAACTGAATACACAACAAGGTCGGGATGGGGTGCATCTATGGCAGATGAAATGAAAGACTTAGGCAAGGACACAACTGGCTCGTCCACTCCAACAACTGGTTCCGGATCAGTCTCCATGATTCCTGCAACTGTACAACAAACAAAAGCATGAAAACAAAAAAACTGAACTGTACAACCAACACCCAGCAAGTTTATCAGCCAACAGCCATGGTACGATCAGCCTTGTGCACAGGGATATAATCTACGCCAGGCTGAAGTATCACGACATCAAGGCTATCTGCACTATAAGAAGCATCATGTATATCCTCACAATTATTGTCTTCCTCATCAGCAAGAATAGCATCATCCCAATAATGCATGCGTCCAGGCCCATTCCTCTCCACAGGCACAAAGCCTACTGGCAAACCAAATAGAATCGTCCTCATGCCGGACGGCATGCAGTGACTAGGGTTTAGCAGCACTCTTCAGGCAGCCCGAACACGATGAGCATTGATATGAGCCGTGTTTGAAGGGATGATCCAGGAACTAGACAAGGTAAAATTTCCAGATCGAATCATCCTAGCCAAGGTATACAATAGACTAGCAGTCAACCTACGATTCCCATGGTAATTCACAAAATGTGCAGCTCGGTTCAAAAGGTTCTTAGCTCCCCATTTCAAATAGAGATCTTTTCCTTTCTCAATAGCTGCTTCACTCACATTATGGAGATGACAAACATAATGGACTTTCCCAACATCCTTCATGCAGTACCCAATCATGCCTTCAAAACAATGAAGGCGGCTTTGCATACCAAAATCACACCGGTGGCTTTGAAACCCAATTGAAATCCTTTTTTATAGCATTATTCATGGCCCTAGAGCCCTTGAACCGAGCTCTAAAAACATTGAAATCCTTTTTTATAGCATTATTCATGACCCTGGAGCCCTTGAACCGAGCTCTAAAAACAGCCTGGCAGTGCAAGTAATCAACACTTGTACCATGCTCCATGGCCACAGCTCCAGCCAAACACCCCTCCTTATTCTGTGGCCCAAAACAACAGAGCCAAGACACATACCCGGCGGCGCCATCGCCATTTCCGCCATGCCCATCTCCAGACCACCCAAGCACAGATGCCAGCCCTAGATTCCCATTTTTCGAATCCACAGTGCCACCATCATTTCCTACCATATTTCAAAAACTTAGGTTATAAAAATACCACTTGTGATTTCGTTTCGGTCACATAATCAAATATAGAATCGATGAAATTGGAATTTGATTTGTAAATAATTACAAAGATCAGATATAAATCAGATGTACGACGAGTCCTGCATATGCTAACTTGTGTCAACCACCTAGCATGGATGCTTGCTTGCGATAATGGACCCAGGAAACTCTAAAATTGCCCTTCTGAAGAGCTGAGACCCGGTATGTATTTTATGCTCATATATTCTGCTTGGTTAGAGCTGGCAATGGCTTTACTTCTTTACTTACTTGAATCGAAATAAGACACCATGTTATTCGGAGGACTCATTAGCAGTCATGCCTCAATGGATGGTCTTTCCACTGCCTCATTATTAAGTGGAAGCTATATAACTAGGAGCAGAGTTTCAAAGCAGCCATTCTATGGGAACATCTGGTCTATCAGACTTTTAGGGTTTACCCAAAGATGCAGATTTTACTTGCAAACAAGGTCATCCACCCTGGATCAACTGCAATAAAATTTGTTGTTTTTGGGCCAAACTGTTTGCAAAATCATGGGAAAGCACAACAGACATATTATTCGGTTGGCTAAAACTTTTATCAGCACAAGTATGTGCCCCAATCATGGGCGATAACTTGGATAGACTGGATACTATGCATGGAAGTCTCCATGTTTTGTTTGCTTGGCATTCGGAGTCCTCCCATGGACACCTTGCTCTGCCTTACATTTCCTGCTCATGTTTTCCCCATTTAGTTCTACATAACTATTGCAAAGGACTGTTGAGTTCATCAATTATCATGAGCAAGCTTCAGGTGAAGGAAACAGGATGAAGATTTGTAGGAACAGGGGAGAATTGCAAAGACAGGGATTAGACAGTAGATGCATTGATTTATTTGGTTCGTACATCTCCAACTTACGCCGCTGTCGAGACACAAAGTCTCTTTCAGAAGGTAGGCATGTTCATGCACAGATTTTAAGAACAAGGTACTGCCAAGACTTGTTCTTAGCTAACCTTCTTGTAGACATGTATGGCAAGTGTGGAACTATTCACGAAGCAATCGAAGTGTTTCACAAAATGCCAGAATGCAATACATTCACATGGAATACATTGCTTGGGGCATTTGCACAATGTGGGGATTTAACAGGTGCAAAGTATGTATTCGGCACCATGCCTGAACGAACCTTGGTCTCGTGGACTTTAATGACTTCAGCTTATGCTCAAAGTGGAATGCTCCAGGATGCGAAAAGGTTATTTGATGATATGCCTCAGAAAGACGTAGTTGCTTGGAATGCAATGATTACTCTCCACGTTCATCATGGCCTGAATGAAGGAGCATTGAGACTCTTTGATCAAATGCAGCTAGAAGGCGCAGTTCCAAATGAAGTTACATGTGTTAGTATTTTGAACGCATGTGCTAGTCAGCTAGCTTCACTTGAGGGTAAACAGATTCACAAATACATCATGCAATGTGGAATGGAGTCCAATGTCTTTGTGAGTACTGCTCTTGTTAATTTTTATGCCAAGTGTGGGTATGTGGAGGCTGCACGTGTAATCTTTAACAAGATGACCAAGCGAGACGTCATATCTTGGACTGCCATGATTGCAGCATATGCCCAGCATGGATATGGTAGGGAGGCAATCCAGCTTTTCCAACAGATGCAGGAGCAAGGCTTTATGCCAAATAAAGTTACTATTTCTAGCATGCTTGATGCTTGTGCATGTCAACAAGCATTGGAAGAAGGAAAGCAGGTCCATGATTACATTGTTCAACATGGATTTGCATATGACGTGGTAATGAGCACTGCGCTTATTAACATGTATGGGCGGTGTGGGTGCTTGGATGAAGCTGAAAGGCTTTTCCATAAAATGCCTCAACGAGATCTTGTGTCATGGACTGCCATGATTGCAGCATATGCAGAATGTGGGCTGTTGGAGAATGCGGAGATGATTTTTGACAGAACACCTGAAAGGGACATTGTTATGTGGAACGCCATGGTGGCAGCATATGCAGACTGTGGAAGCTTGAAGAATGCCATAAGAACATTCCAAAGAATGCCCGAACGAAATGTTATATCTTGGAATTCTATGATTGCATCCTATGCTAAGCATGGTTATGGTAATGAAGCTTTGCAATGCTTTCAGCAAATGCAGTGGGAAAAAGTAGTGCCAAATAGTACTACATTTGCCATTATTCTTTCTGCATGTAGCCATGCTGGGCTATTGCACGAAGGTTTTCACTTTTTCATGTTGATGAGTAGTGATTACAGAATAGTGCCAACATCAATATATTGCTTGGTAGACCTAATTGGACGGGCTGGACGCCTTGATAATGCAGAAGACTTGATTAACAACATGGCCTTTGAACCATTGGCTGTGCCATGGATGACATTGCTTGGTGCTTGTAAAACATTTTTTGATGTAGAAAGGGGGATCCGTGCAGCAAAGCATGTCCTCGAATTAGAACCGCAGAATGTTGCAGTACATGTTCTTCTATCAAATCTATATGCAACAGTTGGCAAATGGGAAGATGTAAAGAGGATTAGAAAGGTCATGAAGGATAAAGGCCTAAAAAACCGTGCCGGTTGCAGTTCAATTGTAGTTAACAATAGAGTACACAGGTTTTTAGCTGGGGATGATTCTCATCCACAGAAGGATAGTATTTGTGCTGAATTACAACGGCTTGCTAAGGAGGTAGAGGAAATTGGGTACATTCCTGAGCTAGAGGTGGTGCTACATGATGTAGATGATGAGGAGAAGAAAAGGATGTTGTGGCAGCACAGTGAGAGGTTGGCCATTGCCTTTGGGCTTATTAGCACACCCCCTGGAGAGCGTCTTCTCATCATGAAAAATCTACGGGCATGCACTGACTGCCATTCAGCCACAAAATTCATTTCGAAAGTGGTTCAGAGGGAAATTGTTGTCAGGGATGCGAATCGGTTTCATCACTTCAAGGATGGAATTTGTTCATGTGGTGATTTTTGGTGATTAACTTGTACGCTTTTTTGTATAATTGCATACAGCATATTTATTATGATTTCTGGTGCAAGCATTGACAATAATGCCATTGTAGCTTTGCACGTTAGCTTAGAAGCAGCTAGAGGATGATAAAGTCATCACTGATCCCGACCAATTGGCGATCTTGGCCAGCCACGATCTTGTCCTTCGAATCCGCGAGGGTGCATCCATGCCGTCCATCCAACATGGCAGCCAGACAAAGTATAGCGATTGGTCCAAGTGAAAAATGACAGAAGAGTCGAACCATGGCGCTGGAACGGAGAAGAGGTTGTTTGGAGATGTGTCTGTTTGGAGATGCGCTTATAGCGGAATGGTGGACATAGAGCGAATGGATGGGCTGGTAATCTACTTTCCATGCTCCATTTATTGTAAGCAGCACCAGTGCTAAGAATTCCAATCCTATGTAGCGTCAGGAAATTATCAGGGTACAACAACCTGTGGATGGTTACTTTGATCACAGCCAACTCCTATGGAACGCAGAAGAGCATTCCCTATCATCTGGTGTCCCGATGATCGTCATGGTTTGTTGCATTCCCATCGGGTTGTAATTTCTACTTGAGAAGCAGTGCATCCCAGCGACATCTAAAACATCCAACTAAGGACTCATATCTATTAATAAAAAGGTATGGCATGCAGGCTTATTCAATATGCAATATGATACGTCATTTGAGACTAATCCTATGAACTCGGCCAGCTATTGGTGTACTTACGGGCCTCAAGACTACTCAGCAAACACTCACTTCGTTGAAAGCATTCGTCCAGGTTCCGGTAGATGCCTGTATTGAACATGCACGAGGAGAGCTGGAATCTGAAATGCTCGGTGAAAGGAAAAGAAAGCTTGAACAGAGATGATATGTTGTACATGTCAGATATCTACAATATAGACAAGTCCATTGATACGATTCATGTACATTTGGGCTGTAGTAACAACACAAAATCATAGAACCCACAATAAAATAATAGAACACTGAACTAAAGAAACTTTATTCATGCACAATTGATATGGTAGCACCATTAACCACCCAACCGGATCCACTGGATTACGACAAAACACAAGTGCTATGGCAAATACAAAGCTCTGGCATCTGGCTTATTGGCCCTCCAGGCTAATCTCACTACTTCAAGTAGCCACGGATCAGAAAGCAATTGCAAATCTTAATGTCATTATAGCAGTAATCTGTGACCCTTTGTCACGTTTTCGGCCATTACTCCCTCATATGGATGAATTATAAGATGTCCTCAATTCAGAAACTAGACTCCGAGCCGGTTCTAACGAGGTAAAAGTTGCCTGAATCGGAGCTCTAATTGCAGAGATATCTCTGACTGAAGTTTAGGTTCTATTTATAGATCTCTCCACGACTTTAGCCTTTTTTTAGCAAGCAGTTGCCTTTTATATCAAAATAGCTTCTTGTCTTTAATTAGATTACATGACTTATCATATGGGATATTATGTATGGGCTGCTCCCTCAACTAATAATCATCCCAATGATAGTGCCTCGACCCCTTCCATAAATATCAATAGTTCTTCAAACCCAAAATATTATGTTATCCAATGCCCCTTCTTTCTAATAGATATAGGCCTAACATTCACACATTATTTGCTATATTTTTGCCATATTCCTATAATCCATTCACCGTAGACCACCCCCCGTGCGTGCTCCATATCATCCGTCGTGCGTGACACTTGGAAATTACACAAGGATCCGCCTACTAGCATCCATATGTAGGCTTGCTTGAATGCGGATAGTGTCTTCGTCCACCAACAAGGAGCCTTATTCCAACTAGGTGTGATGACGCAACTCCAGAAGCCCTGATCCAGTTTGGGAAGGACAGATCGATATGTATTATGTATGGACTCTACTTTGGCAAAAGGTAAGCCTCGGGCAGCGTTCTTAGAATTACCTTACTTCCGCGTTGACGCCCCCTAATTACTTTGCAAGGTATTATCTCTTCACCCTAATTGCGTTTGATGACCATTGCAATGGGATGCCGGTAGCCTGGATTATTACCAACAACCAAATCGAGAGTGCAATATCACAGTGGCTCATAGCATTGAGGGAGGCAGTCCATCTCTGTGATCCAGCTTGGCGACCGTCGTGCTTCATTACAGATGATGCCCATGCCGAAATTAAAGCTTGTGAGACGGTGATAAACCACCTCATTGGTTCAAGTGGAAATCAGTATCTCAGAAATTGTGTTTGATGTTGCTTTTGTTTTATGTTGCAATGCGGGTGTTTCCCGAAGTGCCTGTTCAAATTTGCATTTGGCACATCAGGAGAGCCTGGTTTAAGTGGTTGTCGAGAAATGTGAGGGAAAAGGAGGTCGCAAATAAGATGTTCACCGAGCTAGGAGTGATTATATATCGGATAGGTAGTCCGCACGCAGGCTTACATGTAGGTGAGGATGAAGCAGTTTCGGACGGTATAGGAGGGGGAAAGCTGGGGGACAATCACAACGGGGGCGTGTACAGAGAAGCCTATAGAATTGAAGCTACAAAGAAGCTGGATGCATTCAAAAATACACATGGCACGAGGTTTCCTAAGTTGAAGGTTTATATAAGCAAGAAATGGACGAGAAATATATGTCAGTGGATCTTGGCATTCAGAGTGTACCATCACTCGAACCAGGAGACAAACGCAACTATTGAGGCACATCATTATGCCCTCAAAAGGCATCTAGGCATTTCAAAGTCTCAGCTGAGGGGTAGAAGGATCGACTGGCTTCTTCACATTCTAGTAAACGACGTGGAGACACACTTGGCCACACAAGGTGAGTTCTTATTCATTGTTTCTCATTTCCAAGGTAAAATATCATAGGAAACTATAATGCCCTTCAGGTACATGAAAGAGGCCAGTTTCATGCCCAATACATCTCAAGAGCAGATCATAAAGTGTGACATTCGCGGGGCAAGAATCATCCCTAATGGGGCTGTCACATTCATTAACATTGAGGAGGGCCAGGCGGGTTCCACATAACGTAAAATCCGCCTACATGGCCTTTTGCTTCCATATCCAATCAAGTTTTGACACATAGCACTTTTTCTCACAAGGTACCCAAAATCCCATCGATCCGAGCCATCGGATCGTCATTCTGGGAAAGGACGAGCCCCTATATTAGGCTAGTTCCATTCTCAGGCCGGTTATCGGCGTCTTGTCACAGCAGCATTTTCTTCTTTCTCAGCAGTACCTTATTCTCTTTGAATTGTTTCCCAGGCAGGGGAGGGGCTTCTTCCTGCTTGGTTTGGCCAATTTGGCGTTTCTTTCTTGCTGTCCTTTTCCGGCCTTTAGCCTTCGTCCTGTGACCTTCGTCCTCGATCCTAGTTTGTAAGGAAGTCCTTTGGTATTCGGACGGTTTGTTAGTTTCATGCGAGTCCCATTCTAGAATCCCATCGATCTGAGACATCGGATCGCCATTC
Source organism: Isoetes taiwanensis (assembly GCA_021234155.1). Taxonomy (NCBI): domain Eukaryota; kingdom Viridiplantae; phylum Streptophyta; class Lycopodiopsida; order Isoetales; family Isoetaceae; genus Isoetes; species Isoetes taiwanensis. Next base: position 5,248,678 of record JAJEKV010000021.1, read on the forward strand.
TAGAATGGGACGAAGTATGCATATTTGCATGCATGCGGGCGGCGCATGCCCATTCAGTTGGGAGTTCGTATTTTAGGCGCGATTACGCATCAACATCTCATCGGCGCTTCCTCTTCTCTCTCTCGCATACTTTATTCTCTTTGAACCCACCCCCCCCCTCCTTTGTTTTTGTATTTTTTATCGCGTGCACGCACGTAATCAACCCCTCCACTCACAGGGAGGTTTGTTTTGTCTTGTTGTTTTGTTGGTGATGTGCGTGTACACAAAGTTAGCGAAGCGAAGATCTGCTTCGACTTTTCCATTCGTGGGTTTTGGGAGCGATTTTTATGCCTTGCGTTTGTCCAAGCCCCTTGCCGAAGGCTTATCACTAGGGTTTTTCCTCGAAAACCCGAAAGGGCGGGGTTTTTTAATCCCGGTGATAAGCTTTCGGCAGGTACACTAGCCCAATCTCTATTAGCATTGTATTTTGTTGGGGTCCAAATGATATAATTGGATATTCCCTTTATTTTTGTGGGTAGTTCGCATGTGTGCGGCTATCCACTATCCACCATTGTAGAAATCTGCTGAGATGAATAAGAAGCAAGTCTAAGTCGGCCGGTTTTGTATCTCTCGCGAGTCCTTTCCCAGAATTAAAACACTACATGGTTTTCCATGGTTATGATAAAAAGGACCATTCTACAAAACCATTACATGTAAGTGGGTTAATTTCATTAAAAACCATATGTGGCTAAAGTATGTGGTTTGCTAATATGGTGTTCACTAAGGTGGTTTTTGAACATATTTATCAGATACAAGAAATTTATCGTGGCGACCTTATATTTCTTTGGTTCCAAACATGTGAGGTTTGACTCACTTAACATCTAACCTGTTAATGTAATGCTGGCTGTAATGGTTTCTCATCCATTTGCAATGGCGCGAAACACACTAAGTGTTAAAGATAACCTTCATCTCCCCTAAAAGTGCAATATAGGGGATTGCATGTAATGTAAGAAGCAATATGTGCTTCTTAGATGCCGCGAAAATTCTTTTCTTAACATATATAATGCCTATAGTTTCGACGTCGAGGCATTCATCTCGACCGTCGATAAACAAGGTGCAGGCTTCACCGTCGGATATTTTGGGCACTGCCACTACCGGAGATCTGCTTCAGCCAGATGTTTGAATCAGCCATCTCCTTAAGCAATATGTCTGAATCCGATGCTTTCATCGCCATCTGCTCCTCGTTGTTTGACAGATGGGCATTTTAGACCCATTGATCAGTGTTGCGCCACCTATATAGGGCAAGATAATCTAATGTAGGGTTTTGTATAATTTTGGCGCTGTTCTGGCTTCACTTTCAGGTATGGCTTTCTGAACTCACGGCTTCGGTTTTCTGCAGTCTCTGATAAAAATATTATAAGATTGCTTTAGATTCAGAGCTCTGCCCTCATTCCGTCTTCAGTTTGGATGGAATCAGAATCCCTGCGCAGATCTGGCCGCCTCTATTCTAGCTTTCCCGGCTGTGTGCCCTCATTCCGTCTTCATTTTGGATGGGATCAGAATCCCTGCACAGATCTGGCCGCCTCTATTCTAGCTTTCCCGGCTGTGTATTTCTAGCAGCCACAGCCTTTTTAAAGAAACCTCTGCCAGCGTGCATTTTTAGGCTTAAATATGTGGATTTGGCACTTTCTTTCAACCGAGAGCTGAATTCTGAGTTGAAAAGTGTTTTGGGATAGATTTGAATGGGATTAATTGAAATCGAATTGCAAAATCCGGTGATAGCCTAGTGGGATCACAGAATCCACTCTCAGATTTAACCAGTATGCAGGGCAAATAACCATTGATTCAAATAACCATTTACTGGTTCTCCAAAGGGGATCAATCGGTCTTAAATTCAGGATTTGGAGGCTGTTATTAATTGTTTGCAAACTGTACAGATAAATTGCAACCCCATGATTTGTTGCATAGGCATTGTCAAGCTTAAATAACATAGAGAATTGCAGCCACAATCCGAATTATTTCCCTGAACTAGATGGGTAAGGAGTGAGCAATCAAGGTTCTTCCTAAGCTTATTAAGATGCCACAGTGCAAGTCAGGCAGTGCCCAAATCTGTATAATGAAGCATCTATCTGTAAGAGAACTCTCCATAAAGAGAAGATACTGAGAGATAAAGGAAGATGACCTGATGGCAAATCCACCAAGCCTTCAAAATTTATGTGAATTTTTATTTTCGATGGTGAACATTCAGATAGAAATAGGGCCAAAGATAGTTCGTCTGCATAACCCCTGTTTTTTGTTTTAAGCATAACCTTGGCAGAGGTTTTATCCCTATTTTTTGGTTTAATCCCGTATTACCCAGGATTCAAATCTTTGAAGGATGTAATCAGAAGCTACAGTGCTTGGGCATAGGCATGGGTTTCAGAACTTGGGCGCAGGCATGGGTTTCAGTGCATTTTCGCCAATCTCTGATTGGAGGAAATTATGGGTGTTTGGGCACAGTGCTCAGGCTGAAGCGAGCTAGGAGGGTTCTTTTGGCATGCGAAATGGGAGGATTTGAAGCTCTTCTAATAAATGGCTTGGTATCTTTCCCATTTCTAACAAGTCCCTAGTGATGACATGAGTACAAACCCACCAGCACGTTAAAACGGTTCCACTGGACTGGAGGTAGAAACTAGAGAAACGAAACATACTTTCTGTGTTGATATAGGACTCATCGTCATGTCCATAACGATAGTTACAGGTGGTATCAGATTGTTATGCACCCCTTGAACATTCAAAAAATAATCCTGATTAGAGTAGACAGTAGACAATACATAGAAGTATGAGATTCAATTTGCTCCAAATTACATGTTTCCAGGTCAAGAGGGGTACCATCAATAAATCTAAGTATTGTGAATAGCCAGATTTGTTGCTTTATAACTTGAAAGCAAGGTCACGTAGTTATTTGTCATTCTTATATAAACACTACTAGATGCCTTCCAGGACATATTGACTGATTATAAATTTAAATTCTAAAAGGTTTCCATAGTGCACACTTTATTTTTGTTGTTGCCAAGGGTAACTTAGTGATATTGTGAATAGCGAACATTAGCGTGATTTTGGCATTATTGAATATCTTTATTTACTCATACATCAATCTCTAGAGGTGTGCTCTAACTACATAGGTCCTAGTTACAAAAGTTGAATAATAAGTCTTTGCCGCCAGTTTCTTTCTGGGATGCAAGAATTATCAGCATTTTCCCATCGTGCAGTATGATATCTTGTGTGTTTAGAATCACCAAGTTAGGCACTCCGTAGGTGGCATCCCCAGTATCCAGGGTGCGCACCTTTTTAATTTAATAATACTTCATACTGCTGCCTATATAATGTTGTTATGGCAATAGAAACCACAGAGGTAAGGCTAGGTCGTAACATATTGAGAAACTGCTCTCACAATCTTCAAGCTACATCCCTATGTCAAGTAGAGCTAAATGAGTTTCGTTTGGCCATAGCCGCTTGAGCCTCTTAAATTAATTCACCCTTCTTCAATGGCTATGTTTTTATTTAATATGCAGCATCTGAAAGCTTAAGAACAAGACGAGTTCCATAACAACGTTATTGGATATTTGTTTGCCATCGTCAACCTTAATAACATACAAATAACTATATACTTTAAATTCGTGCGTGCGAAAATATGTCAAAGCTTATAAAGGATGCAATCTAAAACATAGAATTATAGGATTAAAAATTCAAGTAGTATTTAGTTCGAGTATTCATAAGATGATTTCAATATTTTAAATTTGAATATCCAAACAAAAAAACTTGCTTATTGCATATTTTGCCAAAATTTCAATATAAAGTTCCAAACGAAAGACAAACTTATTTATTTGCACAATTTGCCATAAAATCACGTGCAAATAGAGTAAAAAAATATCTTCTTATGTGTGCAGAATATTGCGATGCGGTGTAGCTAATGCTTATCATTAACGACTTGCTTTATATTATTGGAACACGAAAACAAAGCGGATACAAGTAAGTTGCCTTTCACGTCTATCCGTGCGTTGTGTATCATTTCATTGATTGTTTTCTTGAATAGTAGAATTTGTGGAACAATGCCTACTAGAGAGCGACTAGCTAGTTTAACTGAGGAACGTAGGGAGAGAATGAGACAAAGAGAAAGAGAACGCTATGCTACACGGATTGAAGAGGAAAGAGAAAAGAAGAGACAATGTTTTGCAAATTTAAGTGAAGAGAATAGGAATGGAGTACGAGACAGAAAAAGGGAGCTTTATAGACAACAATTGTCTAGGCCAATAGAAGATATACAGATAGAAGGTAGGAATATGGGGTCTACTGAATTGAACACGGACTCGACCATTAATGTAGATAGAGGTTCCCAGAATCTTAATAAACATATTGTTGTAGATGCGACGAGATTAGGCGCCACGCAGGGTCCAGAACAAGGACACTCAATTCATTGGCAAGCTTGTGCACGACGTATGAGTTTGGCAATAAGTCAAACTTACATGATGTGCACGTGGAATAAGAGATGTACCTATTGCCAGATCCCACTACTTAACGTTGAGCAAGATGGGTTTTGTTGTAATAACGGGAGATGGAAATTGCCACAGTTACCCCCTTTGCCCCCAGCATTAAATAACTTGTATAACACATGCGGTTTTGATATAGAAGCCAGAAAGGTCAATAAATTGTTTTGCTTTAGTGTGCTCGTAGTTGACGGTGGATTTGTAAACTTGGATTTTCCATCATCCGTTACGATTACGGGTCGCACATACCATCGGCTACTTCCTACGACAGACATTGGAAATCCTATAGATTGGTACATCTATGATGAGTCACAACGATACATGCAGGCGCAAAATCAGAGGGTGCCATTCCAATGGATTGCAATTATCGGTTCAATCCTTGATCAGATAAATCCATTTATTCGAAATCTCCGGACTATGGGTAGTTTGCGCATGCCATTAGCATACATAACAATTGAAGGGGTGGTTGCAAGCAATGAGATTGCGGCCATTGCCAAAGTCAATAACACGGCCGACATTCGGCCTCGAATCGCTGGTTTCTGGGTACAGAATCAAGGGGAACCAACCTTTATGAGCATTCTTGATCCTATGTATGAACCACTTCAATATCCCCTATTTTACCCACATGGCACATTAGGCTGGGGACCTGAAAATGAGTACAATCTCACGCAGTTGCAATGGTACAGGGCGAGGTTGTTGCATGAGGATCGATTCCTCCAACTGGGCCGCCTATGTGGGGAGTACTTGGTAGACATGTACTCGAGGGTGGAGGATGCTCGGTTAAATTACTTCAGAACGCCAGCCTTTCGAAACAGGAGGATACAATATGATGAGGATTATTCTGAGCAGGAGAATGATGACCAGAATGACGTAATCTTACATGCATCATTCTTGGGGTGCAAAAGATGGTGTTCTGCACAAGTAGCGGATGCATTAGCACTCTCGAGGGCAAAAGGTCGTCCTACACTATTCATCACGATGCCCGAGATATGAACTGCACTTAAACCTGGACAAAACGCATCTGACGCCCCTATAATTGTTGTCCGTTGTTTCCATGGTAGATTGCAACGATTAAAGAAGTTACTCAAAAAGTTTTTCCAGCGTATATCATATATGATACATGTAGTAGAATTTCAAAAACGAGGATTACCTCATGCGCATCTTGTGTTACGTACAGAGCCTGAGATACCATTGGATTGCATCGATCAGATAATTTCAGCTGAACTGCCAACGGATCTAGTTCTTTGAGGACAAGTTCAAAAGTTCATGATACATAGAGATACAGATAGATGCTCTCCAAATAATGCTTCCTGTTGCTATAACTTTCCGAAGCCTGTTAATCCCATAACACACCTCGATTCCAGGGGTTATGTACAGTACAGAAGGAGAAATGTAGAGGACATGTGGGTTGTTCCCTATAATGCCTTCTTGCTCCATGAGTTGGATTGTCATATTACGGTAGATATTGCGTCTACTGTACATGTGTTTTCCTATCTCTATGGTTACATATACAAAGGGTTCGATACTGCCAATTTTCGAATAACCCAAGAGAGCCAATCTGTGACTGAATCGTCGTCAAGGAATAATCAACAAGCACATCATGTGTTAGAGTCTGTATCAGCAAATATAGAAGAAAGAACAGGAGCAATAAGAGAAACATCTGAAAACGTACCAACAGAGCAAACTGAGAGACCTTCTGCTAGAAATGAGATACGCGACTATGTGAATGCACGATATCTTTCTGCCACAGAGGCATCGTGGAGGATTATGTCCTATCACATAACGGATAAATCTCCATCTGTCAAATGCCTCCCATTACACTTGCAATTACAAAATACAAATTCACTCTTGGACCGCTACTTTTCACGGCCTATAAATCCCGAGTTTGACAATTTGACATACATTTAATACTACGAGCAATTTACATTAAGTGCATACAATGGGACATCGGTTTTGCAACCTGGCGAATATCTAGAGCAAGAAAGAGTAGGATACATGAAAAGCATTGTGAAAAAGAGATCAAGACAACCAATTATATGTAGAATACGCCTCCTGCTACCTCAAGTTGGTGAAGCATTCTACTTAAGACAGATCTTGCTACATCGTCCTGCCAGGACATGGGATGAACTTAAAATAGTGAATAATCAACAATATGAAACTTATCGGCAAGCTGCAGAAGCATAAGGACTTCTTGGAGCGCATAATGAGGCAATACTAGTTATGGAAGAAGCGACGTCGTTGTCTCTAAGTCCTACACAACTGCGTTTTTTATTTGCAATGGTTTTACTTGATCAAGCACCAGCGCTTGAAATATGGGACAGATTTCGAGTACTTATGAGTCGTGACTTACTAGATCAGTACTCAGATGATGAGGCAGTTGCATTTAACGAGTGCCTTCACCTGATTAACAACATATTAACGCAACATGGCACCAACATTATGGCCTTTGGCTTGCAATTACACTCTCGTCTAGCAAGAGATGTAATGCATGAATTAGCCGTATTTTCTGACCATGTGACATACTTAAATACTGCAATGGAAATGTCAAGCATAATGAATGCTAATCAATCGGAAATATATAGTTATATACGAGATGAACTAGAACGGCCTCAAAGTAGACAACCAATATTCGTAAATGGCAAGGATGGCACGGGAAAAACTTTCTCCTCAATTGCATATGCTTATTAATACGAGGAAACAAGAATATAGTGCTACCATGTGGCACAACAGCACTCACAGCTCTCCAACACATCAAAAATGATGCCCACATCCTCCTTAAAATACCCCTTTTTGGAAATGGGGGATTGACGAGCAAAGGATAATTTTTTGAGAAGAAGAGGATTTTAGTTCTATGTTAGGGGTACTGAGGGAGTAATAGGGGGATTGCAATTTATAACATGGGGATTCCTTAAAAAAAAAAAAAGAATGGGGGATGAGGAGAAACGGGGTAGTTAGGGTTAGTAGGGGTAATGAGGGAGTAATGGGGGATTGCAATTTTAGAACATGGGAATTTTTTGTAAGAGATGAAGAATGGGGGATGCGGAGAAATGGGGTAGTCAGGGGTACTAGGGGTAATGATGGAGAAATAAGGGGATTGCAATTTAGAACATGGGGATTCCTTAAAAAAAAGAATGGGGATGAGGAGAAACAGGGTAGTTAGGGTTAGTAGGGGTAATGAGGGAGTAATGGGGGATTGCATTTTTTAGAACATGGGGATTTTTGTAAGAGATGAAGAATGGGGAATCTTAAGAAATGGGGTAGTCAGCTACCAAAAATGAAGGAGTAATAGGAGGATTGCAATTTAGAACATGGGGATTTCTACTAAAAAAATGAAGAATGGGGGATGACGAGAAATGGGGTAGCCAGGGTTAGTAGGGGCAATGAGGGAGCAATGAAGGATTGCAATTTACAATGGAGAATTGCAATTTAGAATGGGGGATAAGGTTAGTAAGGGTAATGAGCCTAATGGGGGAATTGCAATTTAGAATGGGGGTGAGGAGAAATGGGGATTCACATGAAAAGGGAATGAAGGAAAAGGAGGATGAGGATTATATTTAAGTTAATATTTCAGTGATTCTTGCTTTAGAAAGTGGGTGTTGCTTTAGATTGCCAATTTGAGAACACCACTAATGTAACTAATAACATTTAAACCTTTGCAGTAATCGTATTAATACTTATTATACCAGTCAAAAGATTACATGTTGGTCCGTAAGTGGTTGAATTAGCTCATACCCTAGAATCTTTGTATCATCATATGGCACAGGGATGAACTTTTGAACTAGAGAATTAATAAATCTGGTCTTTCCAAATGCTATATCTAAGGAAAGGATCCATGCCTCTGTAAATGGATCTTTGTTACCTCGATAGAAGTAGTTTGCCTTGTAGTAACTCTTTAGCTCTCCATCAGATTCATGAACAAAGATTGTTGATATATTACCCTTGGGCTCTACATGGTTTTCCTCACTTAACTCTTGCGATGACACATAGTCTCCTTCTTTATAGATAGTTCCACAAAAAAGAACCTTCTTAAACTTGTAACTTTGCCTCTTCATAAGTGTTTGATCGTGTAAACCATTCAGCTCCATCACACCAGTCAAGTCTATAATCGTCACCCCTTTTTGCTCACTCCTGGCTGATCCTATAACTATGACCTTCTTCACAATGGCCTCCTTGCATCCACAATGATTTGGAAGGTATTCTAACTTATCCATAATGCTTTTAGCTACTTCTACTGATGGCACTCGAATAATTCCTTTCCTATGGTCTTGAATGCCAACTGGTAGCCAAATGTACTTATGTACCTCTTTCAAAGTGTACTCAGCAGGATTGCCTTATTCGGCTTCAAGGAAAGTTGTGGTGAAAAGGTAACGCGCATGATACCTCATATAGGTAAGTTCAACTTCCAAGTTGTTGGTCTTCACTTGCTTATGGATCTTCACATCTCGCTCTTGAGGGAAACACCAAGTGCCATCATGAGGTCCATGCCTCAAAATATCATCAATGACTTCACCAACTCCTGTAGAGTGAGAATAAAAATTTAAGAATGTTATGCTACTAAGAATAAAAAATTTGATGAACTCACCAAGATTATGTTGCTTTGGAGATGCATTACATCCAAATTGCTGCTCAGATTTTACCCACCAAGATGCAAGCACCTTTCTCATCCTATTGAGATCATGCTCTGAGCATCCATGAACTCGACTCCATCCGAAGAAGAAATTGACAAACTTTACAAGTAAAATTCCAATTTGCTTCACTTCAACTGCAAAGTATATATGAATAAAAATAAAAATAAAATAAAAAATCTAGACATATAAATGAGATTGATTACCATTAAATCGAATAGGCCAGGTTAACTAGCTTTACTTGGTTGAGAAATGCATCTAAGCATTTGACACCCTCATGGGGTCACCCGCACTTGATATTAAAAATCAAAATGGAAATATTATTGAGCATGGGATAACGTGAGAAAATCTCGTGGCACTATAGTGTTGGCCTTTTTGAAAAATATTTGGCCTTACGATTATCTGATATATCTATGTGTTTATATCTATGTGTTATATCTATGTGTTAATGCCTCTATGTGTTAATGTTTTTTATGTCCATTGGATTAAGGTATAGTCGTCAGAATATGCCAAATCAAGGGTGTCAGACTTTACATCTCACACCCCCGTATATGAACGCGCTCCCCATATGCTTCGTATACGTACACGAATAAGAATCCATGATAGCCGCACCAACACAGAGTCAAAGCAACACAAACCTGTAAATCTGTATGCAAACAAAAGATGCTTTCATTTAATCACAATGTGCAAAAGACGTCTACACCAGCTCATACGAATTCAGGACTCAAAGTGCTTCTAGCAACAAGTTTCAGACAGCGTGAATTTACGATCTCTTGCTCAGCCTAAAACAATCCAACACAAAGATGATATTGTTACGAATGACCTGTTCTTCCTGCAAACTCATCAACTTATTAGAAAGTAGAGCACCACAGGTACTCGATTTACCACCCAACCGGACCAACTAGAAGAGATGTCACCAAGTCAAGCTACTCCGCAAGACAAGCTCTCTCTAGCCACCAACCACTGGTGTTACATGAACTCCTTCTAATGATATGATCAAGCAAGGAACAAGAAAAGATACTAGAAGGTAAGGCTAGACACATCAATAGGAAGAAGCAGATCTAGTTGTACAGTCAACTCAGACCCCTATGCACTTTTCTGGGCATAACTTTCAAACTGTAAGGAATCTATGGACAACCAAGCCCACTCTGGAAACTAGACTTCAAGGGCTTTCCAACAAGGTAAGGATCGCCGATTTCTGAGTTGTGGTCGCGGAGATATCACATCTCAAAGTTGTCCTTCTATTTATAGGCAACAATACCTTTTTTTGCCTTTTTGCCTCAAAATAAAGGTCAAGGTTTATTTTTAGCTCTCTCTTTGATAATAGCAAGGCTTAGACATACTGGATGACTTTCTTACTTGATCATATCAATAAATATTGTTCCATGCAAGGTCACTCCCCCGAGCACCATTATTAGTTATTAACCTTAAACCATATCAATTCCTCCCCTTCTCAGGATTGATCGTCCTCGATCAAGAAATTATATGGCAAATTTGACACAACCAAGTCCATGGCTACAACCTGCATAATAAAAAGTTGTCAAGTCCAGCCCTTTAGGCTAAAAATTTCCAAGTCCAGCCCGTTAGGCTAAAAATTTTCGTAACCAAGTCCATGGTTACAACCCTGATTGAATCCACAATCAGAAAATAATTTACCACAACCAAGTCCATGGTTGCAACCCTAGTTGAATCCACAACTAGAAATATCTACCACAACCAAATCCATGGTTGCAACCATGGATTTGGTTGTGGTATACATTTCTAGTTGTGGATTTGATACAATTGACGAGTTTACAATAACAGACAGCTTCAACTTGTAGTCACAAGTTCAACACAAGGAAATCAAATTCAATATTCAGAGTAATACAACAGGCTTAGAGCCGAAACAACTTGATAAGAGCTCCCTTATCCACCCAACCGGGTTCAAGCATGCACAGGAAATCGTTATCCTGGCACCTTCAAGATTCGTCTCTTTAAGCAGCAAGGCGGTACTGGCAAGGACTGGATCTGTTATAGCTGTAGTATAGAGTGGGCAAGAGCGGGTAGCAAAGCAGGATCAAACGCTTCAGTCAAGGACAGAGATTATCACTAAAGGATCGCATGCATAAGTGATGGGTTTTCACTTATTTATAGGGGGAAAAAGGGTCTGCTCCCGGATTGCCTTCTGATAATAGCTTCTCCAGAAAAAGAATAAAGGGAATCCGACAAAGGAAAGATCGTCTGAAAATAACTTGGGTGTTCTATTCTTCGACTGAAAATAGTTAAGGCTGGCAAACAGAAATAGGTCGGCTTAAAATAGAGTGGATTCTGCGCTGTTCTCACAGATCCGGCAAAGCTTATGCTGGTCTGCATCGATTTTGGTTCAACAAGAACGGCATCCCGTTATCAGCTGTGTATAACTTTAGACCATTATTTTTTTTCTAGAATTTCCATACGTCCTTGCCATTTAAACTCTTGCTGGCTTGAACCACGCCCCCGAGCCGCTCTGTATCAAGTCCTTCCCTTCTTTCAGTCGATCGACCTCGATCGCCCTATAACCCTGAAAGAAATTCCATCAAAAACCCTTGTCATGAAAAGAGGTGTGTTTGGTCCTTCCCTTCTTAAGGCCAATCTCTTTTCCCTGGGAATGTTCTTTTTCTGATCCTCCAAGGCAGGGTCCGCACTTGGACAGAAAAATCTCCATGCTGATCCATCAAGTAGGCGTCCCTCACTTGAACAGTCATGGCATCCCCAGCCCTTTCTGATATTCCGAGTAGGTTCCCACCCCTACTCGGACAGAAAGTAAGTCCCTTTCTAACAAGAAAGATAGTTCCCTTCCATTAGGAAGCAATAAAAATTCCATTTTATTCAAAAAAATCACATACATTTAAATAGTTATGCATAACCTACTAAAACTCAAACCAAACTAAGATAAATGACCAATAGTATGACCGATAGTTAATCGGCTTCTTTCATACTCCCTGGCTGCAGCTTTTTCAGCAGCTTTGTCAGCTTTGTCAGATGTTTCTGCAATAGTATGCATTAACGCTTTTCCTTTGTCCCCCTTGCTTTTGGGAATTTCAATTTCGGTTTGAGGCTTGTCTGTAGGTGTCTGTCTTTTTGGGCAAGAAGCTTTAAAGTGAGGTCCACCACATATGTAACAACCCCTTTACGGTGCATTAAGCTGTTCTGCTTTATGCGTTGTTCCAGGTACTCTGTTTGATTACTTGAGTCTCTGCGATCATCATTGAATCGAACTCTTTTTGCTCCATTGTTGCTCGCCTTATCTGTGTCACGGTTGCCTTTATTCTCCTTGGGATACCCTTCCCATATATCATACTTTGCCCCCTTGGGATTAAATTTTCTTTCCATGACTTGACTTTTCGCAAAACTTCATCTAACGTTTGAGGTTCAATGAGCCTAAGCTCAGCATACAACTCATCTCTCAACCCAGAAATATATTTCCTGGTTAACTCTTTATCGCTGAGACCTTCCATTTGAACCGACAAATGGTTAAATTTGCTGGTGTACTGATAGACAGATTCTCCTTCTCCTTGTGTGAATATATCCCATTCCCTTCGAAGATCTACAAAATAGCTTGCAGGTAAGTTATGGCTTTCGAAGGCTCTTTTAAATTCCTGCCATGTCTTAATCACTGGGACCATTCTCTTCCTTCCCTGCCACCAAATTCGGGCAACATCCGTAAGGTATTTATCCATGGCCTGAAGTTTCTGTAACTCAGTGGCTCCAACTCGTTCAAAAAAACTTTCCCATGCAGCTAAGAATCCCATAACGTAGGGGGACTCCTCTTTTCCCGAAAAGTCGGCATGCCCTCCACCTTTTGCAGCCATTTGATCCTGGCAAAGAGCATTAGCTAGATTGGGAGAATTTGGCGGAGAATTATCGGTGGCGCGGACGGATTAACAGTGGAGGTTGATTTGGAAGTGGAGGTTGGGGATTACTTGGTAAGAATCCATAAAGCAAAGCTATTTGTTCCAGCTTGGTTTGATAATCTTGCTCAGATGTAGGTGGTGGCAAAGCAATTTGATTAGCAATTTGCTTGGCTATAAAATCTATTTGTTCTTAAGCGCTTCGGTGCTCGGGCGATCGAGATATTAAAACGGCTGGCCATTGCACAGGATATAGAATCTAGGCTCTGATACCACTTGATACAATTGACGAGTTTACAATAACAGACAGCTTCAACTTGTAGTCACAAGTTCAACACAAGGAAATCAAATTCAATATTCAGAGTAATACAACAGGCTTAGAGCCGAAACAACTTGATAAGAGCTCCCTTATCCACCCAACCGGGTTCAAGCATGCACAGGAAATCGTTATCCTGGCACCTTCAAGATTCGTCTCTTTAAGCAGCAAGGCGGTACTGGCAAGGACTGGATCTGTTATAGCTGTAGTATAGAGTGGGCAAGAGCGGGTAGCAAAGCAGGATCAAACGCTTCAGTCAAGGACAGAGATTATCACTAAAGGATCGCATGCATAAGTGATGGGTTTTCACTTATTTATAGGGGGAAAAAGGGTCTGCTCCCGGATTGCCTTCTGATAATAGCTTCTCCAGAAAAAGAATAAAGGGAATCCGACAAAGGAAAGATCGTCTGAAAATAACTTGGGTGTTCTATTCTTCGACTGAAAATAGTTAAGGCTGGCAAACAGAAATAGGTCGGCTTAAAATATAGTGGATTCTGCGCTGTTCTCACAGATCCGGCAAAGCTTATGCTGGTCTGCATCGATTTTGGTTCAACAAGAACGGCATCCCGTTATCAGCTGTGTATAACTTTAGACCATTATTTTTTTTCTAGAATTTCCATACGTCCTTGCCATTTAAACTCTTGCTGGCTTGAACCACGCCCCCGAGCCGCTCTGTATCAAGGAATTTTGATATGGTTTAAGGTTAATAACTAATAATGGTGCTCGGGGGAGTGACCTTGCATGGAACAATATTTATTGATATGATCAAGTAAGAAAGTCATCCAGTATGTCTAAGCCTTGCTATTATCAAAGAGAGAGCTAAAAATAAACCTTGACCTTTATTTTGAGGCAAAAAGGCAAAAAAAGGTATTGTTGCCTATAAATAGAAGGACAACTTTGAGATGTGATATCTCCGCGACCACAACTCAGAAATCGGCGATCCTTACCTTATTGGAAAGCCCTTGAAGTCTAGTTTCCAGAGTGGGCTTGGTTGTCCATAGATTCCTTACGTTTGAAAGTTATGCCCAGAAAAGTGCATAGGGGTCTGAGTTGACTGTACAACTAGATCTGCTTCTTCCTATTGATGTGTCTAGCCTTACCTTCTAGTATCTTTTCTTGTTCCTTGCTTGATCATATCATTAGAAGGAGTTCATGTAACACCAGTGGTTGGTGGCTAGAGAGAGCTTGTCTTGCGGAGTAGCTTGACTTGGTGACATCTCTTCTAGTTGGTCCGGTTGGGTGGTAAATCGAGTACCTGTGGTGCTTTACTTTCTAATAAGTTGATGAGTTTGCAGGAAGAACAGGTCATTCGTAACAGATATGGCTGAGAAACTAGGGTTAAAGAAGGCCTAAATCCCTTCAGCCTCTGGAAGTCATATCAATAGCATCGATGGCCTGCTAAAAACAACGGATAGCATAAAACAAAAACGCTCCACATTGAATTTGTTCATGCTGGACTGTATGCCGGACCGGACCTGCCTTTTCGACCTGTACACAAACCAACGAAAGAGGATATCTTCATGTTTGCCGCCGCTTTGCTCATCTATGTACTTGCTGTCCATATAGAGGAAGCAATCCAGCGGCCTGAAGACCAGGAGCCTCGCCAAACCTCTCCCGAACCATTGTGCCCTGTTTGCGGATTTCAGAGCATGCTTCGACTAGGCCTGCTGCGAAAAAAAGGATGAGGAATAGCCCTGCTTCGAAGCCTTAGGAATTCTTGGAAAACTCGAAGCAAGTAGGCGGATTGTGCTCACGCACTTAGCTTGCTTCAACCCGAAGAAGAATATGGCCCCACAAAGCGACCTCGAGGCCGATCTTCCAAAGAAAGGTCATGATCCGGCGGGATATTCTATTTTAAAACCTTCAATTTCAAATCAAATTTGCTCTTAACTTCAATTCCATCCCCCTTTTCTCGCTAAACCACTGCAAGAATCATAGGAACGAGAAATTTTGGCGACGTAATAAGGGTAGAGTTTGTTGTGGCACAGACCAAATACTGGGAAAGACTTAATGTTTTGGGCCAATAATTTTTCGACTATTGGTAATTCGTGAGCAAATGTGTATTGACATTTTTTTTTTCTAGAAAAAGGCAAGTGGATTATTCTCATTAGGTATTTTTTGCATCACCGTAACCCTAAAATCGCCGCCTTGGCTACTCGATCTAATCTCTGCCGGGGATATTCACCATATCGATGGTATCACACTCTAGAAATCATGATTGGGAACTGCAATATTATATATCATGATTGGTAAAAATGTAGAGTTGCATTTTCGGTGGCTCGCCTCTGATAGAGAATAGATCAAATCGAATATCTCAAAGACTTGGAGAAATGATTATCTTTGGATGATCTTGGCCTGATCTGAGGAATGTATCTGAGAGGATGCAACAAGCACAAACTCTAATAGGATCTTGAAGCGGCAAGGTACCTCTATTTCTATTCTTAGGGGCTTCACAAACTCTGCTCCCAGGATATAGTGGCGATGCTTGAATCTCTTTTTAGGGATAGCATTGTCGCACAACCAATGGCGGGATAGATAACAATAAGCCGGTGTCCAATATCGGCAAGTAATCGTAAAAGGTCAGCTGAGGGAGGCTAAGAACAGGTTGCATGCTTCACTCGGCACTTGCTCTAGCGCCTTAGATGGCTAAGACGAACCACATCGAGCGTAAGATCATCAATTTAATCGGGGTGTTGGCATAGATCTGATTGCATTATGCAAGAAAGAGGATGAGAATGTGGCACAATGACATTATTTTTAGCCGCCGACAATAGAGAATGTGGCTCAGCCCCGCCAAGCAATCTTGATGGGCATATTGGAGATAGGTTGGAAGAAAATCTTGTTGCAAATAGAGATGGCGATAAATACATCTCACGTAAGACTTAGTGCGGTAAGTACATGGCATAATTCAACATCAATATTGCTGATCCCATGGGAGCAATCCAAATGAAGATTTAATCAAAGAACGGGCTGATCGGGAGCATCAATCAATCGGGTTCTCTTTAAGTTTTTTTAAGGGCCTTTAAGTTTTTTTTAGGTTCTCTTTAAGGCACTATCTGATTTCTCGGTGATATCCACATTGAATCTAATGGCATTTCCTAGCATAAGCTTTTACTTAGGCTATTTCTAGCTCATTCGGAACCTCAACTTATGGCCCTAAAGTCGCATGTGGTTTAAACTCCTTTAGATGCAACTTTATGACATGTGTATTTGTCTCATATAGGGACAAATTTGCCTCTTGCATTATCATCTTCCCTCAAGCTCATTATTAAATATCCTAACCATGTATGCGAGTTGTCTTTGAGTCCTCTCAAAGGCCCAATATTCTAGAAAGCCCAATCTTACGAAGTGTACCCCGCACATTTAATTCTAGCTTAATGACCCTTTTGCTCTAACTTATTTGGATATGTATTATGCTTGATGCAATAATGGTAATGTCACGGCTTATGATAAATTATCTCTAAAGTCGGTATGGTCGTCTAAGTCCGCCTTTACCGGGATCCCACTTGGCGGTATACACATTTGTTGTCCGGATATCGGTAGACACCGGATTTATGTTTAAAATACAAGACACTATTTATGACAGTCCCCATAAAACAAGACTTGTTATACTTTACTTTCTTTAGCATTAGTGGACGGTTCCTCGCTCTTTATAGCGGTTCTCGATCTTCTTTATTGTTTATTGTCTCTCTGAGACATTTTTTTAAGTCTCTGCCTTTACCTAAGCCAAATGCCTCTTACCTTGTTGTCTTAATTTCAACTTGAAACCCCGGTGGTTGGCAAGGTGTTATTCCCTTAGACCATTGTATTATCTTTACCTTTGATTATTACATCTTAGTTCCCCAAAACTTATTCCCTCTCGTTTATGCTTTAATTAATGCCGTGTCATTGTGCTTTTTCATGATAATGCCACTATAATATGCAATGGGTTGTTTTTGTGGTTTATTACATATTTGGTAATACACTTCTATATGCTTATTGGGCCTCAAGGTCCCCGTTCTGAACTTTACATTAGAAACATGTCCGATCCTAGGATGCCCCAAGTAATCGGAGGTCATGCAATTTTGTTTGTTTAAGCATACCCCTCTGGCAAAGACTTTTGGATTCTAGTGGTAATTACATGGTGTTGACACTGGTGTCAACAATATGTTGCATGCTACCTAGGTTACGTTGTCCCATTGGATAAAAATAAAATGGAGTTAGAATTCAGGGTGGCCTTAGCCATCAGTTGGATAGGCCAGCATTATGTACTAGTATGTTTACTGCATGCATGCTTTGTTCTTGACTGCATACTAAAAAAGGTTGTGCTGAATTATGGTGTGCTAAATACATGGTATATCTAGACTTACCATTGCTTATGATTATCTGATTATGATAATCTGATTATGCCACTAAAGGACCTCCTTGTCGCCAAAAAGCATAAGTTACATCATTATCTGATTATCTGATTATCTGGTGTCCATTGTTTGTATCTTATTAAGAGAATTTTGCTTCCATGTTGAATTTTGCTTTTGTTGCTGCTTTTGGCATCTTATAACATTGGTCTATGCATATGCTTCAAGCGTAAACATTTATTTACAAATGAAATTAATAAGGAGCAAGATTATGGCGGAAGTCACAAAGAAGAAACGAGCTTCAACACAACCACCGGACTTAGGTATTTTTCTTTGTCATTTCATGTATTATATGCAAATTACTAATCGGGATTTATAAATCCGAGCAAGAAGAGGACGTTGTATCTTCTCGGGGAAAGACATCTGATCCTTGTTAACACGTTGGACTTAAGGTAACATGCATACATTATATTGATATTTTAACATGTATTGACACTTTCATTTTTCAGTGTCCAAGAAAAAGAAGTTGTTTGTATGTTTCTAATGAAGATCTCAGATTGTCAATGAGATGTACACTCAAATTCAA
Source organism: Isoetes taiwanensis (assembly GCA_021234155.1). Taxonomy (NCBI): domain Eukaryota; kingdom Viridiplantae; phylum Streptophyta; class Lycopodiopsida; order Isoetales; family Isoetaceae; genus Isoetes; species Isoetes taiwanensis. The sequence continues at coordinate 5,266,913 of JAJEKV010000021.1, forward strand.
AATTTATGGCGAGAACAAAAACAGTCTAGACAAAGGACTTTTAGAGGTATTCGAAACCTCAGTCAATTAGAGAAGCTAGATCTAGTAGTAAAGCACTTACTAGAGCAAAATTTTGAGTTGGCTGCCAAAAAAAATGCTCACCAAGTGGGGTTTTGTGTATCTGATTTGTTTTTCGATGTCAGCTCATAGTTGGCAGGCTATAAGGAATGACTAATGCACTGATCTTTGATCTCTTAATAGACTGATTTACTGACTTGTTCTTTCTATATTCATGGTCTTGGTATTAAGAAATTGCATATAATTTTTAGTTTCTCCTTTTTTTTTGTATGGAACATAATTTGTTTTATAGAATTTACATCCGATAAAATAAAAATAAAATAAAACTACAAAATAAAAAAGGGGAATTGTTGAGAAAAGGGTATTAAGTAAATATGGGATATTAAATACAAGGTCACAAAAGGGGGATGGTTGAGAAGAGGGGTATGAACGGAATAAGGGGATATTAAACACAAAATCACGAAGGGGGGATTTTTGAGAAAAGGGTATTAACAGTATGGGATATTAAATTACACGGTCACAAAAGGAGGATGGTTGAGAAGAGGGGTATGAATGGAATAAGGGGATATTAAACATAAAAAGGAGTATGAACGGAAAAGGAGTATAAACATAAAAAGGGTATGAACGGAATAAGGGGATATTAAACATAAAAGGAGGATGGTTAAGAAGAGGGGTATGAACGTAATAAGGGGTATGAATGGAATAAGGGTATATTAAACTACAAAATCACAAAGGGGGATTGTTCCTAGAAAGGGGTATGAAAACATAAAAGGAGGATGGTTGAGAAGAGGGGTATGAACGTAATAAAGGGTTTGAACGGAATAAGGGTATATTAAACTACAAAATCACAAAGGGGGATTGTTCCTAGAAAGGGGTATGAACATTATTTGTGAGAAAAGGGGTATGACCATTGCATATGGCAATGGAGGATATAAAAAAAAAATTCAAATAAGGGAATATTAATCTACAAAATCACAACGGGGGATTGTGGCCAGATACCCCGTTTCTGAAAATCATGTCTATTCCAAGAAAAGGGGGATTTTAAGGGGTTTTTTATGGGGGATTTTAAGGAGGATATGGGCATCGTTTTTGATGTGCAATACCCAGGGGGGCGAACTGCACATTCGCTTTTCCAAATTCCTGTTGTAGAAAATAACACAGGTCTACATTCATTGCTAGAATGAGATTCGGGAGCAGCTCAACTTCTTAGTGTAGCAAAGGCTATAATTTGGGACGAATTCCCAATGGCCAACAAAGCAGTGATAGAAAGCGCGCACAACCTGTTGCAACAATTATGTGGAAACAATTTAACGTTTGGGGGAAAGCATTTTATAGGTTCTGGAGATTTTAGACAAATAGAACCCGTCGTGAAAGGAGGAGGTAAAACTGCTGCTATTAATGCATCCATAAAATCATCACCATTATGGCAAACATTTCATGTCTTGAAGTTAGAACAACCAATACGAAATGCAGGAGATCCTGAACTCATGCAGTATGTCGATAACATAGGGGACATTTTTGTCGCCGATTAACAAGCATGCCACCGATTTCAACGAGCGTATATTGGACAAGGTTCCTAACCAAGGTAAGAGATACTATAGCCATGATCACATTCAGGAACAAGACATGACCATCCCTATGCAACATCAGATTTTCTGAATAACTTCACCCACTCTGGCATCCCTAACCATGAACTCAATCTCAAAGTAGGAGCAATATGTCATATTATGAAACGACTTTACACAGAAAAGGGCCTCGTGAAAAATGCAAGAGTAATGATCACGTCAATGCATGACAAGTTCGTAATGGTAAAAGTATTAGCAGCAACAAATGATTGTATATACCCAATTTCAAAACCGACTTCTTCTACCAACCAGAGAACAGGCCATGGACCATACACAGACGTCAACTACCATTACGGCTAGCATACTCCACCACCTTAATAGCTGCCAGGGACTAACATTAGACCGCGTCGTCCTTGACCTCCGTACAAATGTATTTGCACACGGGCAACTATACACAGCGCTCACGCGTATACGGAAGATGCAAGACGTGCTAATCCTTTTATCTCCAGAGAATACAACAAAGCGTACTGCAAACGTCATCTACAAGGAATTTCTCTACTGAAAAAGGTACTCTTTCTCTACCCATTTTCTAAATAGGTGCATCTTCTTTATTCGTTTTTCACAATAACATGGCCAAAACCACTGGAAGTGAAAGATATGTTTTTTCCTCAATCGTCTTCTATGCAAGACACTACATTTATGAGAGTTGGAGTTCAGATAAGGTACGTTCTCTACTAATGTTTCTACTACTATCTATCTATCTATCTATCTATCCTGTAAAAAAGAAAAAGAAAAAAAGGAACTCTCTCTTGCCTGCCCGTATACGGAAGAGACAAGACGTGCTAATCCTTTTATCTCCAGAGAATACAACAAAGCGTACTGAGAATGTTGTCTACAAGGAAATTCTCTAATGAAAAAGGTACTCTTTCTCTACACATTTTCTAAATGAATGCATCCTCTACTAATGGAGTTTAGATAAGGTACGTTCTCTACTAATGTTTTTCCTGTAAGAAAAAGAAAAGGAAAAAAAGGAACTTTCTCTTGCCTGCCCGTATGATAGATGGCCTGCTGTTCAATTACCATGGGTTACCCCTCATCCATTTCTATGATGTTAAATGAAAACAATGTCCATTGCGATGGAAGCCTAGTGGTCAAGCCATTGGTGTTGGGTGACCCCCCATCTAGGCTCAAAACCCACTGACAGCCATTGAGTGGTGCATTTAAAAAAAAAAAAAAAAAAAAAAAAAGAGAGATGTTCATCGCGGTGAAAGTCTAGTGGTCAAGCCATTGGTTATGGGCGACCCCCACCCAGGCCCAAAACCCATTGATTATCATCGGATGATTACAAATAATGACAAAAAATGAAAGAAATCCAAATCATAGCAGTCTAATAGTGGGAATCTCGTGGTCATTGATCATAGCACCCATCTATCATACGGGCACAGAAACACACGGTAATAATACGGGTTCAACTCCTGAATGTTCTCTAATTGTGTGATACATACAACTCTAGCAGTTCTAGCATCCCTGGAACTCACACCAAGCGAATAAAGAGAAATGTTCGCGGCAGCCTTGGCCGCCGCGATAAATTTCTTGTATAGATTATAATTGTTTAGAATTCCTTCTGAACATGCAAGAGTTGAAGCTGCACTCTTGCCCCATGTTTTTTTTTGCCTGTAGGATAGATAGGTTCTATAACTGACAACCATGGGATTCCCACTATTGGATAGACATGTAGCATGTCAACATGTCTTTTGCCGAGTTAAGTTATCCATCTGCTATGGGTGTGTTTTTCGTTCATCCTCATTGGCGTTAATTAGAAGTAAGATCTTTCTTTTGCATGTGGCTTAAATAAAGGTGAAGGCTACAAAGCCATTTCATTTTACATCTCCTTTTTTCTTCTCTTAATTATTTTATTTATAGGTGCCATATGGAGGCATCAAGAAGAATCAATGGTCGTGGATCTAATGTGGTGTGCATACATTGGCAATAGAAATGAGTTCTGGTATAGCAACATTTTTTAGCAGATATTTTAGACAACAACAAACAAAAAAGAAAATAGAAATAAGATGCTGCGCACAGAGGGTTGCCTTCCAGTTTCTTGAGGGTGAAGTTGCTTAAATCTAACCGTGAAGTCATGTTTTCACAATCTGTATTTATTATGCTTAAAGGCAAGCAAAGTTGCAAGAATCTTAACTGATTGCCAAAGAACTTGATAGCAGACAAGAAGAGTTTCAGATGCTTATAGGACAAACAGAGGCACTTTTTCTTCAAGCTCTTTTTGGGGGCAAAAATATCGGGTAAAAAGGCCAAGACTGACTGGATAGCCTTAATTCCGCAGAATATGGATAATTTGGCCTTTTGCTTGAACCAGATATTTTGATTCAAGGCCTTGGCTATAACGGATGATGGTCCGATATCAACTATGCTCGACAATTTTTTTTGAGCCTAAGCCCCTCTCCCTAGCTGGCATAAAACCTTAACAATGGATGTGATTTTAGGAATTGGATGGCATGAAAAGTCTATAGCAATCTTCATTGAAGGTCAACTTTTGAAGTTGCATCCTAAATTTGTATCTCAAACAGATTCTCTGCTACCTTATTCTGAAGCAAAGAAGTTATTACAAAGTGAAGCGGAGCCATATTTCATTTACCTAAGAGCCTCAGATCCTCTGTCACAAGTGCCTCCAGAATTGTATAACTTTTTTAGAAAACTCAACGATCTTTTTAAAGATGAGAAAACACTGGACCTCATCACCCAGAAAGTTGGAGCCTTACAAAGTCAACCATTTTGAAAAGTTGGAGCTTGAAAAATAGATAACCGAGATGCTAGATTATAAGTTAATACATTCTAGCGGTTCTCCTTTTGGCGCACCAGTCATATTGATTAAGAAGAAGGACAAAGGGTACCGAATACGTTTAAACTACTGAGGCCTCAATACGCTGACTATAAAGGATAAGTTTTCAGTACCCAGAGCCGATGATTTATTTAATGAGCTACGAGGTGTTTGCATCTTTAGCAAGGCTGACTTGAAATCAAGATATCATCAAATACGAATAAAGGATGAGGATAATGGTAAAACAACATTTAGAATGGCTTTTGGTTACTATGAGTTCTGAGTAATGCCATTTGAACTGACCAATGCTTCAGCAACATTTTGTCGTCTCATGGGGAGAGTTTTGGCACTAGTATTCGATATTTAAGACATATTATATCCAAAGATGGCATTAGGATGGATCCTGACAAAATTAAAGTTATTCTCAGTTGGCCTCGACCTGAGAACCTTATATTCTTTTGTGCAGTTGTGCAGCTATTACCGAAGATTAGTAAAATATCTTTTAAAAATAACACTTCCTCTTAACAGGTTTTTGGAAAAGGATGTACCTTTTACTTGGGAAAATGGAAGCCGAGGAAGCTTTGCAAATTTTGAAGGAAAATATGGCAACCGAACCAGTTTATGCTAGTAGAACGCCGTGCTTATGCAAGACGGACATCCATTAGCCTATGTTAGGTGCATGCTAAAGCCATCAGATCAAGGATGTAGCACTTCTAAGAAAGAATTGATTGCCTTGGTTTATGTGTTAAAGAAATGGAGACACTATCTTCTAGGATCCAAATTTGTTGCGCGTTTCGACTAACAGAGCCTTGAAGCATATACAAACTCAAGATATTATCAATGCATGTCAATTAAAGCTCATTGACACAGGATTCTGAAGGGTTGCATCTTGGGTATAAACCTGGGAAGGACAATCACATTGCCAACACACTGAGCAGGGTAACATACAAGCCATATCCATCGCAGAAATTGTTGATCTGGAGCCAATGAAAGCGGAATATAGGAACGATCCCTCCTTTGTTGTTCCATATGTACAGATAGAAAAGGATGGCAAGGATCCTCGTGCGGAGTATAGATATCATAATGGCTTACTTCTATATTGGAATCGCACATGTGCTACACAGGCATATAGGACAAGAATGACACAAGAATGTCATGAACGTCCTTATTCCAAGCATAGAGACATCCAAGCTACCTTGACCACTGTGAAAAGACGATTTTATTGGCCAAGGCTTGAAAGAAATGTTAAGACATACGTAGAAGCTTGCATTGTTTACCAACAAAGGAAAGCTTCTACCAGCAAGCCTACCAGAATACTACAGCATTTGGCGATTTCTGAAAACCCTGGAAGCACATTACCATGGATTTCATTCAAGGGTTATCAAAGCCCACTCATAAGAATGATCAGATTTGGACAATTGTAGATTGATTGCCTAAACATGTTACTTTCTACCATGCAAGTCAAGCATGATAACATCTCAAGCGAGCCAGCAGTTTGTGGAGGACATATTCAGGATTTATGGAATGCCCAACACAATCATAACGGATAGGGATCCATTGTTTTGCAGTGGGTTCTGGTCATGATGTATAAAGAATCTGGACACAACTTTAAAGTTTTCCACACGTATGGTCAGACGGAAGTTGTCAACCATGTCATTGAGGATATGCTTCGAGCCTATGTGGCAGAAAGACAAAGACAATGGAAGATCTTATCTTATGGAGTTTGCCTATAATAACAGCATCTATTCGGTTACTTGGAGAACCCCCTTTGAAGTAGTGTACAGATACACTTAGGAATCTCCAATTACAAAAATAGTACTGGCTTCAGATGAAGCAACAATGGACTTTGCAGGCATTTTACATGAAGTGAAAACTCGTATAGAGCCAAGAGTTAATGATTTTTCGACTTGCAAAGAAATGAAGGAAAGCCGACTACGCAAAAGTTTAATAAGTTTGGATAAATCTTCCTAAGAAATGTCGACAAAAAATGGGTAATAGGTACGTAAAAGTGGCTCCTAGGTATTATGGTCCATTTCAAATTGATGACAAAGTAGGTGAAAATGCCTATCGTTTACATTCGTATTGGAAATGGACAACCTACATCCAGTCTTCATTGTTGACATACTAAAACCCTATAAGGAAAATGAGATTTCTCCTGAGATCTTGCAAAAAATAGAACATGCGGATCCTTCCAACATCAACGGTGATGAGGAGATGCTCGAACCGAAACTAATACTTAAGCACCAAGATAAGGAAAACGCGGACTTCCTCCTATCGAAGGTATCTAGTAATGTTCAAATCTCATCCATCTTCTGATGCAGTATGGTACTCTAAAGATCAGCTTAAAGAATATAACGCACTTGTAAAGAAATATCTAAAGAACAATATATATGTTGGTCTAATCTGAATTCTTTATCAATGTCTCAAGTCCTCTAACTGATTTGAGGCCATCTCTAAAGGAATTGAGATGAAAGACCTTTAAAGGAATTGAGGCCATTCCTAAATGAACTGGAATGATTTTCTTTAAAGGAATTGAGACTAAAGACCTCTAATTGAGGCCATTCCTAAATGAACTGGAATGTCTGTCTCTAAAGGAACTGAGACTAAAGACCCCTAAACGAACTCAACCCTCGCCCTATCCTTATCCTTGATATCCCATGTCCCTTTCCAGCTCAGTTACCAAGTGGTTCTAACTCGAACAGTTTGTTTCATAAGCAAAGTTGGAGCTATATTTGAGGACCACGTGAAAGTTTTTTGCGACTATAATTTTATGTATATTTGACTTATGAGAAGTAAGAAATATACTTATGTTGCTATGCTCCATATTTTGTGAAGTTTATTTAATCATTCTGCTGCGAAATCTCTTTCAAATGCCTTAGATCTGCTTGCATTTCTTCAAGTTGATTCTCTTTTCCCCCTAAGACTGCTTGTATCTGGAATAGCATAATTAAACGGCATAAATGATTGGAAAAACGGACATGTTTCCAAGTTTGTGATAGAAATCAATGCACAAATGGAATCAGTGATTGAACAAAGTTTGCGATAGAAACCAATGCCAAAGGCTTATGGGCATACCTCGATTTTTTCTACCTCCAGTAGTGGTTTATCATCCTCAAGTTTCTTCTATATATGGAAAGCTCATGGCATGCTTAAGTAAACCAATTTAGATAGGACTACTGTGATAAAATCTCTTGTTCCAACAATGCAATCGTTTGCATCGGTGCTTGCTCTCGTAATGCACTCTGAGCACTACCTTTCATTTCTAGATCTTACTTAAATCCACCTATATAATGAACAAATTTGTTTACTTTAATCATAACTCTTACCACAAATAACCCAAGAGGTGAAAACTTACCTTTTCTTTCTGCAGAACATATATTAGATAAGAATGACGCTCCAAAGGTCTTGTCCTCCATCTGCAATGGTTGAAAGACATAAGAGATTATAATACTCCCATGCTAAGTAGAGGAATTAACATGAATATACCAACGCAAAATATTTTATGTTTATGCAATACATTTGATTACTTTTCATATCTGAAACTGGTTTCATCTCAGCGTGCTCAGCTCGAGAAATTGCTAGTGCTGTTTGTAGACCTCAATCAAAGTCTTTGTGCTCAGCAACTCTTCCTTAGTGTGAACTGAAAATATGCCAAAGAGAGAGAAAAAAAACTAGTCCTAAGAAACTACAAACAAATTATCTGTTTGAGGCCGCAAAAACTCACTGATTTCCTCAGAAGACTCTTCAATGTCTATCATCTGAAAGGTGCATTGTCGTTGAGTCTCTCAAAGTTCTCTTACTGCTCTGTACACTCTTCTTTCTCTAAGTTATTTTACTCGGGAAACACAACAAGACCTTTATCCGTACATTTATAGGCTTCTGATTCTATCTTCTTCAGTTTTCAGACAAGCCCTTTGATTGTGACCTCCATTCTCTCGTGATAAGTTCTTTTTTGCAACTTCTGTTGTAGAAAGCTTTGATGTGATTTGGCTTTGAAAGGATCAACATTAAACCTAATCTAACTCGAGTGTTTTGTGAATCAAGAAGTAAGACACTAACACACCTTCTTGTAGTTGGGTCTCTAACTCGTATGGTTCCAATAATTTGGTCGCATAAAGGGGTAAGAATTTGGAATTAAGTCTATTCCAGAGCTCTGACTCCTCCTTTAGCTTCATTTTCAATATTGCATTCTCACTATGGGATTCCTGAAGCTTTAGCTGGAGGCTACTCACCAATTCTTCATATTTTTGAAGCGAAACGTGCCAAGCAAAAGCTAACAATGCTGTGAACTTTAAGGTGGTAGAACTCTCTACCGTTCTTGTATCCGACTTCATAATTGCATCAATTTTCAGCTGTCCTAAACATTTGATCTCTCCAAGAAGGCCCTTAACGGATTGAGAAGGCTAATCCATGATCGTTATCAATGTTGCCATAGCTCCAGTGGAAGTACCGTCGCATTTTGGAAAGTTAAATACGTCTGAAGTGTAGTAGTATTTGTTTTTAAAGGACCCAACATTTTTCCATGGTTTTGGGGCATGTACAGGTATGCCAAACTGCATTGAAGCTGACATCACAAAGCTAGGTTTGAGATTTCGATGGTGTTTTTGGATTGGTCAGGAGAATCTTTTGCAAGTGCATATAGCCTTGACTATGGCCTTGACTATGGAGGCGGATCAAATGTTCAAGAAAACTGGACTTCATATTTTGGAAAAAACCATCTTGGCTTTCTGACTTCATAAACATGGAAAAAACCATGGAAAATTATTGAAACCTTTCTTCAAATGGCAGATCCCAGAACCACCAGAGCTATGGCGACATTGATCAGAATCATGGATCAGCCTTCTCAATCCGTTAATGCTCTTTTTGGGAAGACAAAATGTTCAGAAGATTTGAAAGTTTGATGCAATTATGAAGTCGGATACTAGAACGGCAGAGAGTTTTACCAACTCAAAGTTCACAGTATTTTTAGCTTTTACTTGGTACTTTTTGCTTCAAAACTCAGAAGAATTGGTGCGTAGCCTCCAGCTAAAACTTCAAGAATCCATAATGAGAATGCAATGTTGAAAATGAAGCTAAAGGAAAACTTAGAGCTATGGAATGGCCTTGATTCTAAATTCTTGTCCACTAAAGCTTTATGCAATCAGATTACTGAATCCATGCACGATTTAGAGGGCCAGCTACAAGAAGGTAGTGGGTCTTATTGCGTGATTCACAAAACACTCGAAATTAAATTAGGTTTAACATTGATCCTTTCACAGCGGAATCACATCAAAGCTTTCTACAACTGCAATTGCAAGAAAGGCTAGCATATCATGACAAAATGGAGTTACGATCAAAGGCCGAATCAGAAGCCTGTAAATGTAAGAATAAAGGTTTTGTTATGTTTCCAGAGTAAAATAGCTAGTCAAGCATCTGACATCTCATTTTAGGGAAAGAATAGTGCACATAGCAGCAAAAGCACCTTGAGAAACTCAATGGACAATGCACCTCTTAGACGGTAGACATTCAAGATTCTTCTATGGAAATCAGTGAGTTTTTGCAGCCTCAAATAAATAATTGGTTTGTAGTTTCTTAGGACTAATTTTTTCTCTCTCTGGCATTTTCAGTTCGCACCAGAGTTGTTGAACATGAAGACTTTGATTGAGGCCTACCAACAAGCACTAGCAATTTCTGAAGCTGAGCACGATAAGATGAAACAGGTTTCAGATATGAAAAGTAATGAACCGGATTGCATAAATGCAAAATATTTTGCACTGCTATGTGTATGATAAATCTTGTCCTTAGCATGGGAATATGATAATCTCTTGTGTCTTTTAACCATTGCAGATGGAGGACAAGGATTTTGGAGAGTCATTCTTATCCAAAATGAATGTTCTGCAAAAAGAGAAGGTAAGTTTTCACCTCTTGGTAAGAGTTATGATTTAAGTAAACGAAGTTGTATGCAGGAGGATTTAAATAAGGCCATACTGGAAATGAAAGGTAGTCCTCAGTGTATTATGACAACAAGCATTGGTGCAAACCATTGCATTGTTGGAACAAGAGATTCTATCACGGTAGTCCTCTGAATTGGTTTTCTCAGCATGCCATGAGCTTTCCATATCTAGACAGAAACTTGAGGATGACAAACAACTACTGGAGGTAGAGAAAACCAAGGTATGCCATGCCCACAAGCCTGTGCATTGGTTTCCATTTGTTCAATTGTTGATTCCATTTGTGCATTGATTTCAATCACAAACTTGGGAACAAGTTCGTTTTTCCAATCATTTATGTCATTTAATTATACCATTCCAGATACAACAAGCAGAACTAAGGCATTTGAAAGAGATTTCGCAACCGAATGACCAGGTAAAATATATAGATCTTAGCCCTGCCCATGTAGGATAATTATATCTGGAAACTTATCAAAAGTGGTATCTAAGGAGCTGTTGAATTAACATACTGATTATGAAGTTATTATGGTTTCATGCTTACCATTTAAGTTTCCAGGCGAAATCTGAGACACGACAGTACTATGAAGAACGATTGGCGCTGTCTGCACAAAATCTGCAAAATCTTCAACAGGAGCATGCAAATCAGGTAAAATAAAAATTACTCTGATGTATATATATTTCAATTCAAGCGAGTTTAATTCTTGCCGCAGATTAGACAACTTCGAGACTCTCATGAGCAAGATAAGACACTAACAATTTCGAAGTTAGAGGCTATTCATGAGATAGCTTGCCTTGAAATCAGAGAAGCAAGTGTTAGGGCGAAGTGTTAAATGTAACATTTTGTTTTATGTCCACTTTTATGTCAATATGACAATCTTTTTTTTTCTGTGATTGGTATTAGGTATTTACAACTATACTTTTTGGGCGTGCAGGTCATTCAGGAACAGCTATGACAATCTTTTTTTTCTGTGATTGGTATTAGGTATTTACAACTATAATTTTTGGGCGTGCAGGTCATTCAGGAACAGCTAAGGTTGCCTTCAAACAAAAAATAATTTAATCTACTAGGAAGCATCAAAAGGTAAATTAGAAGGAAGTTAGACGATGCTAGAAGGAGGCTACTGAAAGACACGATTGCAGAACTGCGGATGGATTGTCTTTGAAGCGAAGCTGCGTGAAATATATTCTTTAGAAAACCTTACCCTATTTTGACGATTTAGGACAATATCCCAAATTTAGGGCTGCTCACTCCTCTTTTTCTTCTATGATTCCAGTGTGAATAGCCTATTTATACCCCAACAATAAATTTTAATCTTGCAATCTATGGCATCCTCGTTTTTGGGGTTCTTTTGGAACTTTGCTTGCCTCCCTTAAGGTTTTGCTAAAGGTTGTAAGATTTGGATGATTGACACAGACAATAATTTGACTGCTCTTTGTCTTCCAATGCTATTTTCCTTTAAAACTATCATCAATAATTGGCAGCTAACCTTTGTATTGGTTTACTATCTCAAATCTTACCACCTTTGTTTTCAAAAAAAGTATATTATTGATTTTCTTAAACCATCAACAAAAGGCCATCGAAGTATTTGGAAAGCAAGTTTACAGGGGGCACATGGTAGAGATGCATGGTGCCTTGGTTATGTGGCAAACATAATGAAGAGCTTAGTTTTCAAAGATTGAATGCCAAGTCTGCTCTAAATATGATGCAAAGAGAAGAAGATGTTTAACGTTCACGACGGACTAGTTGCTTTATGGAAAATACGCAAAACACCAGCATCGCCCTATGGGTCCCCATTAATCTCATATTTGATATCGTTATAGACGTTGCACACATTTCCCTATGTGATTCACTTCCTTACACGCAGGGAGTTGGGAAAGAGAAATGTAGGCCATTGTGATAAATTTCTTGTATATACAGTTAAATATGGGCACATGTTTATGGTTAAAAGGCTGCGGGCCATTTGATTTAAAACATTAAAATTAAATTAGGGAAAGTTCTAAAATACCTCACAACCTAAATAAATAATGCAAAATATGTAGTGGTTGAAGCCCCCAAGATTTGAACTTGGGCAACAAAACCATGCCAATGAAAAGGGGAAATTAGCCTAATTGCTTCCTAAGAATTGTTGCACCTAGCTTACATTGTTACCAATCAAGCGAAAGCATGCTGGCTTGATTCACTCTTTCATCTCATCCCTGTAGCCATCTCATGCAATAACTAGAATTAGCTTCATAACTAACCAAAGCATCATTCAATTCATTGCACAAAATTGTTTTTCAAGTGCGTAAGAGTAGCATAAATGTACAACATAGATAGGAAACCAATTACAAGCTCAAACCACGATGCCAATTCAAACTTAAAACAAATTGGAAAAGCATAATACGATTATCTAGAGATAAGTAGGATTGGCAAGAGCAGGCAAGCTTGCGACAGGGCGGTAGCTGGTCTGGGTAAGCATGCTAGAGACCAACATATCTACGAGAATTACACAGCACATTACAATGTGTTACAGATCCCTCTTTACTTGCATATATTCTAGAGTCTTCTCTAAACAAATACGAAAGACTCTAGATTAATTGTCATAGACTGGGCCATTTACCTGACAAGCAATGCTTGACACGTAACATGACGACTGTATCATCAAAGTATACATTTGTGTTGGAGGAGCTACAACATTTTTAGAATAGAGAGAGACTCCCCATTTTGAGAATACAGCTGCTCCTTAGGTACTGTATCAAAAGCCTTCGCAAAATCTATAAAGCAGCAATACAGATCTTGCCATTTATTTCTATTATCCTCTAACAAGGTCTGTGATGTGAAATAGATCGATGATCGAGTGTCTAGGCCTAAACCCTACCCATGTAAGGAGACATACCTTTGTGTCCTTTTCCATGTTTTCAATTGCTTCTCAAAATTTTAGCCAATAGTTTTGCCAACAATGAGCTTACCATGGTTGTGCGATAGTTGGCAAGGCAGTGAGGATCACTCGCCTTATGTATCGGAACAACTCTATTGGTGGTCCGCTGCGGGAGAAGCCTTTGATTAGCCAAGATGGGGATAATTTGTGGCCCTGCCCACTTTAACAGTTCCGTCTGCATGCCATATATCTACAGCCTTGCCATTTGTAAGACATTGCAAGCAAGGGGGCTCAACATTTGTAGTATGTAAATAACATCAATGAATACCTTTATTAGGGGTTTTCTATTAGCATTTGCATATGTATACATATCCAAAAAAATACGTAAGTGTAAGCTTAGTGATGAATTCAAACTTGATGTCACCTTGAACTTTAACTTTCAAATTTCAATGTTAACTTTTAGCATTCAATTTATTCATAAAACCATTGAAATTGAACAAGCAAAATAGAATAGAATAGAATAGTTTTTTTTAACGTCCACGGAGACCAATAGGTCATGGGACCCATACAATGGGCTAGTACAATTATTACTACTAGGATTAAAAAACCCCTGCCTCGAAAGGTTTTCAAGGGAAAAACCTTTGCAGTAATGATGGTACTAGATAAACGGAGATAATGACTACTGAGGGCTCAGTAATTGCAGACGTTTATCTAGAACCTCAAGTATGTATAATGCCAAGTCATGCACAGATGGTGCTCTGAGAAGTTGTGGAAGCGTGGAATGGAATGCTAAGGTCAAAAAATGATTCCGGACTATCTCAAAAGCGGGGCAACTCGAGGAGAGTATGGCTTTCATCTTCAATAACACATGGCGGCAACAGGCACATAGTCTCGCTTCGCGCGGCAATGCGGCCGCTCCCATCTACCCCGGTCTCAATCCATAGCACAGTGGGGACCACAATGCGAATTGATGCAATAGCTAAAGCTTGTTCCTGGACAATAAAGCAAGCAAATAAGCTTGGGGCCCTGGTGCCAAGGTGGGATTTATGTGTGCATGATAATGACCAGTTTTCACTTGGGCCAAAGTAACTGCGTCCCATATCTTTTGAGAAAAATGACCATTGAGATATTGTTGCAAAAGCTCAAAATCGAATCGGCAAGCATCGGGCGTTTCGTTGCCTGACCCAATGGGCAAACCATGTAGTGCAATGCTCTTTCCAACATCGTTTCAAACGCTGAGGAGATTCAACCATGGCAAGTGCAAGAACAGGATACCTAACATCATCCATGTGGTGCACCTTGCAGATATAGTGGAGATGGCGCTTCATGGCAGAATGTTGAAGAGGCCAAAAACCTGTCTCTTGTAAAAGAATAGCATAGGGCACCGTTGTTTTAACTCCAAGGCTGTAAGTGAGAAAGGACTTTTGCACCCGCTCCAAGCTCTCCCAAGCACTAGCACTAATGGCCCACACTTCAGAACCATACAGTAAAACGGGCTCTACCAAAACCCGAAACAAGTGGGCTTTCCGTGGCCAATCATGAATTTCTGCGCGAAAACAATTGTTTTGCATTGCATAGAGTGCTCTCCATGCAAAAAGTATTGTAGCAAATGTATTGACTCGAACACTGTAGACTATTTCACTAGAATACACTCGCAACCTAAATTCTTAAATCTGGCTTCAGATCATATTCATTCTCACTGTAAACTTTACAATCAATATTATCTATTTTAATTACGAGGTTCGTCGGTTGTTCAATCGGTTTAGCAGTGGAATTCAGTCGGTTAAGCCATAGTTTTTTTGAAATAGTTTCACTCTAAAAATGCTAGATGACTCATTCCCATAAGTTTGGAATCACCGACCCTTGAATATAATTCTAAGGTTCACAATATTGAACCATTGAGCATTTCCATCAATGCCAAATTCAAGCTATATGTATATCCTTAAGGTTTGAATCTTAATGCATATCCAGACCTTATACCTAACTGTATAATGCACATATGCACATAACTTTGTAATGATCATAACTTTGTGATGATCAACATTCCTCAGCAATGGGGCCTCAGCGCCTAAAGGCCTGCTGGCAGAAAAAGAGAGCTCAGTGGCTGGCCAGATGGAATGTGCAGGAGCCATGAACAATGTGTCTCTCAGATATTTAATATCTTCTTGGAGAAACTATTAGTTTGAAATCAAGTTTAAACACCTAAAAGAAACATATTTCAATATCTTGGTCTCAATCTCACACTCATTTCTACCTATATTTGTAAAATTAATTCGTATATTCAAACACCCCAATGGCCATGAAGATATGAAGGATGTCAATAGGCTTGGTAATCTGTATTAACTTAAGGGGTTTATATCAGGAAGCTCCAACAGATGTCACATATATATTGCAATTTTCTTTCACCTATCAGTATTGTTATTCGAACCTTACTCCACCTTACTCCCGTTTATCACATACCTTATCACATATAAGCTTATCACATACCTTATACCTTATCACATTTTTTTTTTAACTGGACCATTGGGTTTTAAACCATTGGATTCCCAAGTTCAAACAACGAATACGTATATACGTATAAATACATGTAAGCCAACGCAGAGCAGCCTCTTCAACCTGGTGACAGACGAACAGGGGATAAATCCCCTGGAGATCCACTCCAATCTGGAATTTGCAAAATCGCAATATAACAAGAAACAATCAACATGAACAAGCACACAAGAGAACCAAGGAAAAGAACTGGGAGGGGAGTTGAACCCCGGCGAACCCAAAGCAAGAACCAAGAACGAAGCAAAAAATCTGTGAAGAACAAGAACCAAGCAAAAAGCAAAAATCTGTGAAGAACTGGCGGGGAGTTGAACCCCGACGAACCCAAACCAGTGTGCACCCGGATCCGGCAAGCTGCTCCTGCAACCAAAGGATATGCTCTGTACATAGTGTTTATGCCGAAAACCGTGCCAAAACCAAAACCGTGCAGCACCAAAACCGTGCCAGAACAGAGCTGGGATGCCTGGTTCGCTCAACGCTGCCGCTAGCCACCGCTGCTCAGGAAAACCTGTTCAAGAAAGCCCTCTTCAAGCAAGCCCTGTTCACAAAAACCTCAAGAAATCGCAGTCCGTGGTTCACAGCTCATGAATCACACTTCCCAATTCGCGGATGCATGAATCACAGGCCCTGAGGGCCGCGACCAGAAAAAGAAAAATTCAAGAAACTCTGCTTTCTAAAATTAACCAGGAACAAAAAGGAAAAAAAGCCAAATCCAAATATTAAAACCTTACCCAACCCTTAAAAAAACCATAGAAAGATCTTTTGCGAACCTTCCTCCACCTAACTACAAGAAATTTGGCTTTAGAAATTTTTGGCAAATTCATAATTCTTAGTATTATATAGTTCAGGTTTGAATTGTCATTTATGGACCTTCAGATCATGGGAGATTCCACAGAATCTCCCACATCAATGGTCAGTGTTTTTTCTTGTCTTAAAATGCTTCCACGAGTCAATGGTGCTTGAACACCATAGCCTGCACCATAGCCTGCCAGGGTGGTCACACCTGCCTGTTATACCACAAATCTGAAGAGTTGAATTAACAGCAACCCACTGTCCAAAAGATTATATGCAACTCCATGCTGGCTGCATTTATCTTCAAAAGGGTTTCAGCCATGGCTGATTGATGCAACCATAGCCCACAAAACTGAAGCGGTGATCTACATATTAGAGCCACAATCCAGCCAAAGAAACAATCTATTGCATTGCTAAGCAGAACATTTATAGGTACAAATCACTATATCGCCATTTCCTTTAACGTCACAGATTTTCCAAGCGCTATAAATATAAGGCATGGAAGAAATAGGGCAAATATTAATTTGCTAAAATTCCTGCAAGCATCATGATTCATCACTTTGATTTTTGGATGTAAGTTATCAGAACTGATACGACTGCACACATGGAAAGGATTTCAATCACCGGTGCAATTGTTCCTAAAATGTTTTGCTCTGTATGCACGGAGGCAAGAGATTGGAAAACGGAAGCCATAGCCATTGCCAGATTGCAAGCTTGGAGGGAAGAATGTATACTGGTTAAAAGATGCAAGATTTGCAGCGGAGATCGATTTTCTAGAACAAGTAAATCAAGTTTCTGGAACATATAAATCATGACTGAAATTACGAAGATGGCTATGACGAGTTAACAGCAATAAAACATCCAATAGAATCCGGCCAACAAATATTGCATGCAACCAAGCAGCTGTTGAGATGCCACATTGGGCTCTCATCCAAACTTGGTTCTTTGTCTAAGTTTGAACATGCTTGGACATGCCGTTGGGCATGCCTTTTCTATGTACATATATAAGTGTTCTATATTCAATACCTTTTGTATGTACATATATAAGTGTTCTATATTCAATACATTGCTTAAGCTTTTGGGATTACTTCCTTTGTCTTCATCTTTTGCATACTTTTGCTTAGTTTCCATATGGTATCAGAGCAGCAGGTAATAATTGTGAAAGGCGACTCGTCGGCAAAAATGATTTATGTTTTCAATGGTATTGGATATCTGGGTTGGAAGAGAAAAATAAAATGTGTTTTGGAAAGTGATGATTTGCTTGATTTTGTTATTGGTAAAAAGGAGCGTCCGAAGCAACGAGTGCAAGGGTAATCAATTGGTCACTTCTGGCAAAGATTTTGATGCGTGGCTTAAGGAGGAAGAACAGTGGAAAATCAAGGATTGCGCAACACGATGTTTATTGGTATATGGATTGAAAGATTCAATCCATGCGGATGTTGATCAATTTGTTACGTCTACTGAAGTCTAGAATTATCTGGAGCAAGTCTATAATAAAAGAACGAAGCAAGCAGTACTTTTCTTGAAGAGGAGTTTAGCAAATCTTCAATTTGATTCGTCTATTACTGCTCGAGCACATGTTGACTGTTTCAAAGAGATTGTTGAACAATTAGCTACGGCTGGTGCACCTATATCAAAAGATGAGTTTGTTATGCAGTTATTGGAAACTTTTCCGTCTTCTGAGTTTGGGGTTATTATCTCTATCTTAATGAAGGATGTTGCGCCTCCTATTGCAAAGGATGTTGCTATGGTGGCAGATACACGGAAAAGACAAAGCTCTTCTGAATTTACTGAACAACAAAAGAAAAGGTTTCAGTATCCTCGTGGTTATAATGGAGGTGGTGGTCGTGGATATGGTCGTGGTTATGACAGTGGAACATATTATTCATATGGTCGTGGTCGTGGTAGTGGTGGTGGTTATGACAGTGGAACATATGATTCATATGGTCGTGGTCATGGTAGTGGTGGTCGTAGTGGTCGTGTTGGGTATGGACGTGGTCGAGGGCCACGTGGTTACGAACCTTGTGCATGTGATTATTGTGGTCGGCTTGGGCGTGGAATTGCAAGATGTTATGATAGACAAAACGATGAGAAGCGAGTTGTTGAAGCTAATTATATTAGCATGTCACGTGATGTTGAACGTTATGATGTGGACAAGTCTAGTGGACCTAAGTGTTATAGGGAGTACCGATAACATGATGATAGATTCAGGTGTGCATCATGTTCCTTCTAAATAATTGAGAGATGTTGAGTATTGTTAGTGTTGAGTAATTGTACATGACATTTTATATTTTGTATTCTTGGTTCTCTTTTATTGAGGGGCCAATGTTGCAAGGGATGTGTTGAGATGCCACGTTGGGCTCTAATCCAAATTTGGTTCTTTGTCTAAGTTTGGACATGCCTTTTCCATTGGGCATGCCTTTGGGCATGCCTTTTCTACGTACATATATAAGTGTTCTATATACAATACATTGCTTAAGCTTTTGGGATTACTTCCTTTGTCTTCATCTTTTGCATACTTTTGCTTAGTTTCAATAGCAGCCCCTGCCCCAAACCCTATTTCTCAAATCCAGCACCGTCCCTTCATTGTCCACAGAAGTCGACATGTAGATCAGGTCTGGCAGGTCATGCCCTCAGCCCACCACTTTCTACTTCTAGCCCAAAAAAATCCCTAAAAATCTTTCAGAAACCCCTCCAAAAGACTCAAGAAATTAAGTTGCTCAAAATTTGGCAATAAGCTGTTCAACTCCTGTATTTATACAACTTCGAATACAATACTACCTCAAAATCTTTCTCCCACCCCCTGTATTTATACAACTTCGAATACAATACTACCTCAAAATCTTTCTCCCACCCATTGCGTGAATACCCTCCCACAATACAAACTTTATTGGCTTTAGAGGTTTTTTTTTTTTTTTTTTTTTTTTGGCAAATTCACAAATTTATAAACCAAAAGACTACATGACAACAAATGCAATTCCCAATATCAAATCTGAACCTCACTCCTAATTATAATAAAATTGGAATTGAAATCTAATTAATTCCACCAGATTCACAAAGATTTCTACATGATAAACAGATGCTACATCCAGAAATGTTTAGGGTCCAGATTCTTCTACATCATTAGGATTGTCTCTGCTCAAAAATGATCAATGACACTACAGCGTATGAAAGCAAATTGTGGCACTTTATAAGCCTTGGTATGCTCCCACCAGCACATATTGCCACACCATGTAATTCAGAGATGCTTAAACCAAGAAGCCTCTATCATTTATAGCCTCAACATCAATAAAGAAGTTACCAATATATGACACCACTAAATCATCAAACTTTACTAAATGATCTTCAGTCACTGAGCAGAGTCATATCAATTTGTGGTATAATTGACCTGAATAATATCAAACATGGCACCAATAACTAATTTAATTTAAGGCTAATCATCTCCCCATGCTTCTTGCCGTAATTTTTCCCTTGTCATCAGACGTTGCTTTCTTTCTTCCTGTTGTTTCCTCAATTCTTGAGCGGTTAATTTGGTTTTCGAAGGCAATTGTTTTAGCAATCCCTGCTGATGAAGTGCACCGACTATCATTCGATGTGCAGCATGTGATGATGATGTTGGCCTCGGGAGAGGTGGCTCCAGATCTGCATGAGTCCAATTCCACATGACAAATGAGTAGAGAAATATGTAAACTATTTTAAAAATGACTCTGTATTTTGATGTAGCTGCTAAAATGGCCTTTGATGCCCCTGTATTGTCAAAATGCCCTACATTTAGGGCAGCATGCATGAAGAGATGTTCGTTCTTCAATTCTGAATTGATGCTAAAAGAACCATGAGAATGAGAATTTGCAGAATACAGAGCAATATTATATTCTTGCCATTCTGTTTCTTATTGGAAAGAAAGCCTTCCCTTCCAAAGCTCTTTTGTGTGTAAAACGCACTTACAAATCGGTCTGTCCATGAAGAGCTACTGCTATCCCTTCCAAATTTACACATTTTCAGAAAAGCTGAAGGCCAATTTACATTGTTTCTTGTCACTCTCTGCTATGCAGCTTACCAGATACTTAGCAAAAAAGTTTTCGACAGAGAAAACCTTAAGTTGGAATTTGCATGTTGGAATAAACACGCTATGAAGGTAAGACGGCAGCAGAATACTTCTTGTAGCAAATTTCTTCAGCAAATCACTCACTACTTGCGGCTTGATCAAATTGCAAAGGCTAATGAAGAGCAAATTGCTGTTAGGAAAAGGCAAAACAATACTTCTTCCCAGATGGTGCAAAAATCCCAAGGCTGTGATTTGCACAAAGGCTGATAGTCAATTTTAACAAAGACCGATTGTTGCCTTGGCCGATGCTTGCAAGCCCTGCGTTGCTCAAAGCCATCTTTGATTGCTACCCCAAATGTGGCATTTTGACATTTACAATACAGGGGTATTTTAACAAAAATACAGAAAGGCATTTTTAAAGTTTTCCCAACTCATAATCACATAGTACCTTTTTCAGAAATAAGCGCATGATACTCCACCGATTCTGCAAATGATTGTACCTTGTACTTTGGGTTCTGTATAGTTGACAATGCTTTCCGTGCTGTTTCATAGGATTACTGATGAGATCCTATATGCAACTTCATAGAGGAAATTTATATTTCTAACAGAAAACCCATACCGAGAACTGGATTCCGAAAAACTGCCAAGGAACATGTATCACTGATTCTTCGAATTGCAACTGATTGACTGGCAAAGGGTTCCACCAACATCTCCAATTCTTTCAGTGTTGTCTTTGGAGGGAAACCAGAAATCACGAGCACGTGCTTAGCGATGACTGCAAGGACAACGAGTTTCTCATTAATAACCCATTCTGTATAAGATTTATGTACACAATAAAACAGCCATAATGCACATTACGTATGATGGCTAATACTTAATTTCTATAAACCAAAATTCACAATAGATTGCCTTGTTATTCCACGTACGATGATCATCTTTCATATCAGACAAAGCTTCGCTGTTGTTTCTGCTCTCTAGCGTGTCTCTGTCCCCATTAATTACACTCGCATGGGTTTCATCTATTATAGCGCTCCTAGTATCACTGTACAAGCCATTTGCTCCATATGTAAATGCTCCCCTTCCCCGTTGCTTGATCGTGTTTTCTTGAGATTGCACTGAAGCATTGCTCATTCTTGATGCTGTTCTGCATGGTGATGAAAGCTGGATATGGTTTTCCCACTCTGGAAGATAGAATGCCTGTCAGTGCCCTCTCTAAGAAACTTGACAAAACATTTGTAAGTAGGCTTGCATGTAACATTTAAGCAGAGAACGCTGAAATAACAGGGAGATGCCGGAGCGCAAGGATTTATGTATCAATTATGCAGAGAACATTGAAATAACAGGGAGATCCTGGAGTGCAAGTATTTGGAACATGATTCTTTCCCCACCAAGGTACCAAACAACTTGTGAGTTTGAGTTCATATCATGTCCAGCGGATCATCATACATTCATTTTCTCAAGACGGCTATGCGATTCAGGATAATGCTCAGCCTTCAGGATTCTACTAAGACTCTTAACATCAACATTATTCTTCTATAATACTTTCAACCCATCTATGGGAAGAAAAGTATCATCATAGAAGTATTTAACAACAAATCTAAAAATGCAATATTTCCTGCTCTACAAAAAGGCCTAGAAAATCCAACTATCCCATGCATAGTCTTATTAGATTTCACAACCATCATACAAACCGCACCTTTATGGAAAACATCCTGTCTAACAAGGCAAGTTGAAGAACATAATGCTGTACCTTCTTGCCCTGAATCTGAAGTCTGAGCAGAGACACCCTCCTGAAGGTTCTGGCCTTTGGTTTGGCAGCTAGTGGAAGCATCCTCTTGAACACTTGGGTTTGGACTTTGGCAGCTAAACACAAGCAACTAATTATGTCAGTTGCATGGCTCAATGTCAATGGAAAAAGAGAAAATTCGGGAGAGAAAGAGAGATAGCTTCCTTTAATAAATTAATATTTTACAATGACTGAGACATGTAATCTTATAGAGTTCCAAATATCCAAGGCCACCGACACCTAATTGCCAAATTATCCTCAATCCTCTCTCTCCAATAATGGTTGCATAAAGATAATGTAGCAGAAAATATGCATGCGCATTGTATCATCGAATTTTATGCTTAATAAGGAAGGGCAGGGGATGAAGAACAACAAATGCCAACCAGGACATTAAGAATGGTAAAGATAAAATCTGCACTTCGTCTAAGAAAGCAAATTCGACATGCAAACGGATCAAAGAAGATAACATATGGAAAACCTTAATGATTTGCATTCACGAAAGACTGTCTTGGATGAATTCTATTATTCTAGATAAGTTACACAGCATTAAAACAAAATTGCAAAGATCAAATTCTTATGCAGGGAGGGTACTTA
Source organism: Isoetes taiwanensis (assembly GCA_021234155.1). NCBI lineage: Eukaryota > Viridiplantae > Streptophyta > Lycopodiopsida > Isoetales > Isoetaceae > Isoetes > Isoetes taiwanensis. The sequence goes on from JAJEKV010000021.1 coordinate 5,289,923, forward strand.
ATCACCAAGACCCATCAGAGGTTCCAAGTTCTTGGTGGCTTCGGCCGGCTATAATAGCAGCTGCTCGTAGCTCATCTGCCTTCATCGAAAAACCTTCTTCCTCATACAGGGCAGCCAAGTCTCGCATTGCTGCTCCAATAGCCAGCCCAGATGTCGAAGAGGGGGCAGAGCTAATCCGCAAGCGCTCCACCACGCCCTCCAAAAACTGAATTGCTCCTGCTCGATCGTCCCCATCCACCAAGGCCTCAGCTTTTTCAGACCAGTTTGCCAAATCGTCAGAAGCTGAAACGGGCTGGGGCTGGGGCTGGGGCTGAGCAGTTCCGGCCATGGCCATGTTCGACGGAGTTCGTGCTGCTGTTTCGAAATGGGGACGGGCATTTTGCCCAAGCCTGGAATTTCCTTAATTCTCGAAAAGGTCAAGAAAAGGGTTTTCTTTTTTCTTTTCCTTTTTTTAAGCACGACGACCTTAGGGGCGCCTCACATGTAGATTTCTAGGCGTTCACATGAACTGGTTTAGAGACGGCCGGTTTGACATTTGAGCCGGTCGTCCCCGAACTGCTGGAGCAGTTCAGACCTCAGCGTCTCGAACGGCTTGACGTCCGGCAAGTTTTGCCGCTGACATGTGAGGCGTCCCTTACCCTCAACTTCAATTCTTTCTAGCCTATCCACTTGCAGGTCAAAGGCACCTCTGTCCGCCTCATTTCCGACTTTCAGGTTCAATGGTGGAGAAAATTAGGAATTGCCAGGAAACGAAGTTTCTTCCGGTAGTCAAACTTCTTCGTCCTTTTCCTAGATTTGTGCATCGGTCTGATCCACAACTTGCAAGTTTGTTTCTAAACGTGGCATCCTTGGATGCGTTTATGCAAGATTTTCCTAAGTATTTTGATAAGCAAAGAATCTTTAATCCTTCTGCATAGAAATCAGCTTCTGATAACTTATCTTGCTTTTTGTACAGTCTCGACTTGCTAGCTTGTTGAGACTTAAGACTGAATTGAATTGAATTGAATTGAATTGTATCATCCATGGAGACCAATAGGCCTATGGGATCAAGACGAAAAGGTAGAGAGTAGTAAAACTTCCAAAGGCTTCTTCTCGGCTGCTTAAGTATCCAATTTGATATGGGGGCATGCTAGGGGGAGTGGTCCAGAGAAGAAATAATAAGGCAATGGGGACATTCGGGAAACAATGGTTAAGGCAAAGGGCAAATGGTTATAAGATATCATGGGGCAAGATATTTTGACTGCTCTGTTCTCAGGCTTCTGGTCCAGCAGGGATATCTGGCCTTCTTGATAAGCTTGAGATTATGATCGAGTTCTACTCTTTGGTGGTGGGATTGAGCCTAACTGAACCCATTGTGATTGTAAGATCGGATTGATAGCAAGCTGAAGGGAAATAGTGAAAGGAATTGAGTAGCAGCCTATTATCCCTTCAGCTTGCTATCAAATCCGATCTTACAATCACAATGGGTTGGAATAGGCTCAATCCCACCACCAAAGAGTAGAACTCGATCATAATCTCAAGCTTATCAAGAAGGCCGGATATCCCGCGGGCTTTGGACGGAAGCCCCGAGAAAGAACCCCGTGATGCCCTGCTTATAACGTCCACGGCTCAATCACAGGAAAACAGGTCGGATTTGGTAAAAGCAGCCAATATCCGGATTGCTGGTGCCAGAACCAAGAGGTTTGCTATCTCTTCGTCGGATCAGTGCCGAAAAACCGGTCCACGATTCCTCTCGTTCCCTAAGCAAAGCCGATCTCTCGATTTATAGCCCAATCGGGCCTTTTTGCTTTCGGAAAGAAAGGGTTGCCATGCTATTTTCGTCCTCTCCCGATCCACCCTTTTTGTTACAGAAATAGCTGCTCCAAAACCTGCGTGAACACGTTTGCCTTTTTAAAGATATTTTCCCTTATCTTTAGAAATAGAATATTTCCCTTATTCTCTTGCTTCAATGGTCATACAAAATATCTTGCCCCATGATATCTTATAACCATTTGCCCTTTGCCTTAACCATTGTTTCCCGAATGTCCCCATTGCCTTATTATTTCTTCTCTGGACCACTCCCCCTAGCATGCCCCCATATCACAATTCTACGGCCAATAAGTGCTGAATATTTCCAAGAGCTTTTGCATCAGCCCACTCTCTGTAATGCGGAATAGTTTCTTTTGCTTTGATCCTTGGAGATCATCAACTTGATCATATACGGGTTGGACCTTTTGATACATCATTTTTTTTTTCGGTTTCAATGATCCTTTTTTGCATGCGAGTATGTTTTTACATGCACATGCGATATGTTTTTTGCCATGCAGCGTGCTTTTTGTGGCCGGACAACTGGGCATCTGGCAACCAAGCATCTCAAAGAACACATCTCGACATCTGCCTTATCTGGTTGGGAGAGATGGCAGAGGAACTTTAGGTAAGCTCGGATTTTAGCTTTCAATTTCCTAGATGATTTACATTTTATTATTCAATGACTATAGAATATTGGCTTTTTGAATTTTGGCCAAAACCAATGAAAAATAAATCCTCCTATAAACAACCATGAACAAATGTATTAATCTCATTAACAGAATCGATGTATAGATCTCAGAAAAAAATAATAATATAAAACTACTGACTAACGATGGATGGATGGATGGATGGATGGATGGATGGATGGATGGATGGATGGATGGATGGATGGATGGATGGATGGATGGATGGATGGATGGATGGATGGATGGATGGAACTTTAACGTCGTTTATCAAAATGAAGATCTCATGGATATCCATATCATTGTACAAAAGCCCCAATATGATTAATCATACATCAGTAGGGAAATGCAATCACATCAACGTACCAAATGTACCATATAGAAGGGAAAATAACGATCAAAATTGTTGTCCCTCAAAGGGAAACATACTAATCATTGATCCTTGCTTTGGTTCTAGGTTTAAAGTTTGGAAGACCTTGGTAGTTAACTTTGATATTAAAGTTAAGGAAGACTCGCGTTTGAAGTCAATTTAGTGCACCTAAGGTCAAATATGTCAAATTTGAGGTCAAACTTGGTCAAACATGTTCTAGAAGACTCTGGGTATTGATTTGGAAGACATTCATTTGAAGATTGGAAGCCACCACGTTGAAGTTTAGAAGACCTTTTGTAATGGTATCTAAGATTTTAGCATCACCTTGTCCCATTTATTTCCATTCCTTATTTTTCCATCATTTACACCTTTGATGTTGCCATGCCCTACTATCAAACTTCTTCATGATTGACCCTCGTAATTGTGGTTCATGGGCTTCCCCCAAATAAGCATTAGATCTATTTCTCATGGTTAAAACCCTTTGGGAAGAGATCTGATCTGAAATGGCCTTGCACTTTCTACTAGGCCACTAGAGAAAGTCAATTTGGCCAAGATTACTTGTCACATCTTCATGCCAACCAAGGCTTCCCTCCTTCACTTATCAGAGGCAAAAATGTGGGGGTAGCACACACCTACAAGTACCTGGACATAAAGTTTCCAACTACCACATACTGGGGCACTTCCATTTGGTTATGGGTGACCGCGGGTTGGAAGGCACTCTATGCGATGCGGAATAACAACTACATAGCAAAATTGTATGCTTGGCCCCACCTGTCACACTTGTTAGGGTTTTTATGGAATCTGTTTTTTTATATGGGGCCGAAGCTGGGATCCGATCATATCCCTGGTCACGTAAAATAAACTGGAGCAGGAACAGAAAGCCTTTCTGGCATGGGCATTCGAGGTGAAATCCAAAGTACCATATCAGATCCTTTTGCACGAGATAGGTTTCTTGTCTCTTTAGGACATGTCGTCACATTATCTACTTCCAGAAGGTAGCAGGTATGGGCAATGAATATCTCCCCAACCTAGCTTATATTGTGGCCATGGGCCCACAACGACTCAAGATTTGCTGGAAGGAGAGACGAGCACAGTGGTTCTCAAGATGGAATGTACAAAAGCATAGGTGTATACAAGTTGAAACTGAAGAGGACCACCATCACCCGCAGCAATACCTCGATGTTTGCTTCCTCAATAAGCTTTGGGATCCTGGTGCCCTTGAACATGTTTAGACAACACACTACAAGCTCTAGATCAACCCCACACTTACACAGGGTTTACATAGCTACCTTCGTACACATTGCTACTGAAAAGCTATAGTTTGATAGCTTCCATTCGCACAAGTGTATATACCCACGAATTGAGACATCCAGCACATAACTGCGAATTTGAGACAGACAGGTGGGCTCGGAAGGCGAGGGAGGATAGACTATGTCTGTGTTAATAACATGGTGCTATTGAGGATGAAGGCCAGATAATCTCTGGCATTCAGTCACATCTGAGCCAGCTATGCTGAGCTGATCCTACTTATGCACTGTTGGACACAACTTCATGGGTTCGCTAGGATCTTATCTCTAGGACATTATGGATGCACGTGCTTAGTTATGTCCTGAGACGCTATACTAGGTTAAAAGAATGCTAGGGTGCCCTACATTTGGCCAAATGTAGAGTAAGAGATGTATCACATTTCAAATACATAACCGTTTTTTTCGTATATACATAATATCACTATTAAGAATATATTTTTTTTTTTGAAACTACTTACCACATTATGAACTAGATTTCATTCCCACCAATCTAACCACTCCAAGAAATGCATGTATGTTAGGAGGATTTCCCACTTTCTAGATAAAACTTCGCCCAGCTCCAAGATTTCGCTCCTTCTTGCCGGAATCCCCCCCAGCTGACCTTAAACCATGCGAGAACCATGATGAACAATGAAGAAATGGAAATGGCACAAGAAGATTGCAATATCGGGAATGTGACAAAGAAAATGAACCGTAAGATTGATGAAATCGTTACATTTATATATGATCAGGTTCAAGATTTACGTCCCGTGTAAAGGAGGGCTTTGCTAAAACTGTTCGGGATGAAAGGTTGCATTTCTTTTCTGAACCTGTCATTGGAAATGTCACGCAAGCTATTGTGAAGGACACCATGCTACAAAATATCTGGGAAGTATGTAGGAAGTGAAACAAGCAAATAGCAATGATAAATTAGCAGGTAAGCATTCCTGTTATCAATGATTGTTGGTGAGAATGAAAAACTCAAGCAAAAGGGAGTAGCCTCCAGAATTCTTCAAGTGCAAGCAAGAAACCTTACAAAAGCTGCAATTAGAAGAAAGCACGTCATTATCATGTGCTAACATGTGGACACTGGCAGGAAGGCAACCCATGTCATACATGCTTCCGGAATCAACCAAACACTTGGTAAATGATTTTTGGTTAACCCACACCAAAACTTCTCCAAAGTACAAGGATGTCAGAGAAAACAACACTTCCAATCTAGTTTCTGGACATGCTCCAGTTCAGTTTTAAGTCTTTTAATTTCTTTTGTTGCAAGTTCAATAGTAGACAGCTTCTATATACCCTGGATAAGTTTAGTAATCCTATTTGCATTTCATGATGTATCTTATATATATTGAAGTACATCCAACTACAATAATCATATATTTACACTTAGAGGGATTGATGAGTTAGATTTAACGGGAAAAGTACTTGGTTGTACTTCCAATTACATCCAATGTGGCAGAAAATGTGTTGAAAGACAAGCTGTGTTTCTATAGTTTCGGTTTCTGTAGTTCCCAAGTACATTCTAAGTGTTTTTGAACTCAAGATACTGTGAAAACATAGGGTAATACATAAAAGTATTTAAATGTAAGAAAAGTATTGAATATATACATCTATTACACAGTAACACTGTGTGTGACCTGGTTACATATTGAGTTTTGTATGTATATCTCGAATGCATTTGAGTACATTTTCTACATATTTATACACATCATGTACATATTATATATGATGTTATGTTATAGTAGTTGAATGTATATCAAATCATGGCCTGACTGCCACAGAACTAATGCAATGTCTGCAACATCTTTCAATTCGTAAGTTGTTTTAGTTTATAATTTACTTACACATGCTGCCTTTTTCCTTTTAGAGTGAATTATTTGAGATGTTTAAAGATGAACATCCTGAAGTGAAGATTAGTGGCAGAATGTTCGAGTTGCTTAAGGTAAGTGAGAAGGTTGAAGGAGTTGTTACGTCAAATATGAACAGGCTGAGCTATATAGGAAAGAATTTAGCACCCTAAGGAGCAAATTTCATGCCAATTGTACGTGTTCTTATGGTGTTTCTGCTGCAGATGAGAACAACGACGTCTGCCAACCTCCTTCTAGAACATTCTAAAATGTTAGCTCTATGTGGAAAGCTACCATCTATGACAAGGAAGGTAAAGAATGACACAGTTTGGACTGTGTTAAGGGAGAGTGCCAGAGCTATGGCACTGAAAAATTCAAATCTGTCCTAAGGAGAAAGAGTCGCAGAATGAGAACATTGATTGACAATTTTACAAGTACGTGAACGAACCTTCCAAAACTGGCACTCCAAGGCGGCTGAAGTTTGTTACTGAAAGCAGGAGTTCAGGTACATTGCTAGACAAGATGTTTCAACACCTTTCAAAGTTCATTATTCACAAGGTAGAGCGAACAATTCAAGAAATCAATGTAAAATTTGAGGGATGATTCTACTTTGTCAGTAATGGACTTTGTAGAGAACTATACTTTGCAACCACTCAGGGAGGTTCAGTCCGAGCATTAGAACAATGACCAGATAACCATTTTGGTGCACATAACCATGATGAAAATCAACAACGAGCTGGAAAAACCTATTTATTCGTATGTTTCCCATGTTATGAAGCATGATGCTTTCTTTGTTCAAGCTGCACTTAAGGGACACCATACTTGGATGATGCAAAAAGGTCTCGGGCACATCAAATACCATGTCATGTGGTCTGATGGGTGTGCTGCTCAGTTTAATATTCTCGAGCCTTCTATTTGAATGTGAACCAGTATTATAACATGTATGGAATTAGGATACAATGGTATTATTTTGGCTCAGATCATGGGAAAGGAGAACATGATGGGCAGACCGTTTTGGAGAAAAGGTTCCTTGCAGATGAGGAAAGAAAATAGAATGGTGTTTCAATTTTGGGTGCCAACTCTGCTTGCAGTTTGCTCAGGCAAAAGAAAATGCAACAGAATCATATGAGAGGTCATGGCAGAAGACATTAACGAGAATCCTCGTTCAAGTTGCGAGACATTGCCCGGTACTCTAGCTATACATTGTGTGTCTGCTATTAATCCAGCTGACACTTGTCGTGTATAGATCCATGTCATCTTTTTGCAATGGTTGCTTGAATTTCAGATGGGGAGTGTGAGAATCTCTCGCATTGTGGTGCGTGGAAACTGCACAAACTGGAGCCTAATTTGGCCCAGCTTGGCGAACGAAAAGAGCTAGTTGGTCTATATGCAGCTGATGAACAAGAACTATCCGAAGTACTCCAAATTTGAGACATATTTGCATCTTTTGCTACTCCAAGGAATCATAAAAATGTTCCATACTTCGTTCTCCTGTGCGTGAAAGAGATGCATATTCTTCAGGAAGACGTGGTTGACGACTATAAAAATAGAATGCTTGCTGGTGACAGGGTTATAGTTGGTCATTATTATCAACTGGTGCAAGGCACAAACCACAAGTACAAGTTGTTAGATGATAAAATACTTTCAATCCATCTCTATCACAACTAGAGAGAAATGTTTCCACCTTCTCGAGCATTCGAATTTGAAGTTGTTCACTGCTGCCTTGATTTAAGCCTGAACCACCATCAGGAGTTGGCATGTAGCTCGGAGTTTTGCTGTTCGGAGTCATGAGCCCCTCCTCCATGATTCAAGATATATTTGCCTCACCCATATTTTCTTGGCCGGCTTTCCAAAATGTAGCTTTGCCTGACCCGAAACCATCTGTTGTGGACGCCCATATTTAGAGTCGGGGATGTGGTATTTCTGGACTTTTTTAGTGGTATTTCTGGCCACACATTATCAGCCAGATTCTATTTCCGACCAAAAAAGTGGTATTTTTGGCAAAAAAAAGTGGTATTTCCGGCCAATAAATGGTATTTTTGGCCAAAAACCAAGCGCGAAACTGTGCAGTGGAGTTGAGATCTTCGGTCATATCGTTCTTGAAGCTCCATGGGCAGCTTGAACTGCTTCAAAAGCCCTTCTAATCACTTTGCTAGCCCTTTAACGCTGGTTTGACGAAGAGAGGAGGCGATTTGAGCCCAGATAGAGTCAGGTCAATGCAAAAATGCCCCAAAACAGTTGGTTCTGGGCTTGAAACTGCGAAGTGTACATTGACTAATAATAGGTGGCCGGAAATACCATAAGAAAAGTCCAGGAATACCACATCCCAGACTCTAAATACGGCGGTCCATCTGTTGTTGCAGACCGGCAGCCACAGATCGACTATGTGGCAGTGCCTTGCTTGTGACGTTCCAGCACAGTATACGCTCCCAGGACGTATACAGTACTGCCTCGTCACGCATACACGCCACCCCGACTGACGTGTACGCTAACGTGTAGCCAGGCTAGTAGCCCTAGGGGGCAACTTGCAAGGAGTGTGCATTTAGCAATTGTTGGAGATTATCCTGGGTGGTCTCTAACTGGGGCCTTACAAAGGTGTTTTGATGGTCAGGATCTCCAGATCACTTGAGGTGATCAATCTGCACTGCAAAACATCTCTGACTTTGCAAGGAAATACCAAATCCACTAGAGTCCCTAAAGCAAAAGAAACTAGCAGCACTCAAACATTCACCAAACCATGCATCTATTTCAAAAGCACTTGAAATCTTTACCAAAGTATGCTAGACAACTCCAGGAAACTGTTGTGAAAAGTCTACAAGCAAAGTGTTTACAGATTTCTCACAAATCAACTTCCTGACTGGGTCAATTTTTGGTCAATGGCCTGGACAGTGAGCTCGATTTTGCCAAATGCTAAACAATGATCTTCTGTGGTAGAAACAAATTCCCACACCTAGGTATGCTCCTGTAGGTCACGTGCATATGCTCACTTGGTTCAAACAAAGCCTAAATTCTTGCTGTAACATGCATTGCCCGAGTTTCAATGGCAATGCCTGTAACAGTCTTTGCACTCTGATTGTCAATTCCCTTTCTTTTGTTTTCTCTGCTCTCAATACTCACTACTGATGCCTCTGATGGTTGCTTGGATACTAGAGATGCCTACAAACTAACGGATGATTTAAAGAAAAGATCTATTTTTAGTCTTTCTCAAAGGATATATGTTCTGCAGGACGTTTCTATTTTTTTTTCCTTTTCTAACAATGACTTAAACAAGCACTAGTTGTATTCTGCTCAATTCCTTTATGCTCAAGTGTAAATGACAATGCATAGCAAAATGAGTTCAATCATACTTTCACACACTCTTTTCCCAAATTCCGATTTTCATTAAGTCAAAACAGCAAATTCACAACACAGGGTATTCAAGAATGCCCGACTGGATCATCCAAGAACAACTCAATCAAAATAAACTTCAAGTCTCAAAGATTCAAGGATATTTCATCACATATGCCTCAGATTTTGATTTCCAAAGCAGGAGGATCTTCTGCAAGCTCTGTAGACGTCACGACTTCACGTTCCTGGTCTTCAAATCCGCTTATGGCCCTCGAAAAATTTCAGTAGAACAATCCCCTTTTTAAAATCCCCTGTCTCCGGCCAGATCTTGGCAAATTCGCAATAAATGCCACGGTTTTGGTTTAATTGAGCTGTTCTTTCGGTGTAGTAAGACAAAACCGGCCAACAGATGCAATGATTACTCCGTTTGGCTCAACAGAATGAAGGTTTCTTGGCAAATTCAAATTTTAGGGTTCAATATGATATATCCCACAGGCCGAGATCAAAAAATGAGCCAAGGTATAAATGGGGAACTATTTTCCTCTCTCTTGATTACGTGGTCTCCTCCCACGCCAAGCTCGACTCGTGTTTCGACTTGGCATGCCAGGGGGGACGCCACTTGGCAGAGGATGAGAGGGTAGATAGATGGGGGGGTAGAATAGGAAAATTTTTGTATTTTTTGGCATGGGGCACGGTTCCCAAGAAATGAAATTTGAAGATCTATATAGGGTCTTTTTTTGAGATTTTTTGTGCCAGGTGGCATATTTTCATGGGAGCTTCAAGATGGCAAGGCCAAATTTTGGAAAAATAATATTTTGATTTTTGTTCAAAAAAGGATGAATGACTGGGCAAAGTCAATGGTGATATGTGTTGGTCAAACAAGGCATTTTGCCTTGATGGAATTTCAAGATTTCAAATGCCCCTTGATATTTCGATGATGAGGTGGCAATAGGTGAAAATGTAGTGGAAGGGTGGAAAAATAGGTCAACTAGGGTGAACAAGGCTAGTAGGTTCACTTCCCAAGGTAATTTGATCATTAGGTTGACCAATTTTGAGTTTGGTCAAAACTCGCCTAGTCATCATTTGATGATGTGGAGTGATGTGATGATGTGGAAATTTGGTGCTTAGGTGGCAACATGATGAATGAGACATGAAGGTGGCAAATGATGAGTGGACCAAAGTAGCTTTGGAGGTGATGACATGTATATCTAGTCATCATGCCATGTCACTTGGAGATGGTGACTGGGCATTTTTTGTGTTTTTTTGTGTTTTTTGTGCTTAGCACATATGTTTTTTTTTTTTTTTTTTTAGCTACTTGGTATGAAGTGTGTGATAATGGAATGGCAAGGCATGAGATGAAAATGATGATATAGAGCTCGATGCTAGGCAACTTTTAGGTTTGACAACTTCCTTGGAAAATGTGCCCTAGGTAATGGTAGGTCAACTATGAGACAAATGGTTACATATGAAATACATGATGGTATAGGATGTGAAAAGGCAATGAAGGTGGAAAAATAGGATAAGGGATGATGGTATGATGGAACAAAGGGCAAATAGGAAAAATAGGATAAGGGATGATGGTATGATGGAACAAAGGGCAAATAGAGAATCAACACAACATGAGAAAGATAAATACCATATCATAGCTTGCCATCTTCACAGGGGTCTTCCAAACCTCACAAGTGCCTTCAGAGCTAGAGAATGCATTCAATCCTTGGAGTTTGAGTTGTGAATTTGTGTCTTGACTTAAAGTCATCCTTTGGGTTCTTCATCAGCATCTTTGGTCTTCAAGTCTTTTGGTCTCAGTATTCTTGGTCTTCAAATCCTTGCCTGTGATATTGCTCAAGAGCCTTGTATATGTTGCCTGCTATAGCCAGGCAACAGCAATGTGCACATTAAACCATGTGCACATTCACTTAGGTGCACATTTTCCCATGTGGCTACTTTATGCCAAGTGGGCCATACCCATAGGTGCAATTAATGTGCACATTTTCCAATGTGCACATTCATTAATGTGCACACATTTCCATGTGAGCACAATTGGGTGCACACTTTTCCATGTGGGCACATTTGGCCACCTAGCCCTTAAAAGGCAAGTGGACCCATTTCCAATTATCCCACATGCCTGGGCGCAACGTGTGAGACATTGATCTTAAAGTGACGACATTTTAAAAAGTAACTTGGTAATTCGAATTGTAGGCTAGGAATTAGCTAGATTAGTCTATTTTAACCTCATCTTAAAAGAATTCCCACAGTAGCGGGAATCGAACCTCCCACCCACAGGGTTGAACCCCCCCGTGCCAACCACTGAGGGCGGGCATCGTTTATATTTGAATTATAATCCTCAATTAGATTTAAGCTTTAATAATGTTAGATAATATTAATGGCCAAGCCTTAGACTTAGAACCAAGACCCTTAAGCTAGATAGAGACAGCATCTTGATAGACACCAAGCCTCCGATCGACATGACGCGCACCAAACAGACCGCTCGACTCCCTCGACAAGGCAAAATAGCCAGAGGCCAAGGAGGCTGAAGGAAACAAGAAGAGGAGAGGGCAGAACGAGACCGGGAGGCCAGGGGTCAAGAAGCAGCAGAGCAGAAGCTGGTCCAACATTTTGAAGACTCAACAGCCCGCACAGTACACGCCAAGGGAGTAACTCTAATGAAGAAAGATATGCACTTAGCCAGTCATATCAAAGGAGAGCCTTATTAATTTCGTAAATGATAAACCATCCACATCATCACCATTGCCATGTCATCATGCACACGTCACCCTTCATGAAAATTCATTCTTTTGGAAGTTGGACCTAAGTAAAGTCATTTAGACTCTTAAGGGGACATGCCATCATGCCACATCATCACTAACACCTCCACATCATCACACATGTGTCACACATGTCATTTCCACCTCATCAAAAGTTTTGACTAGAAAAAAGGCATTTTGCCAACTTGTTTGACACATCATCATCTCATGTTGCCATGTTATCCTCCATTTGCCAACTCACCATGCCAAGTAGCCACTTATCATTTTTGCCCCATTTTGAGCTAAAAAACCAAGTATTCATTTTTGCAAAAAAAGATTCTTCCATCTCATAGAGCATCAAAAAAGATTCCATTTGCAAAAAAGAATTTTCAAAAAAGACTTCATATTGATCTTCATTTTGAGGTTATTGGGAATTGTGTCAAAGTTCAAAAAAGCAAAAAAAAATTCCTATCCCCCAACAAATTCTAATCTCCCACCGCCACGTGGTACACCTAGGCGTGTGGGCGGCAACGGACCGAATCCCACGTGGGCATAGCACGTAATATTAATAATCCACGTGGGCTATGCCTTATATATCCATGTCTTCCTTTATGAAAAATGCCTGTGGAATATTTGGCTTCAAAATCTCAAGAACCCTAATTCTCTGTCATGCCAAGATCCGGATTTTCTGAAAGATCTAACAGCCTAATCATAACCAAATGCTCCCGGATACACCTATGAGCAGCCAAGAATCTTTAAATTAAGCAAAAAGACAAGGATCTGAATCGATTTTGCCAAGAACGGGCCGGAACAGAGCAATTTGAAAAGGGGAAATGTTCTCAGAGAAACTTCAAGGGCTTTGGGCGAGAGAATTGATCAACACTGCTCATTCTGAGACCGCTTTTGAAGGACTTGAGCTTGAATCTGCCTTCGCTTCAAAATCCATGGATTACGTGATGCTACTATTTTATTTACCATTTTGAAGAATGATTTGATGTTGTATCCAAGACCTCAAAGCTTGGAAATCTGACTTATGATTGTGTGATATTGATATGAATGAAAATCCGACCCTTGGTGACAAACTTGAGTTTAATTTGCACTCTACTCTCAAAAGAAGATAAAGCAATAAGGTCAAAGTGGAATTTAACGGTGAAATACTTTATCTAAAGCTCATTATAAACTAGACTAGATCTCAGCATATTCTATTCTACAGATTTAAATTCCACATCACAAATAGAATAAACTGTACTCAGAGTACATTAGTGCATATGTCCAAGAGGTTTAGTGTTTACAAATAGATCCAGTGCATTTGCAGAGTAAAGCCCATCTAGAAGATAGCACAAAAAGCCATAAAAACATCAAGAGAGTATTCTCATCTGGCCTGATTACAGTATTCTTGCTTATTTTTGCATTTCTCAAGACAAAAATTACATTCTCAAGTTTATAACCGCATTTCTGATCAAACAAGCAGTCTTCCCTTGCTCGCAGACAATAAAAAATAGTAGACTACCTTCAAAGTTCAAAAAAGATCAATAGGGAATCAATTTGTCTAACCCTGCTTGCTGTTTTCTGACTATAACAGTCAGAGTGGCCAAATCTTGAAATTTAGGGATTTCCTGCATCCATTTTTGCAAAAAGAGAGTTTGGTCCTTGTGTGCAGACATATCTGAGTGAGAATCAAGCATCAGATCACCAAACAAATTCATATTATTCGATCTGCAAAAAATTGCTTTCTGCCAGGGATATTGACCTATTTTTGACCCACTCAGAAGTGCATTTCTGAGTGATCTGTGCTACTCTCTTTGCATCTGACTTTTGGCCTAGCATTCTTCAAGACCTTACATGGCTGTGAGATTTGAAATCATGATTAAATCTTTCTTTGTTTGCAAATGGGCATCATTTTTTTGAGGCAGTCTTTTCTCTGAATTGGGAAAGCAGTTCTAAACTTGTGTTCAGGCTTTATCCTTGGGATTTTCTCACGCAGAGTGGTTGCCTTAAGCAACCTGGAGGTTCTAAACCATTGAGGTTGAAGGTTTGCCAGGAATACCTTCAACATTTTGGAGGTCCTACCAAGATCTCACCTGGATCTTGTGGAACTCATGGCTCCTAGAAGATGTAATGAGGCTGCTGAGCAAGTACATACTGAACCTCAAGAAAATACAGGAGTGCCTGTTGCACAGCTTGGATCAACTAGTCAAGTCACGGTAGGTATGCAATATTTTGAGCTTAATATGCCTACTCCTCCTCCTATCTTTGACCCTAATGTCAATGCTAACAATTTCCTAAAGACTTTTGAGGAATACTACTTAGATTATGGTTACAAAAAGGGGAGCAAGTTCTCAGAGTTCAAAAAGCGCTTCAAGAATGATGAGGTAAGGGCTTGGCTTGTATATGTCATCAGCACAGGTGTGAATACTTGGGAAGAAATTGAGAAGCAATTCTTGGAGAGGTTTGGTAAGCTCATTGAACCTTAGAATTTGGTCTTTGAACTAAAAGTAGAGGATTCAACCAGTCCTGTAGCTAAAGTCAGAGCTGAAATCTCAAAGGTATCTGAGGCATTGCTGGAGGTCACAAAACAACTTCAAGAAAATGAAAACTTCGAGACATGAGAGGAAGACTTATCCACCTTGTGCACATTGCCAAAGAGATACTCACTTTTCTTATTATTGTTAGTATAGACCACGCACAAGAGGACATTTTGGTAAGGAGTGCCCAATCTGTGCCTTTTGCAAGGAATTGGACATTATGAGGAAAGGTGCAGTGTAAAAGAGTATTTTGCAAGACAAGAAGTAGTCAAGGCTACTGAACCAAATGCTGCAAATAGATTTTGCCCCTGAACCAAGTCCTTCTACTTCAGTTAGATTTGCTATTGATCCAGTTATATCAATCAGGTTTATGCAGGAATTAAAGGAGCAAGAAGAGATCATGGCTGTGCACACCAGAGGCATGCAAGGTGCCAGATGTGAAGAAAATATCCATGGCAAGTTTGAAAGAAAGATGTCCTATGAAAAGGCTAAAGAAGACAATCAGGTTGTATCTATTTCTCCCCACCAAAAATATGCTAAGAAAGATAAAGAGCTTGATGAGTTTGATTCTTTAATGAAAAATGCAAAAGCAAGTGTAGACCTGCTCACATTGCTGAGAATTGCACCTTCTTATAGAGAAAAGATATTGAATATGACAAAAGAGGAGCACGTTAACTTATCACAAGAAGAACAAGTAGCTCTCACAGGTCACATTGGTGAACAAATGCTAGTACAAAATGAATATGACCCAGGTGCTTTCACGTGCAGCTAAGGTGGGCAAAAGATCTCTGACTAAAGTGCTACTTGATGGGGGATCTCCTTTAAATGTTATGCCTCATCATGTAACTATGTAACGAGAATGTGTTGTCTGGAAATAGACAGGAAGGCACCTATGGTGTTAAAATCTTTCTCGAACTCAGAGATAAATCCTATAGGCATATTAAGCAATGTTCTGATAAATGTTGAAGGAATTGTGGTTGCTGCTAACTTTGTGGTGGTGGCCTTTGAAGGAATGGATGACAAGACAGACATATATGACCTGCTCTTAGGAAGGAGATGGCTATCCAAAGTTGATGCCAGACCAATTTGGTCAAAAGGAGAATGCATTATATCAGATGGCAAGAGAACAATAACCCTCCTGAATAAACTAGGTGAGTTTGAATCTATTAATTTTATTGAAGAAGACTCGTTGGTGCCAAATCTTTTTGGTGAATATGAAATGTCCATTGCTGTCTCAAATGCAAAGGCAGCACTAAAAGCAAAGGATGATATAACTTCACAAGAAAATTTTGCCTTCCTATGGTTTGATGGGGGAGTTTCTAAAAAATTAAATATTGCTTTTTCTGCTGCCATTTTAAAGGACAAGAACAACAGGCTCTTGGCCAAGGTTGGCAGGATACACCCCAACACCACATCAAACATGGCTGAATATAAGGCAATTATTGTAGGGCTTCAGGAAGCTAAACACATTGGTTTGCAGGCAAATTTCAGGTGAATATCAAGCCAAATAGGAGAAAATGATAGCACTTAGAGACCAAACCATGGAAGTGCTTGCAGGATTCAAGAGTTGAGAGTTGCAACATGTGACAAGAGACATGAATGCTGAAGCAGATGCCCTTTGCAAAAATGTTCTACTTGAACATTTATCTGAGGGAGCAATCAGAGAAGAAGAACTGGAGGAGTGAGGCAATTACATCCCATTCTGTTGATCAATGCAAGCAATGAAAAATAGGTAGGGGAGGTAAAAATAGAGAAAAATAGCCAAGAGGTAAAGTTACTCAAATCTTTGAGGAATGGAAGGATATTTTTGCTTGGGATTATAAAGAGCTACTAGGTGTTGACAGGAAGGTTTGTGAATTTGAAATAAGAATTAAGGAAAATGAAAAACCTGTAATGCAGAAGTTAAGAAGGATAAATGTTGCTTCGCTTGACCTGATAAAAGAAGAGCTTTTTAAAACGAAAGATGCAGGTGTCATAGCAAAGATATTAAATCCCGATTGGTTGTCCTGTATTGTGTCAGTTGAAAAAAGAACAAGACAATAAGGATATGCGTTGATTATAGAGACCTGAGTAAGGCCACTGTGAAAGATTGCTACCCCTTACCTTTTCTGGAACAAGTTTTACATGCTGTTGCTGGAAAAGAAATCTACTCATTCTTAGATGGTTTTTCAGGGTTCAATCAAATTAGCATCAAGGAGGAAGATCAGCCCAAGACAGCATTTATCACACCTTATGGCACCTTTGCTATGAAAAGAATGCCTTTTGGCCTAATGAATGCCTTAGAAACATTTCAGAGAGCAATGGATTCCATATTCAAAGAAATGCCATCACATTTGTTTAGAGTCTTTCTAGATGATCTTTGCTTGGGAACTTCCATGGATGATCACTTGAATTATCTGATTAAACTTTTTTCTTTGTGCAAAAAAGGGGGAATAAGTCTAAATCCCAAGAAGTGCATATTTCTATGTTCCAAATAATATATTTATTTTTTTCTATTGAACCTATTTTTTTTCTTTTTTCTCTTTTTTTTTTATAATAACCCATTTAATTGTGCAAACCAAACTTGTGAATGCCATTACAACTTGTACCTCATCGCGACTTGCATGGCATATAGGATGGATTCAAGTGATGTCTTGCAAGGGCCCATGGGAAGTTTATCGGATTTGTAGAGCCGCTTTTTCTAAAGTCAACTTTTTCTTCGCGATTGAACAATGATTGCAACAATCAAATGCAATATCATATTATAGAAAAAGACACTTTATAGGAGAGACGATTTGGCAAGGGAAAACATTACATCAAGATAAGGAAATGGAGCATGAGGGATGTGGGGCAACTTAAACAAATGAAGCAGGAGGGAAGTAGGACAACTTGAAAACAGAGGACAAGTGGCAATAATCAATAAAATAATTTATCAAAGCTAATTACAATTATATAGCATTGAACTCTGAATATTTCTAAGTTTCCAAGGGATATCCATCTCTTAAGATGGTATTCAAAAGACAATATATAACCCTATGTTTTATAAATATCTAAAATCATCATAAGAAGCAGGATTAGACGCCTTGTAAAATTTCATTTTCAAATTTTCCACGATTGAGCAAGTGAATAATGCAAAAACGACATTTTTGTTCTCTTTTCCTATGCATAGTGGGCGTGCATTAATTACGTGATGAGCAAAAAGTTGGAATGGAACGTGGGGACAAAGACACATCAACTCAAAGTTGGACATCTCTTAAAGTGTGATGTGGCTAGATTCAGTTTAAAAGGACCTATTCTATGCATAAAATACACTACACAAAAGCATGACAACAAGGGGAGAAATGGCTAAAGGAGGAGTGATTCTGGCAATGCTGAGCATAATGATAATGTTAGCATCTGCTCAACAATGCAACAACTATCTATCTCTTGCTGTCTGTCTCACTGCTGTTCAGACTAATACTGGCTATCCTGGTGCCCCTTGTTGCAATAAAATCATGACTTATCAAAATAATCCGAATTGTCTCTGCCAGCTTGTGCTTGCTGGTCAAAGGAGTGGCATCAGATTTAGCATTGCTAATGCTATGACTGTGCCTAAGCGTTGCGGCTTTTCCAAATACATCCCAGCTGGTTATAAATGTGGCGGTATGTATGATTGATGTTGTAGATGCTCATTGTATATAAAATAGTTTTTGTTTCTTTATCTAACATCATGTTGCTTGTTCCTCAGGTTACACTGTTCCTACCATTTAGATCCTCTATTCTATTGCGTAAAAGACCAAGCTAATTGCTATGTATTCACATAATACATTGTATTTTTTATTATGTCAATAAAATGCATGCATAATGGTAAAGTATGTAATATATATTATTCAAGGATAAACTAATTTGCATATATAAATGTGATTCTCCCACACACACCCCAATATTTGGTCCACGACTAAAAACAAAAGTAAAAATAAAATACGAGTTGCTTTTTTGAAGATTTGAAAAAAACCTACACGTAGTTATATGGGGGTGTGGTTTTCCAAGGATATGCTGTAGTTTTTCTTAAGGATATGTAGTTTTTTTTTTAAAGAACGGGTGGGTTTCTTATGGAGGTGTAGTCTCTTATTTAAGGATATGTTGTTTTCGCAGGCAGTATGGTTTTTTGAAGGGATGTTTTTTTTAAGGTGTTTTTTAAGGTAGTGTTTTTTTGAGGTGTGGTTTTTTAAGGTTTTCTAAGAATCCGTATATGACCAAGTTGTCCACATGCCATTACTACCAAAAAATGGCAGCATACAAGAGTTATATATGCTTGACACACTTCACTAGCATTTGACTTCAAACATGCTACCTAGGCTCCAACATGCAAGGTGGCTCCAACATGGCAACTAGGCTTATCAATATGCCAAGGTGGCTCAAACATGCCACCTAGACTCCAACATGCCAAGGTGGCTCAAACATGCCACCTAGACTCCAACATGCCAAGGTGACTCAAACATGCCAAGGTGGCTCAAACATGACACCTAGGCTCCGACATGCCAAGGTGGCTCAAACATGCCAAGGTTGCTCCAACATGGCACCTAGGCTTCGACATGCCACGGTGGCTCAAACATGCCAAGGTTGCTCCAACATGCCACCTAGGCTCCAACATGCCAAGGTGACTCAAACATGCCATGCGAGCTCCAACATGCCACCTAAGCCCAAACATGTCAAGGTGGATCAAACATGCCATGCAGGATCCAACATGCCAAGGTGGCTCAAACATGCCACCTAGGCTCCAACATGCCAAGGTGGCTCCAACATGCCACCACCTAGGCTCTAACATGCCAAGGTGGCTCCAACATGCCACCTAGGGACAAACATGGCAAGGTGGCTGAAACATGCCACCTAGGCTTCAACATATGCCACGTGGGCTCCAACATGTCACCTCGACTCCAACATGCCACTTAGGCTCCAACGTGCCAAGGTGGCTAAAACATGCCACCTAAGGCTCCAACGTGCCACCTAGTCTCCAACATGCCAAGATGGCTCAAACATGCCACCTCGACTCCAACATGCCACCTAGAATCAAACATGCCAAGGTGGCTCAAACATGCCACCAGGCTCCAACATGCCAAGGTGGCTCAAACATGCCACGTAGGCTCCAACATGCCACCTAGGCTCCATCATGCCAAGGTGGCTCAAACATGCCACCTAGGCTCAAACATGCTAAGGTGGATCAAACATGCCACGTAGGCTCCAACATTCCACCTAGGTTCCAACATGCCAAGGTGGCTCAAACATGCCACGCGGGTTCCAACATGCCACCTAGGCTCAAACATGCCATACGCGCTCCAAGATGCCACCTTGGCTCCAACATGCCAAGGTGGCTCAAACATGCCACATGGGATCCAACATGCCATGGTGGCTTAAACATGCCACTTAGGCTCAAACATGCCAAGATGGTTCAAACATGCCACACGGGCTCCAACATGCCACCTAGGCTCAAACATGCCAAGGTGGCTCAAACATGCCAAGTAGGCTCCAACATGCCACCTAGGCTCCAACATCCACCTAGGCTCAAACATGCCAAGGTGGCTCAAACATGCCACGCGGGCTCCAACATGCCAAGGTGGCTCAAACATGCCATGCACGCTCTAACATGCCACCTAGGCTCCAATATGCCAAGGTGGCTCCAACATGTCACCTAGGATCCAACGTGCCACCTAGGCTGCAAACATGCCAAGGTGGCTCAAACATGCCACGTAGGCTCAAACATGCCACCGGGCTCCAACATCCACCTAGGCTCAAACATGCCAAGGTGCCTCAAGCATGCCATGCAGGCTCCAACATGTCAACTAGGCTCAAACATGCCAAGATGGCTCAAACATGCCACGTGGACTCCAACATGCCACCTAGGTGGCTCAAACATGCCACCTAGGCTCCAACATCCACCTAGCCTCAAACATGTCAAGGTGGCTCAAACATGCCACATGGGCTCCAAAATGCCACCTCGGCTCCAACATGCGGTGGTAGCTCAAACATGCCACCTAGGCTCCAATATCCACCCCACGCTTTAAACATGCCAAGATGTCTCAAACATGCCACCTAGGCTCAAACATGCCACACGGACTCCAACATGCCAAGGTTGCTCAAACATGCCTCGTGGGCTCCAACATGCCACCTAGGCTCCAACATGCCACTTAGGCTTCAACATGCGAAGGTGGCTCAAACATGCCACCCATGTCAAACATGCTAAGGTGGCTCAAACATGCCAAGGTGGCTCAAACATGCCACGCAAGCTCCAACATGCCAAGATGGCTCAAATATGCCACCTAGGCTCAAACATGCCAGGGTGGTTGAAACATGCCATGTGGGCTCCAACATGCCACCTAGGCTCCAACATGCCAAGGTGGCTCAGGCATGCCACCTAGGCACCAATATGCCATCTAGGCACTACCAGCGGTGACATGGCGTGCCAATTAAGCAAGGCCAAATTTTGACTAGGCCAAAAATGAAAAGATGTGCATCTTTGGTCTTTTCATTTGGTGATGTTGGCAAATTTTGGTTGACATGGCTAGCTGGTGATGATATGGACATGATGACTATGACTTTATGCAAGAAATATGATAACCTTTAAAAATTTTGGTAGAGGAGTTTGGCAAGGGATAGAATAGAGGGATCTTGAAGAACTTAAACGCTGACACCCTTCCCCAAATCGAACCAGGCCAGGACTTTGCCCAGCTTCCTCACCAAAGGGGAGAGGTCATACCCCAAGAGACGGACCTCAAAAAGGTTGCGGAGGTGGCCTTTCCTGCCAACGATCCTCCAGGAGGGCAAATGCCAATGCCCCGCCTCCTGGAGCTCGGTTTCCCTATCCGATTGTTGAATCCACCGTTCAAGTAACCTGCTTCGAGTAAATTCAAAAAAATCCAAGATCCGTCTGGAAGAACTTATCAAACCGCGAAGCGTCCTGCGATCGACCGTGTAGAAACCCAAGTGTTTTGTCGTTCGAGCAGTACAAAGGCTCCAGAATGGAGATTTGACTTCGCCATGTCATCCGAAATGGTAAATTTACCCTAGTGACCAAGTTATACGGCCATTTTTTACAACAAAAGAAACACGAACATCTACATGGCAGTATTCCGCAACCACCTCTTAGGCCAATTGACTATGAACGTGTTGGACATGAGCTACCTTGGCGCTTCTTAGAGAGAGGGTGGTCTTCTGCCCACAAAACTTGGTCTCGAGGGTAATGTCGATGTTTTGAGTCCATTGGCAGAGTTAGTTTATAGTTTCAGAGTGGGAGAGTTGCCTATCCGTAGCCAAGGGCCTTCGGGAGAGGACCTTTGGGGAGAACTGCTTCTGGAAGGTTTTAAGGGTTCGTCTTCTGGCATCAACACCCTCCCTCTACATGATGACATTGTGCAAGATCCTAGTCAAATCTGACTAGGATATGGCCTCCGAAACGTAAACCCTGTGTGTTGCTAGGTTATTGAAGGGTTTACGTTATGGAGGTCGTGATTTAGTCGGTTGCACTTGGGACATGGTCAAGAAGCTGCAGTTGGAAACATGAAGCAATGGGAACTGAAGGGAATGGGGTTTGGATCTATTGGCCATCCCGAATGATCCCAAACAATTTTGCTACTGCAAAAGGCGCGCCCTTGGCTTCTATTTGCCATTATGGGAGGAGGATAAATCCAAACTCCATTCCGTCAATTCCTATTGCTTCGTGTTTTCAATTGCAGCTTCTCACCCATGTCCCAAGTGCAACCGACTAAAACTCGGCCTCCAAAACGTAAACCCTTCAATAACCTAGCAACACACAGGGTTTACGTTTCAGAGGTTTGATAAGTTCCCCCGGACGGATCTTGGATTTTTTTGAACCTGCTCGAAGCAGGTTACTTGAACGGTGGATTCAATGGTCAGATAGAGAAATCGAGCTCGGAGGGGGTATTGGCATTTGCCCGCCTGAAGGAGCGCTGGCAGGAAAGGCTGCCTCGGCAACTTTTCTCGAAGCCGTCCCCCGGGGGTCCCGCCTATTCCCTCGGTGAGGGTAGCCGATCTGGCCTGGTTCGATTTGGGGAAGGGTATCCGCGCAAGATCCCTCTATTCTAGCCGTTGCCAAACTCCTCTACCAAAAATTCCAAAGGTTATCATATTTCTTGCATAAAGTCCTAGTCATCATGTCTATGTCCATGTCACCCAAGATGGACATCTTTTCATTTTTGGCCTAGTCAAAACTTGGCCTTGCTTACTTGGCATGCCACGTCCAACATGCCATCTGGGCTCCAGCATGCCACCTAGACTCAAACATGCCAAAATGGCTCAAACATGCCATGCGGGCTCCGACATGCCATCTAGGCTCAAACATGCCAAGGTGGCTCAAACATGCCACCTAGGCTCAAACATGCCACCTAGGCTCCAACATGCCAAGGTGGCTCAAACATGCCAAGGTGGCTCAAACATGATAATAGATACCATTTTAAGGATCACAAAGGACCAACTAGGAGCTATTCTACAATTTCGAGCAGAGCAAACACGACAAAGCTATGATAAAGCTTTGAAACAAAATGGGGCCAATTTCAGGTTTTATTACTAAGATCAAAGGAATAAACTCTTTGTGGCAGCTATCAGATGAGGAGACGGAGACCAGCACTACGATCAATGAAGGAAGAAGAGCAGTTTAAATCCTCTTAAGAAAGAGCTTATACTATTCATCTGCAGTTGTCAAATAAATAAAGAAGTGACCGGGACCGAGCACGAACAAAACAATGACAATTTTGAGATTGCAAAAAAGAAGGCTCCAAACCGCAAAAACCATACTTAGCCTGTTGGATCCAGTCCCCGTCTTTCTTTTAGGGCGATGATATGTGCTGAAGGTGCTCACAGATGGTCGAAGAGGGACCTTGCCATTTTCTAAAGCTTTTCTAATTTCTTAGGCCCCAGGATCAGAAAATCTAAAATCTAACGGTTGATATGAATTTTAGATGAGGTGGCATGAGGTGGCTTACCACGTAGACACCTTAGAATTGCAGCAAAGCGTGCATCTCGAGTTAGGCAACCTTGCTAATAAAACTCAAGGAAATACAGTCAATAAGTCAGGACAAGTCAAATAAGCACCCTCTTGGTAACAAAAATTGCTCTAAGTTCTTGAAGTTCCCTTTGCCAAATACTTGCTTTGTCCATTTGTTGCAAAAATGCCTAGTCATCATCAAACATTTGCCACATCACCCATGGAAAACCAAAGTTGCATATTTTTTTTACTTTTGGTAACAAAAATTGCTCTAAGCTCTCTTTGCCAAATTCCTTATACCAAAAAGACTCGCTTTGTCCATTTGTTGCAAAAATGCCTAGTCATCGTCATGTCCAAATCATGCAGATCTTTCCATGTCACCATAAATTTGCCACATCGCCCATGGAAAACCAAAGTTGCACATTTTTTATTTATTTTTGGCCTAGTCAAAATTTGGCCTTGCTTACTTGGCATGACATGTCGCCATTGACGTGCCACATCATCATGTGCATGTCTACTTTTGCAAATTTCAATTTTCCCCACTCATTTCATGGAGATTGCAAAAAATATCCTTTGCCTATCATGATGCCAACTTTTCCATATCATTAACCATGTTTTCAACAAATCGATTGTTCCACAAAGTTCATACTACTGATATTACCCCATGGGACTGAGTTTCACGACAATCTAATTCATTGGCATCTCTACTTTTTTGGTCTAGAAAGGTCTAGTCATATTCTACCAAAAGTGCCTAAAATGCTTTACCATCATGTGACATGGCACATCATCCAAAAAATGCCATGTCACCATATTGAATGATGCTTCTTCTAAAAAGTTGCAAAATAGGCTAAGCAAATTCTTAATTTTTCCATCCATCCATATTTTGTCACATCATAACCAATGTTGTTAAGTACGTCAAAATCCGTACGTTTAAAAAACGTTTTTTAAGATTTTTTGAAGATTTTTAAAATTTTTGAAAAAAATCTTTAAAAACGTATTTCATATAAAATACGTTAAAAATCTTTAAAATCTTAAAAATCCTTAAAAATCTTTAAAAATTCTTAGATTGTGATTTTTTTTTTTAATCCAAATGTATGATATTCTTGAAATTATTTATTCGTGTATATAAAATTCTTATACTTCTTAACCTCTATAATAATGTTTTTCTGAACTTCCTTAAGAGTTGCATTGCAAAACATCTATGGTATCTTTGTAGTTGAACTTAATAGTTTCTAATAGCAGCATAAGCTTCTGATTTACTTGTTGGCATGGTACGTCTTATAACTTGTAGCAAAAATGTGCATTTTAACAGTAGCAAGTATGCCCAATAAAGCAGTGCAAAGAATATGCAAATTTTTTATTTTTTATTTTTGGCCATACCAAATCATAAAAATCCTTTAAAAAACGTGAGGATTTTTATAGAGGTACTTTAAAAATAAAAAACGGGTTTTTTAACAACATTGATCATAACTCATTTTTGCCACCTCATTGCTCATCATGGCCACCTCACCATTGTTGTAATAGAAACTCGATTGCTCTTAGCTAGTTAGAACCTAATAGGATATGGAGGTGGGGTGACTCCATTGCACACATATCCCGCATTGAATCACATGCAGAAGCCCTATTTGTATAAGTGAAATCTAGTGCACCTCAATTTCGCCAAATACCCCCCTCTGGGCAATCTAGAATATGGAGCACAGAACCCGACTCTTTGGTGCATGGCATATCAAATCGGCGCAATATTGAGAAACATGAGAAGTTATAAGGGCGTTTGACTAAATATGAGGTATGCAATTTGGTTCCTATGCCCTTTTATTTAAAGAAAGGGGTTTTTTTTCAGTGTAAAGAAATATTTAACGGTTTCCGTTATGTTAACTCTTAACATAACGGCGTGACAATCCGCGTGAAGTAATGTTTAACAATTTTCCTTATATTAAGTTTTAACTAACGGCGTGATAGTCTGTGTGAGGCAATATTTAACGGTTTCCGTTATATTAATTTTTAATCTAACGACGAGTGTGAAGTGCGATCTTTATCTTATGTTACCCTAATATAAAGGACATCCCGTTATGTTAGCAATTTAACCTAACATAACGGCTAGTGTATAACAACCCACAATATTAAAGGTTGTGTAAATTAGTTCACTTTGTGAAGGCTTTTTCTATTTTTGTCTATAACAATGCCTGGCTACCTTGTAGAATAAACATTCAGGAAGCTAGAATTTTCTCAAATGCTAAACCGACATCATGCATTCCATCTAATGAAGGAGGTTGAACAAAATTAACCTCCTTTATAGATCCCCACAAAATTAGAGCATTCAACCTAGTTTTAAATTAGCATCCGGGTGGAGGTTGTTTTATCAAGCATTTAAAATTTGTAAACAATTACATTTAACGGCTGAGATGACTGGTTTATTGAGATGACTGGTTTAGATGGTGATCCATGTCCTGCCATACGATTGGCCCAAAATAACGACCCGGATTTGATCCCTGCATTGAGTTTTTCCCTCCTTTCTCGCTTCTGATCTCTATTTTCAAAGGCGGCTGTATGATCCGGCTTCTGAATGATCCGGTTGTATGATCCGGCTTCTGAATGATCCGGTTGTATGATCCGGCTGTATGATCCGGCTTCTGGAAATATTTTCAAAGACAAAGCTCTCTATTTTCAAACACAGATGTATGATCCGCAAAGGTAGATTCGGAAAGGTGGTTCAGATCCGCTTAGAGGGGCTTGCTTACAGGTGATGTTTGTGCTCTGCTATATTTCTGGAATTTGACCATGATAGAAAGATCTAAACCTCTACTTCCGTACTCTTACCTGCACAGGAGAATAGGAAGAAATGTTTAGGGTTTCAAGCACTTAGGGCGGATGCGGTAGTCGCCAGTTGCTCTGCAGAGATCTCTGGTTGAAATGCATGGTTGGAAGAGCAGCTTAGTTGCTGCATGTTGCAGGGCGTCTTAGGGCCTTTTGTAATAGCGATTTTGTTGCTCAAGATCCGGCCTTTGATTCCTAAAGGATTATCTGTTAGTTCTTGCCATGGTTAGGGATTGGGTACCTTCAACAGCACACCAACTCTGTGCAGAAGCCAGAAGGCAAGTTATCTAGGTATTTTCTTGTTTTCTTCTCTGCAGATCCTCTGTTTTCTTTAAAGAATTTCTCCTCTAGTGTTTCCATACAGAACATAACCAGATGCTACCATAACAGCAATGCATGGTCTATTCCTTTGAACCTTCTCTGTAAACCATTACCCTGGAACGATGGCCAGCTCATGACGGATTACAATAAATACATGCAGCTATCTTGGAGCAAATGGCACTGAAACATGGGCGATATGAGGTAAAACATTCCGAAACTTTTTTCTTCTATACTATCCCTTTCTGATCAGGAATATTTGTGCACAGATAGGTTTGAGGCAAAATCGGGGCTTTCAAGTATGGCTACTTCAAGAAAAACCTATGAAAGGCATCAAAAGATGCTGCAGCAGAACTAGAAAGGAATAGATAACATGCCGTTGAATTTGTTTTAATAAAATATGTGAGCATGAACTAGTTTTATGAACTGGTTTTAAAACATGCTGTAAACAGTAGTACTACAAGAAATGTTAAATATGTATTCAAAGTCTATATATTTTGAATAATGCAAAAATTCCTTGTTTACTATTACAATCATCCAACTGTATTCTCTTGTGACAATGAAAACAATCGCTAATCCTAAGTTTCATATCTTTGTTGTTTTTGTTTAATTTGAACACATTGCTTCTACACTACAAAAAAATATATATATTGTTATTGTACCAAAAACAACACTAGAAAAAACGTGTTATTATTGAAAAACAACTAAAAATAACATGTAGAAAATTGAAGAAAAACTGTGCTAAAAAAACTTATATATAAGGACCATGCATTGTTTTTAGCTAAAGGCCACATCTAAGAACCATGCATTGTTCCTTTTTTTGAGCGAAGCCACGCATAGAATCTGGCATTGTTTTTCTCTATAAACAACGGTGAAAACCACACATAAAAATTACGAGTTGTTTTTGTCTAAAAACCACGCATGAAAACCACGCGTTCTTTTCGTGTGAAAAAACTACATTAAAAAACTACTGTTGTTTCTAGCATTTTCGGAATAATAATATGGGTGGTCTTTGAGTGTTGTTTTTTTGCAAAAATAACAACATATAGAGCAGATTTTGGGGTTATAGTGTCCTTTTCAAGAATTAATTTTAGTATTCTACTAGTTATGGTGCCCGGCGTTGCCGGGCGTAAATACAATTTTATTGTAGAATTATACGAATGAGATGGAGGATTTAGGAACATATGTAGGCTTGTCAATTATACTTCTTTTAACTTATTGTCCAAGTTGGATGTTCATTCTATTTGCGTACGTATATGCGTGGTTGATAGGTGTTATGCGTATATTGTTGTTGTGTTGGATATGTGGCATATGTACATGGTTGATAATTGTTTATGTGTGTATTGTTGTTGTGTGGGATATGTGGAGATAATGTTCCCTCATCTGGATTTGGAGATGAAACATGTGTTCTTTCTAGCTCTTGAAGTGTTGTCAGACACTTACAACTATTGAAAGGTCTAACAATGGCAACTATTGAAATTCAACTACTCTATTCTATTCATGACATTTGGATCCACGCAACATAGTTAAAGATCCAATAGTTTGCTTCATTGTATGTGGGTATTTCTCACATTGCAAAGGAAACTTGTTATAGATTTCAAATGATAATTGTATCTACAACATTAATTGACACGGTGATTTTTTTATCAAAATGTTTAAAACCCCATATTGGTATTTTCTCAATATTTGTACATGTGTAGGTTTGCAACTTATTTGGCATGTAAAGTAGTTCTTATATAGGTTATTGCAAATTGTTTGGCATGTAAAGTGAAGACTATTTCAAAGAAATGGGGAACGGATTGCCAACCTTTATTAATCATAAGATTGATTTATTTATTGATTTATTTATAGACAAACTAAGACGTTTATGACTATAACACTTTAAAAGTATTACAATGTTGTATATGTTGTTCCTAGTTGTAAGTATTACAATGTTGTATATATTGTTCCTAGTTGTATATGACAAAAACCCTAGTTGTATATGACTCACAAACCCTTTGTAATAACAAAATAGACTGACCCTATTGAACGTGACTGTTACACTATTAGTAAATGGCACTAAGAATCATCACTTTGACTAATAACAAAGCTCGTTGTTCGTGACCTACAACATGCATTACATTTCTACAAACATCTCTACTACAAACATCTCCACTGGATAATCAGACAATTCATTGGAAGCATATATAGTTGGTCCACACAGTCAAGGCATTGATATAGATGATTATATTTGAAGATGAGATAAATGGCAACATCATGTACTCTCTACAACTGGGGAACATAGAGCAAGTGGTTGCTGTCTGTGTTGATCCATTGATTCTTCACTATGTGACTTTACAGGGCTTTGTCCCATCCATTTATCCCATCTATTTGTATGTCGCATAAGAACTTTAACGTAGCAGCTTCCATGAAATATCCTGTAACTATTGCATTTCATACTCAATGTTAAAAGAATAACATATTTGAGTAGCTTCATCATCTAGCAGCTTCATGATCTGGCTGCCGCTTCCCATGGTTCCGTGTGGTTATCAAAACAATCAAGAGGATGTGGCATATGAATATGTCCACTTCTTCTTATGAGTGTCTTAGAACAGAGGATTTCATAGAGAATTTAAGTGATTGAAGCTCCTATAGCTAATCACTAATCTTTCTTTCACTAATTGGGAAAGAAAAGCAGAGGTAGACAGCCAACACAATCAACATGTTGTAGCATATTTGAAACATGGGATAAGCAGAAGTAGCTTTTAGGAATATCATCACAACTCTGGGGCATCAACAACTTTTAATCATTGTGATGCAGAAGATAAGCCCGACTGTTTTAGTAATAGCAAAAAAAAATTCATGTGACTAACTTACCATCTTATAGTGGAGGAACCGAGTTGTAGCTTGCAACGCTAATCTGATATGAATGTATTCAGTATGCTTCAGCACTGCATAAATCACATATCACTTAAATTATTAAAATACAAACTATTCAGGCATGCATAGACTTTGTGCAATCTACTGCATTCTTGCTTCCGTTCTCTTGAATCATTATAAAACATAAACTAGAACAATTGACTCATGAGTACTTAAGCAGCATGGATGGGTTGAAGTGCATCAGTTATCACACCATTATCATTGTGGCTATATCTAACAGAGTCTACACCACCACATGTTTTATTGTGGTGTAACTTAACTTGCTATACATATTTCCAAGGCTGGTATCCACAGGAAGCGCGGCCATAGGATCGGGTCCGTATAAACATTTGCTGCGCATATGTAACCCTTTCAAGTTGCAAGTCTATTTGTCACTACAATATTCCAAGTATATTCTTCACTACAATAGGATCAGCTCTGCATAAACTCCTTTTCTGTGCTCTAATTTTGTCAATACCTAGATGAGACTCTGCAATAAAGTGCAAAGAAAAATTAATGTTTCTATCACCACAGAAAATCATAAAATCACCAACATATGACAGCCCACTGTTCCATTCATTCATCAATTGGAAAATTAATCAGGCATGATCTCTGAAAAAATAAATGCAGGGACATGGATACAACTCCCAAATCTTGTGGCAAGCAGTTCCAGCATGCATGCATGTACCCATTTCATATTATGCCAGAAAAGCTTCATTAGAAGAGAGATGTGAACGCAGGTGGGACAACCCGAAAAGAATGTGCCACTCAACATGTAGCCTCTGTATTCATGAACCCCTAGCATCTATTAATCACTTTGAACAATCATGAAAATAATATCAACGACAACCTACATCTGAGAATGATAAAAAATGAAATAGTTGCACATAAACGTAAACTATATGTGATACTCATAGTATTATTGTTCTGCCATACATATAAGCAGATGAACATATACGAAGTTTCTCAAATGCCACAATTGTCCTATCTAGTCAATTACCTGGGGCAGAATCGTGGCCACAAACATGCCATATGCCGTTTGGCAATGCAAAGAAAATCTCTTTGAACCAAGTTATGAGCTTGTGGCATCATTTAAATTTGTCTTGGTTGTAAAGAACATGAGATGGCCTGCATAGCCTATGTTTAGGGGGGACTAAAATGCGTTTAAGAAGGAAAATCCAACCAAACATGTGCAGTGGCCAAACATGAATTCAAATATTCTTAGGAAGCTCTTGCTCTATGGTCATATAATTGCTTTGCTTGAACTCAGTAGCAGACTTTGAATTGCGTCCCTGTGCATGCTGAATGTTCTAGCATTTCGTTTGCCATCTCTGCAAGTGGAGACATTTGGTTAGCCTGCCTCTTATGATATCATTTCTTCAAAGATGATACCATTTAATGGTGCTAGAAGCCCAAGGAAATCAGAGCATGAGATTTGATGGGGAGAAATGAGAATACGTTAAGTGTCGCAATTGCTAAGATCACTACAAATGAAGATGAGGATGCAGGGGCAAAATGGCAAAGCTGCAATAAAGTGTAGAAAACAATTCATGTTTCTAGCACCACACAAAATCATAAAATTACCAGCATATGATAGCCCACTGCTCCATACATTTGTCAATTGAAAAATTAAGCAGGCATGATCTTTGAAATAATAAATGCAGGGATAGAAATCTCGAACCTTGTGGCAAGCAACTCCAGCATGCATCCCATTTCATATTATGCCAGAAGAGATTCATTACAGAAGAGATGTAGATGTTGGTGAGACAACCTGAAAAAGGAATGTGCCAGTCAACATGTTGCTTCTGTATTCAAAAACCCCTAGCATATATTAATTACACTTTGAACAGTCATAAAATAATAACAACGAGAACCTTATCTGAGAATGATAGAAAATTAAATAGCTACACAAAAACATAAACTCTATGTGACACTCATAGTATTACTGCTCTGCTATACATGTAAACAGATGAAAATATAAGAACATTCTTTTCTAAATGCCATAGTTGTCCTAAAGTTCTAGTCAATTACTGTGACGAGCCTGCCGAGTTGACCCTCTAGGCAACTCGGGATCTTGTCAATACTGTGCTAATTCTAGGTTGGAGTGACAAACAATTGGATATGGTGAAGAATTGAATCTTCCTCTTGCACAGTTGAAATGACACGCTCAAACTCAATAAGCAAATACTTATGATCTCAATATAATCAGATAACATTAACATCCAAAGAATCCATATTCTCAACAAATATAACATCTAGTTGTGAACAATTCAACCCAGGAGCTTCGCTCAACCACGATCTTCAGCTGCACTGCTGCCATCCCTTGCTTATTCACTGCACATGCATTCACTGGGGTTAGTCCTCGTGACTAAGTGGGGATCCCTGGCTGCCACTGCATGCATGGAAATACTCTGCAAATCTCGGATAAGCATAAACACAGACGGAAAATCCTACGTGAGTACAGTGCTAAGACAATGACAATATAATCCAAGGAAATATCAACATGAACATCAGAAGCAAAGACATAGTAAAAAATACCAAACCATCATGACACATAGCTCCGGGACAATGGGAAGCTCAGCCAGCCTACATGCAGGCCCTGTTAGCAGAGAAATGCCCGGCCAGCTCACATCCCGAGCCCCGTTGGCGGAGTTGGTGGGGTGAACCTCGTATCTAAGCTTGTCTAGTATCATCATTACTGCAAAGGTTTTTCCCTTGAAAACCTTTCGAGGCAGGGGTTTTTTAATCCTAGTAGTAATGATTGTACTAGCCCATTGTATGGGTCCCATGACCTATTGGTCTTCGTGGACGTTAAAAAAACTATTCTATTCTATTCCTCGTATGCGCATACCCTTCCCAGCCCACGTCTGGCGCTGGAGGACCTCTTACCATGGAGTCACAGAGGTGACGTAGCATCCTGATCAGGGAAACTACGCCCGGTGTCACAGAGCACAAGAACCACAGAGAATCACAGATGAACATGAGCATGCCGGAGCAACCTAGGCCACCAAACCTAGAAGTCCGACCCCGGAGGTTCCAAGAGACATAATCAAATACCAAGACAACAGTGGAATAATGCAAAGACCAAGACATGTGAAGTTCATTAGAATATTCTCTACACATGTGCCTAGATTATACTCTTGCCGATGTTGCCCGTCCAACTTGCCCATGTTGAAGTAGCTAACTTACTGATCCAAACATGTTGAGGAAGTCACAAGCCTAAATATCATTGATGTAGCTCCCATACCTATGTACTTCACTGAACAAGGAAAAACAACATTCCAAACATGCAAACTTACCTCAGAACCATTCTCCCATGAGGATAATCCATTAGCTTCCACTCCATAGCCTCATCTGGACAGTCCAATAGGCCTCATATAGCTCTCGATGCCCAACTTCTCATGATCTTTAAGGTTCCACCCTTTTATTTATCTTTTAACAATTGTTAGCTAAGGTTTTTAATATTCCATATTAAAAGCCAACTTCCTTAGCTACTAATTTAATTGGCACAATTAATGTAAAACACGGGAATTCCGCACTTCCAACTTAAAAATCCACAGGGTCTTATGATCGTAACTGCCTATAACATCTGTCAACTGATCCCTAGACTAGGTTCCATCTCCAGGAGCCAAGAATTACCCATTTTTCGATAGTTCTAGACTTATTAAGCTTAAATTACACCTTATTCCATATTATGCGTTATTCTTCTTATGAAAAACAAGTTCTTACTTATCTTTATGCTTATGCTTCACCAATTCTCTTGCAGCTTGCCTGGGCTTATGCTGTGGATAGTCTGTGCTCGATTCAAGGACCGAATGTCCCCTTATATCTTGATATCCTCACTTCTAACATTAGTTATCAGTTATTATTAAGCATGAGCAACAAATCGACCAACAATTATAACCAAAGGCAACACGTAGACTTAAAGCAGAACAATTTTAGACTCTCGACACGTACGCGAGGCTTAAATATCATTCCTTTCAGAGATCGATTTACATACCAGAGCACAGCATGCATCCGTCTAAAGCCCAATCGGCCCTATATCCAGCAAATCCGACCTATATCAGGTCAATTCGAAGCATTTTCCAGAGTTCTAATCCTGATCATAACAATTTTGATGCAGGCTCAAACAACTATCCCAGCCCTTATCCTCACAAATCGGCCCTTTTCCCAGCCAAATCGGCATCTATCATGCAATTTCGACCTCTGCCATGAATTTGGGTCGTTGGGTCACCTTTCAGATATGGAATGACCATGCCGGCCTCTCGATTTTATCAAATCAGCCCTTGATTCCTTTAATCCGACTTCTTAGCAAGACAAATCCATCCCGAGCTCGGTCCTTCCGAGAAGCTTCCATAAGCTTAGCATCCGATCCGTAGGCAAATTTCACTGCCCAGATTAAGCCGCTGATGTAGCTTATAATATCCCAATTTAATTCTAGAATACCGCATATACAATCTGAGCCTCACTGGCTTTACGAGCCTCGGCAATTCCAGCCATAGCTAACACAAAGAAAGTCTACCATCCAAAAGCATATACAGATTGATTCTTGGCAGACTATGCAAGCCATAACTTGAATCCACAAAATCCAAAACCCCACCTGATAGAATATATTGATGCAGTTTTTGATGCAGTCCCAAGCTCCTACGTTCTTTCTTGCTTCGACAATCCTCCCAGTGCAATCCTTCCAAGCTCCTGCCTCCTCATAGCTTCATGTTTGCAAAAAGCCCTTTTCCCAAATCTATTTCTATGCAAAATCTTTGTTCATATTTGTCACATGCTGCATGTATGCCAAGCATGCATATACGCACATAAATACGTATACTAAACTGTCAAGTGGCCAGGACCGTTACAATCTCCCCTTCTAAAAATTAACCCATGTCCTCATGGGTCGATCACAGATCTTAGCACTTGTAAAATCCATTAATAACTATCATGATTATATATATTCCAAACTTATACAAGAAAATCTGTACCTCAACATCGTCGAAAGTTTGCTTTTATAGCTTACGTTGAGAATTCTTACTTAGCACCTTCATGCTAACCACCTCTAGATGATGTCTCTGAAAGAAAAAACCATTAGCATCACAATGCCACAACCAACAAGCCAACTCCCAAAGATCCAACATTGCTCTGATACCAAACTGTGACGAGCATGCCGAGTTGACCCTCTAGGCAACTCGGGATCTTGTCAATACTGTGCTAATTCTAGGTTGGAGTGACAAACAATTGGATATGGTGAAGAATTGAATCTTCCTCTTGCACAGTTGAAATGACACGCTCAAACTCAATAAGCAAATACTTATGATCTCAATATAATCAGATAACATTAACATCCAAAGAATCCATATTCTCAACAAATATAACATCTAGTTGTGAACAATTCAACCCAGGAGCTTCGCTCAACCACGATCTTCACCGCGACTTTCCGCCATCCCTTGCTTATTCACTTTCACATGCATTCACCGGGTTAGTCCTCGTGACTAAGTGGGGATCCCCGGGTCGCCAATTGCATGCATGGAAATACTCGCAAATCTCGGATAAGCATAAACACGCATCGGAAAATCCTACGTGAGTACAATTATAAAGACAATGACAATATAATCCAAGGAAATATCAACATGAACATCGTGAAGCAAAGACATAGTAAAAATACCAAACCATCATGACACATAGCTCCCGGACAATGGGAAGCTCAGCCAAGCCTACATGCAGGCCACCCGTAGCGAGAGAAATGCCCGGCCACCACATCCCGAGCCCCGCTGGCGGAGTTGGTGGGTGAACCTCAGATCAAGATACCCTTCCCAAAGCCCACGCCCGGCCGAGGACCTCTTACCATGGAGTCACAGAGGTGACGTAGCATCCCGATCGTGGGAAACTACGCCCGTGTCACGAGCACAAGAACCACGAGAATCACAGATGAACATGAGCATGCCGAGCAACCTAGGCCACCAAACCTAGAAGTCCCACCCGGAGGTTCCAAGAGACATAATCAAATACCAAGACAACAGTGGAATAATGCAAAGACCAAGACATGTGAAGTTCATTAGAATATTCTCTACACATGTGCCTAGATTATACTCTTGCCGATGTTGCCCGTCCAACTTGCCCATGTTGAAGTAGCTAACTTACTGATCCAAACATGTTGAGGAAGTCACAAGCCTAAATATCATTGATGTAGCTCCCATACCTATGTACTTCACTGAACAAGGAAAAACAACATTCCAAACATGCAAACTTACCTCAGAACCATTCTCCCATGAGGATAATCCATTAGCTTCCACTCCATAGCCTCATCCGGACAAATTCAATAGGCCTCATATAGCTCTCGATGCCCAACTTCTCATGATCTTTAAGGTTCCACCCTTTTATTTATCTTTTAACAATTGTTAGCTAAGGTTTTTAATATTCCATATTAAAAACCAACTTCCTTAGCTACTAATTTAATTGGCACAATTAATGTAAAACACGGGAATTCCGCACTTCCAACTTAAAAATCCACAGGGTCTTATGATCGTAACTGCCTATAACATCTGTCAACTGATCCCTAGACTAGGTTCCATCTCCAGGAGCCAAGAATTACCCATTTTTCGATAGTTCTAGACTTATTAAGCTTAAATTACACCTTATTCCATATTATGCGTTATTCTTCTTATGAAAAACAAGTTCTTACTTATCTTTATGCTTATGCTTCACCAATTCTCTTGCAGCTTGCACGGGCTTATCTTTGTGGATAGTCTCATGCTTTCGATTCAAGGACCGAATGTCCCCTTATATCTTGATATCCTCACTTCTAACATTAGTTATCAGTTATTATTAAGCATGAGCAACAAATCGACCAACAATTATAACCAAAGGCAACACGTAGACTTAAAAGCGTAAACAATTTTTACTCTCGACACGTACGCAGGCGAAATATCATTCCTTTCGAGATCGATTTACATACCCGAGCACAAAGATGCATCCGCCTCTAAAGCCCAATCGCCCTATATCCAAAGAAATCCGACCTATATCAGGTCAATTCGAGCATTTTCCGAGTTCTAATCCTCGATCATAACAATTTTGATGCGGGCTCAAACAACTATCCCAGCCCTTATCCTCACAAATCGGCCTTTTCCCGACCAAATCGGCATCTATCATGCAATTTCGACCTCTGCCATGAATTTGGGTCTGATTGGGTCACCTTTACGTATTATGGAATGACCATGCCGCCTCGATTTTATCAAATCAGCCCTTGATTCCTTTAATCCGACTTCTTAGCAAGACAAATCCATCCGAGGCACGGTCCTTCGAGAAGCTTCCATAAGCTTAGCATCCGACCGCGGCAATTCGCTGCAGATTAAGCCGCTGATGCGACTTATAATATCCCAATTTAATTCTAGAATACCATATACAATCTCACCCTCAAAAGTTTTACTTTACGAGCCTCGGCAATTCCAGCCATAGCTAACACAAAGAAAGTCTACCATCCAAAAGCATATACTGATTGATTCTTGGCGGACTATGCAAGCTATAACTTGAATCCACAAAAATCCAAAACCCCCACCTCGATAGAATATATTGATGCGGTTTTTGATGCGGTCCCCAAGCTCCTACGTTCTTTCTTGCTTCCGACAATCCTCCCAAAGGTAATCCTTCCAAGCTCCTGCCTCCTCATAGCTTCACGTTTGCAAAAAGCCCTTTTCCCAAATCTATTTCTATGCAAAATCTTTGTTCATATTTGTCACATGCTGCATGTATGCCAAGCATGCATATACGCACATAAATACGTATACTAAACTGTCAAGTGGCAAGGACCGTTACAATTACCTGGGACAAAATCGTGCCGAACAGCAATCTGGAAGAGCAAAGTGGTTTCCAGCGAACTGAGCTTAACATACAAAACCTGGGGAGGATGATAATAATATACAAAACCTGTGATTTGGCGTGTGGCAGGCAAGAACATACCGAAGCTACACCACCGAAAGTTGAACGTAAAATGCACTGTAATTTCTTGTGGACCTTTCCATACTCAGTGTGCCATAGCCAAGAACTCCCTTCTGTGCTTCTGCACCCCATAACGTCTATTAGGGTTCTTGGGCATGTGGCCAGTCCCTGCCGATGGAAAGTAAATTTTTTTGAGGACGCATCTCGTAGATGCCACCGAACTGCATGCAGCTGGTTTTGTGTGGCATCTTGCGGTATGCCACTTCGATGAGATGAAATCCATAACTAAAATCATTCGTATAAAAAAATCTACGATATTTAGCAAATCTGAAAGTTTCTCCGGCAGCTAAAAACTCTAAAATCTTAGGAAATGAACTTAAAAAAAATTCCAAAAATATTTTTAGCCAAACCTGAAAATCCCAAATTAACAAGATTGATTGATTTCTATTTCTTACTACTATTGGATTTATACTAAACTTTACATAATACTTTACTGATGTGTGTTGATGTATGATGTGAAATGAATACTATAGATAAGCTAGGAATAAGTAAGACCTTGTCCATTGTAGTGCTTGAAGTGGTTAATTCATTGGTTAGCGAGATACTACATGTATGTCTATTAACTCATACCCTCGTCCAATCTTCACTTCGGGTTATTCAGTTCGCACCGGATGCCACTCTAGTAAGCCTTATATATATATGACATACGGCCATTAAGAATAAAGTGTATAATAGAATATCTGTAGTACATTTGCAACATATTCCTAGCTGGTAACAAAGTGCAAGAAATATATAGCATTTTTAGAGAACTCAACATAATTACTAGATTAAAACATGATGACTTATGACATTTGCTAGGTTTAGCCACTCTATCTCCTCCACATGTGCTAACTCGCCTTCTCCCCACGCCCCACAATCATCTCTATTAGCATTCAATATATCACCCACTTTCAATTGTTTGGATGTAGCTTTTCTCACGTCTTCAATAGGATGCAATTGAGCCCTCATGCTATTATCTCTTGAATGTAAGATGCCAATGTGCCCACTGGGTGTATTCATCATTATATGTTGCGGTTGGTTTGGTGCAACCGACCCGTCATATCGTGCCCTTATATATGAGAATGCTGGAAATGTTGAAGGGTGTGGCTCTAATCTACCTGGTAGCATTGGCAAACCCCATTTTTCCGTGCTTCCGGGGCCATCTCCCTGTTTCAATTTTGAGGTGGTGTGCTCCTATGCGAATGGATGCTCCTATGCGAATGGATGCCAAACCATTGCCTTGAGGGTAGTAAGGGGTGCTCTTGTGATGATGTATCAGGAGATAATCCGTCAGCTCCTTAATGGTATGATTGATAAAATGGACACCACGATCACTGACCAGCTCCGTGGGGCAGCCAAATCGCGTGATGATCCCATCGATCCGAGACATCGGATCGCCATTCTAGAATGGGACGAGCATGCATGTTTTGCATGCATGCGGGCGGCGCATGCCCGTTCTGGTTGGGAGTTCGCTATTTTAGGCGCGTTTCTGCCTCGACTTCTCATCGGCGCTTCCTTCTTCTCTCCAGCAGTACCTTATTCTCTTTGAACCCACCCTCCCCTTCTTTGTTATTGTATTTTTATCGCGTGGCACGCCAGAATCAACCCCCCACACTGGGGAGGTTTGGTTTGTCTTGTTGTTTTGTTGGTGATGTGCGTGCACTGGGTTAGCGAAGCCGCATCTGTTTCGACTTTTCCATTCGTGGGTTTTGGGAGCGATTTTTATGCGTTTGTCAAGCCCCTTGCCGGGCTTATCACTAGGGTTTTCCCGAAAACCCGAAAGGGCGGGTTTTTAATCCCGGTGATAAGCTTTCTACAGTACACTAGCCCGTCTCTATTAGCATTGTATTTTGTTGGGGTCCAAATGATATAATTGGATTTTCCCTTTATTTTTATGGGTAGTTCGCGATGTGTGCGCTACCCACTATCCACCATTAGAAAAATCTGGCGAGATGAATGAGAAGCAAGTCTTCTCTCTCGCCAGCACCTTTATTCTCTTTGATTTGTTTCCGGCGGGAGGGGCTTCTTCCCACCGGGTTTGGCCAATTTGGCGTTTCTTTCATGTTTGTCCGCTTCTAGGCCTTTAGCCTTCATCCCGTGACCTTCGCCCCTCGATCCTAGTTTGTTAAGGAAGTCCTTTGGTATTCTAGGCGTTTGTTGGTTTCATCGCGAGTCCCATTCTAGAATTTGTTGATAAAGGACCCCGGCCGTGCTTTGCCGCAGTTGTTGTCCGGAAGTCGCAAGCTTCCTTCCATTTGGTAAGCGTGTCGGTGAGAACGAGAACTGTATCGGCGGGTGTGTGCCACGCAGAGGATCGATGGGTCCCCACAAAATCCATTTCCCATTTGTCGAAGGGAAGTGGCATGGCGGCCGGCGCCAAAGGAAGAGCGCCACGGGCGTGGTGGGCCCCACACGCCGGCAAGCATCACACGCGGCAAGCGCATGGCGCCTTTGAAAAGCGTGGGCCAAAATAACCAGCAAGAAGGATTTTGGGTGCCGTGGTGTCACCATGAAAATGACCACCACCTAGCCCTTGATGAGCTTCTGGACAATTTCTCGGGACTTCATGAGGTAGAACACGGCATGGCGGATTGTATCCTTACCCTTTTTGTAAAGATGTCCCAACCATGGTGTAGTCACACGGACCTCGCCGGAGAAACCCGGTGTCGACGGGATTGTCGCTTATTTGGCTGGAGAGAGCGTGTCATCCTCCGCTGGAAGTGCGCCTGTGAGGAGATACTGCTGAAAGTCGTGGTACCAATGTGGTGTTGCCGTGACCAAGAAAAAGTTGAGCCGTCGGGGAAAGGCGCCCCGAGACTCGGTGGAGAGGGATCATCTGTGTGGATGCGTGAAAGATAATCCGGGACAACATGAGATTTGCCTGCCTTGTGAACAATTTCAAAAGATGCAAATTCTTGCAGAAGGATGACCCAACGAGCAATGCGGCCCGTGGGCGTGGATTTGTTGATCAAATAAAGAAGTGCTTGGTGGTCAATAAAGAATTTGATCTGACTGCCCAAAAGATAGTGATGGAAGTGTTGGACACAGAAAATTAGACCCAAAGCTTCATGCTCGCTGGTCGAGTTGCGGTAGTTGAATCGGCCAAATTGAGTTTTCTGGCGGGCGTGACGGTTTGGTTTGTCGATTAGCGCGCATCATATTCTTGAGAAAGAACTGCTCCAATAGCAAACGCCGAGACATCGACATGAACATGAAAGGGCTTGTCCCATTGAGGAGGAACAAGAACCGGGGCCTGAGTGAGCAAAAGCTTCAACTGTTGGAAAGCAGCTTCCGCCTGGGAATTCCAAGCCCAGATGGATTCATCACCCGTGAGTTTATGAATGGGATGCGCAATGGTCGCTAGTCCGGAATGAAGGTGGAGTAATAATTGACCTTACCCGTGAAAGAGCGTGTCTCCTTGATATTGGCTGGTGCTTGAGCCTTGAGCACACAAACCGATTTTGGCGATATCGTGGTGATACCCGCTTTCTTTCGACAACGTGTCCTAACGAGACACACGAGGTGACACAAAAGGTGCATTTCTCCCATTTGAGACTAATGCCTAGGACTCATCACATTTCTGAAAGACGAGTTCCAATTTATCCAAATGGTCAGCCATGGAATTGTAGGCAGAGAAATCATCTTGAAAAATTTGCAAGAAGGGATTTTCCTTCATAAATTCATGAAAAACTGAGAGCATGATACGTTGAAACATGGATGGAGAGTTTGATAAGCCAAAAGGAACCACCTTGTAGGCAAAAGTGCCCCACGGGGTGGTGAAAGTAGTCTTGAGTTGATCAGATTCTTTGATTGAGATCTGATTGTAGCCAGAAAAACCATCCATGAAGGAGTACATCTCATGTCCAGCAACCTCTTCCAGAACCTGGTCTGTGAAGGGAAGTGGAAAATGATCACGTTCCGTGGCCTGATTGAGTTTTCGGTAGTCCACGCAAACGCGGATCTTACCATTGTGTTTGAGGGCAATGACGATGGGGCTCACCCATTCTGAATGTTTGACCTCATAGATCAAACCTGCAGCAAGGAGTTTGTCAATTTCTGCCTTGGACGATCCGCGGTAATTAGGGTTGAGCGATCGCTGCGTTGCTAAACTGGACGGGCATCTGATTTGGTAGGAATGGTGAGTTCCCCCAAGGCTTTGTTTATTCCCCGAAGATCTCTGTAGCTCCAGGCGAAAATGTGTTTGAACTTTTTGAAGAGCGTGACAGCCCGGTTACGATAGGGGGTTGGAAGATTTGCAGCAAGGTGATTGTTGCCTACGCCCACTATCTCGACTTCGAGAGTCTCGAATATGGGGTATCACGCCGTGTCTGGACAATGTGTGCGGGTTGAAGCATAACAGATGCGTGGCACTCTGCGTGGTGAAAAAAAGAGAGGTTCTTGAAGTTTCATCAAAGCAGGTTGCTTCATGACAGGCGTGGACATCTACAGAGCTGCGTGGAGATTCCACATCTGAAAAGTGATCAACCCGTTGAATTCGATTGCAAGGAGCCGTAGGGTCAAGCAAAGCCGCCACGGCCCTCGGTCCCACGATCAAGAGTCATTTCTCCCCAAGGATCAGCATATTCGGGGGGATGACAGGTAGACTTCGTGTGGAGCCTCGAACTGATAGATATTCTGGGCTTCCTCCGAATCGGATGTAATCGAGAGAGGGTTTCAGCATTGTCGATCGGAAATGATCTTCTGGGTTTCAAGTCCATGGTGGCATTAAGGTGACCATCCGTGATGACTAACTCCATCCGTGGCCCAAGAATGGATACTCTTGGCCTGGCGGAGAAAAGGTCTGCCGACCAACATTTCATAATCACCGGGATCTTCCCCAGCCTTCCAAACTCCAAATTCCAAAAGGAATCGGAGGTCACCAATGTTGATGTGAAGAAGAGGAGGTCTCGTGATATGGCCATTAGCTAATTTGATGTCATATGGGGCACGATAGAGTTCTTTGATGCCCATTTGTTTGCGGAGTTTATCCGTTATGAGATTAACTGCGCTACCTCCGTCAATTTGAACATGGTTGACTTGCTGATTACCCACCGTGGCATGGACCGTGGGTGTAGAGGTAGCAACAGCCCCAACCAAGACAGTCGGGAGTGGTAACTGGTCCTTGAGAGCAGGACAGAGTTTCAAAATTGTTGCCAAACTTAAGGGAATTTTGATTTTGGCCAGCTCCTCTTGGAGTTCCAAAGGCACATGAGAAAAAGGATCTGCTGGATCCACGGGTGCTAGAGTGCGTGGTAATGAAGCAGCAACTTCTTTGAGTAGGTCAACCTCGGCAGAAATATTTGGATATGCCTGAGAGCGTGGAGGTTGAGATGTGGAAGGTGTATCTTGTCTTTGTTGAGCTCTGGTGGTGGCATGAACATTCGCCAACGTGCGGCCTTCAGCAGCTTGCATGAGATTCAAAATGCTTTGGCGAACTTTAGGCATGACATTTGGCATGAGTTTCTCCAAGTCAGGTGCAAAGTGAACCTTTTTGTCTTCCTCATGAGGAATGGTGTCAACTGCAAAGGCAGGTTGCGTGCCATAATTAAGAGCCTGAAAAATTTCTTCCTGTGCTTGTTGATCCATCTGAGGTTGATTGGCAGGAGCTGGTTGATAACGGGATTGCTGAGGCGCGCGAGGTGGCTTCTTAAGAACAGGTCGCGGGCCTTGTTTGCCATTAGCAATCCAGAGTTGGTAAGCCGTGAGGCGGACCGATGTGGTCTGATTGGTGCCAGGAAGCTGTACCTGAACTTGCGGAAGTTGAGGACACGCCGTGGTGGTATGACCCCATTCTTGACAGTGATAACACTGAGCTTTAGAAGGATCAAAAGGAGGACGTGGGTTGGGTCCTCTTTGTTGCTCCTGTTGCGGATAGAGTTGATTGGGTTGCGTCTGCAGTGGTTGCTGCTGATAGTGCGATTGTTGCTGAGGTGTTGTTTGCACTTGATAAACCAGTTTGTTGCGGAAAGGTGTTGGATGAGTGCGAGTGCACTCTTCCGTGGCATGATTGCACATGTTGCATCTTTTACAATGAGGCGGGCCATTGGTCGAGTTGCACTCATTTGCCAAGTGGCCTTGGTATTTGCGTGATATGGCACCGATCGGATTGCGTCGGCCGATTATTGGCGTGTTGAGGTCGGACAACAGTCTGTGGAACCATGACGGGTGGAATGAAAGGGAGCTCCTGAAGAGCCACGCCACGGGAGGAAGCATTGATCGAGTGATTGACAAGGTCGATAGCCTGCTCCAAAGTCTTCTGGACGCAGTGTATTGATCATGAGTCCGATAGGCGGAGGAAGTCCTTGGAGAAACCGGACCAAGATCCGGCTGCGGTTGGGTACTCCTTGAGTTTGCCGGCGCGAATGTGAAGTCGATCCGCAAAAAATCCCGGCGGACTCCCGTGGGCTCTTGTTGAAGGTCATTGAGTTGCTTGAGATGAAGTTGATCATCATCCGCGGGTCCCATAATGAGAAAGAAAAGCAGTTCTCATTTCCTGACCAATCTTGTTTCCAAGTGGCTTTTGTTGGACATGAGCCATTGATGAGGAGAGCCACGCAGTTGTGGTGGAAAAAGATGTGGAATTTCAGTTGAGGTTGCGCATTGACCATTCGTGACAGCCGAGCCTCAAATTCTTCCATGGGCCCGAGCACTTTGGTCTAAAGGTTT
The DNA here is from genome assembly GCA_021234155.1 of Isoetes taiwanensis. Lineage (NCBI taxonomy): Eukaryota > Viridiplantae > Streptophyta > Lycopodiopsida > Isoetales > Isoetaceae > Isoetes > Isoetes taiwanensis. The sequence goes on from JAJEKV010000021.1 coordinate 5,334,116, forward strand.
GCCTTTCGTGTTGCCAAAGGTGGGATAAGTCAGTTTAAGGGTCTGAAAGGTAGAGGTGAAAGTGCTTGGCTGGACAGGAACAGTGTAGTGATTATATTGAGGTGGAGTTGAAGGTGGGATAGTGCCTGAAGGACCCTGATGAAGGGGTGAATGCGGTTGAGGTACTGAAGGTGCCTGAGCATTGGTTTTGAGGTCGATAAGGTTGTAAACAGGAAGAGTGGTGGAAAATGTAGGGAAAGGAAATTCCTGGGTAGGCGCAAAAGAGACATGTGGATATCCCTGCCCACCCGGGGGAGATGATGGTTGTGAAGGAAGAGGCGTATGGCCTGAAGAGTGATGAATGTAGGCATGGTCAGGGGTATGAAAGTAAGGTTGAGAAGGTTGAGCCTGATAGGGCTCCTGATAGTGATGAGGTGATCGAGGTCGAGAGCAATGTTTGCACGCTTTGGGGCGGGAACCGGACGAGACACGACACGAGGGGGTGGGTGGCGCCGATCGAGCCCGAGACCAATGTGGCCGCCTCAATGTCGTAGCAGATCCATACATGTCGCCAAAGCCTTCCCTTCGGCGATGTCGCCCAAGCGAGATGCCGCCTCGAGAAAGGAGTTCTTCCGGGCGTGAAGTTTTACGGCATATGGCGGCAAAAGAAATGAGGGTCGAATCACACGGCGGCAGCGGCGATGTTTTTGGGGTCTCGGGTTCTGGGAACTCCCCGAAGACAGCCCTCCGTGGAGGACCCGTGGATCTAACAGGAGAATCCGGGGACTATGTCACGGGATTTTGCAAGAAGAGAACAAGAAGAAGAAAAACGTAACAAAGAGAACAATGAGAGGAAAATGATAGGCTTCCTTGATATCAATGATGAACATACATGAGCTCTCGCAATCGAGAGAAGACTGAAAAGAGACAAGACTCAAAACTCATCTAGCCTTCATGTGCTAGCTCTACTCATATATATAGTACAATGGCCTTTGGCCCAATATAGACACTCCTCGATCGATCGGTGCCCGACTCGAAGGGAGGCCCGATTTGGTGGAATCTTTGGCGGTGCCTCTTGAGGTGCTCGGGATCACCGACGCTGCGGCGGTGATGGCCCGCCACTTGTCTCGAAGCTCCTTTTGGGCTGCTGCTTGGTCTTCTGCGGGGCCTTTGATGACTGACCCGTGGTTGACTGTGGATCCTTGTTCTTGACCTGGTCCGTCGTATGCATGAATAGTCCTGTACCAGGAGGCACAGGACTAACATTCTTCCATTGAGTTGCTATAGATGAGGATGTCGTCGAAGAAGATGATGACGAACTCATTCAAGAACTCTCTAAAGATGTCCTTCATTAGCCTCATGAACGTTGCTGGAGCATTTGATAAGCCGACGGGCATGACTGTAAATTTATAGTGCCCTATTGACTTGCCATATTGATCGACTTGGGTTTAGACTTAAGGGTCTTGTTCTTCATTAAGGCGGCCAATCTGGGAGAAGCGAAGTTGTGTGAGCATATGAGGACTATATAGGGCTTGCTATCAATGATGCCCTCTGCCGAAATAACCGTAGACTGATTTTTGACATCACCTAACTCAATAGCTGTATAAATTCTGCACTCACCTTCTATGTAGTCTTGTGGTTCCTGCTGGTCGTATTCGTCGTCGTCCACTTCCATTGGTGACTCCCAATCAATGAGTTATGCCAGTGCTGCTTGCATCACGAAGGGGCAATCATGTGTACGATGACCCAGTTGGAAGCATCTGAAACACAGCTTCTTCTTTATGCATTCATCCCTCCTTTCCTTCGGAAGACTGTCCAAAAAGAATTTCACTGATCCCCCCCCCGCCTCCCTGCTGCCTCTGTTCTCCGTAGGATCCTTTTCTATCCATCTTCCCCTGAAACTGGTGCCCCGCTGGTGTGAAGGATGCCTGCCTTGGTTGATAAGGCACGGTTGCTTTCCCTTTGTATGCTGGCTATTTCTGCCTCCGGGTTGTCGGTGCTTCCTCCAAGCTTAGTGCCTTGTCTTCGGCCTCCCCAGCTGTTTTCGAGTTGATGGCCCATACCAATCTCTTAATGTTACTGTTCAATCCCTCAATATAGTCATCCACTGCTGCCTTTTAGTGATCCTTGGGACATTTAGCCTTAGCCTCATAAATTCCTCTGTATATTATTATTTGGCCACTAATAGATTCCCTTGGTCTAACCTGTAGAACTGCTAAATCTGCCTGCTGGTGTGCGATCGTGGGACGTAGTGCTTGCGGAAAGCCTTACTGAAGGTTTTGAATCGACAATTGTTCCTTCTTAACCTATTTGGCATGGCATATCCCTTCCACCAAATTCGAGATGGTCCAATCAGGTTTGTTGTTGCCAACTTTCCTATATCCTTATCTTTCATGCCGTGTGAGTTCCCAAATTCCTCCATCCCGTCTAACCAAGCTTCTGCTTCTATTCCAGACCTGCCTTTCCCGAAGAACTGACCCAACTTTCGGGTTTTCCATATGTTATTCGTTGCACTATTCACCTTCTTCTGATAGTCCCCTGTTTTACGGTTCCTGTCCCTGCTTTGTGAGGTGCCTGACTCACTTTCAGAACTCTTCGGGATCCGCTTTCTGTAGTTTCTGACCGGATGGAGCTAGAATGAGTTGGGCTTCTCCTACTTCTTCTTTTTCTCTTTTTGTTCTTCTCAGGTGCATGGACTTCTTCCTGCCCTGGTTGAGGAGCTTCGTCTGGTCCTCTCGGTGGTGGAGGCGGCATTGGTCCATATTCCTGTGCATGCATCAAAGGCGTGGCCCACTGAATTAGTTGTTGCATCTGATTACGCATTCGGCCTAGCCTTCCGTTGATAGCTTCAGCCGACGTATCTTGTTCCTTGTCATGTTCTCGGCCGAAAAGTTCCTAGGTTGCCAGTATTGCTCTCTGCCCTAACCTTGGGACCCTGAGCCGGTATTCCTGGCTATAAGTATTAGTTACCATGGTTGTTATTCAAAGTTATACATCATAATGTCATTTATATGTTAATTCTTGTTAGCCATAAAAGAAATCAAGTTGAAACTCAACTTATAAGTTAACAATGAATTATATTAATTGATAACATCATAATACAATTAGAAGCTTAAAATTTTATATAGAAGATAGATAATATTACATGAAATTTAAAAGCGTCTTGATACATATTACTACATAGGAAGGGATATGGGTTTATCGTCGAGAGCCCTTCATAGACTTGAAGAAGTTCTTCATGTCCTTGAGTCGAAGACCCTCGCCGACGTTGCGCAGAATATTTCGGGATGATCCCCTTCTAATGCTCAAGCCGGTGGGGGTGGTGGTGATGTAGCCGCTACTACTGTCAAAGGCGCATCCCTTAGATGATCCCTGGCGAAGTCGAGGCTGTAGAATACCACGGATCTTTTGAAGAGGATGACGTGATCCGTGTTCTCTCTCATCTTGGCATGCTGGTCAAACTCTGTAAGTGCAATCAGAAGTGCCACAGAATCCTCCCCGCGTGGGCTAAAGTCCTTGTGGAATACTATCATCTGGCCTTGGCTTAGAACTGGAGGGCCTTCCCCTTTTGGGGTCCCGCCGCCTGCGATCTTGTACCCTTCTTTTTTGCCGCTTCACTGTAGATGTCTATTACTAGGGGATCTTCGTGGTCCCTCCACATGGTGGTTGCATTATCGAAGTTGATGCCGCTGGACCTCTCCCGCATGCTTCATGCTCGAACGGGTTGGCTAGAGCTTGGGCCTCTCCCTGATTTGTACAACCTACTTTGAATTTCTTGAAATTCCTCCTCCTGAATGACTGGCAGCTGGTGGTGATACACCTGTCGTATGTACTCGTATGCTGCAATATCAGACATCGTTTCACCGGCATAAGAATGTCATTTTGCTATCTCTCGTGGAACTTCTTGGTAGGAGTATTCGATGGTCCTTCTGCTGCCCCTCTGTAATCAGTCCTATAAGGTCCTTGATCCTGAGCCCCTCTTTTATGCAGTGTGGGAGATGGAGGATGTCGTTGGCAAAAAGATACTCCTCCCCTTCGATCATAAGGGTCGTGATGCCTATAGGTGGTTCATTGGCCCTCCTGATATCTTCATTGTGCCTTGTTATCTGACTCTCCATCCTTAATGCTAGCCTGCTCTCCTTGTCTTGATCGTCATCCCCTTCCTGTTCATAGTCTTCTTCAATTTGAAGTGCCCCCGTGGATATGCCATGGTAGACGTACTCCGAGGCCTCAATCTCGTGGATTTGACCCTGATCTACCCCCGTATCGAGGGGTGCGAGGTCCAAGGACTGAATCGAAAGCTCTCCCAACTTGTTGATGGCCCTAAAGTGCATGAACAGAGATAAGGCCGCGTGTGCTGAGACATACCGATGTTTGTGAACCTTACAACTCATATAATCATGCATGTTCTTCGTCCTATCCAACTGGCTCTTGACTCTAGATCCCAACGATTCTAAGGACACCCACCTGCCTCCCCTTGGAGGAAGGATGACTTCCCAGGGAAAAATTTGCTGGTCATATTGGCATACAATGGTGTTCTAGTCAAGGTTGCATGGAAATCAAAGAGATGGTCAAAGACGTGAAAGACCTCCTCTGCCGGGAACTCACTTATGTGGTTGGCACTGTTGTATCATTCAACAAAGTTTGTGGGTGCCATTGAGCAGAGATTGGAGTAGAAAATGCTTGGGAAATATTGACAAGGAGCTGGAAAATCGCCTAAGAGGATGAGAGCAAGCCTGTTGAAGAGAAAAAAATGTTAAATGAGGTCTCTTTTTATAGACTAAGGCTGCCTAGATTTCCATGCCCAAGACTTCTTGTTCGGGTAGACCTATGTTCTAAGGCTATAGATCTCCAAACTAGGTAACGTGAAGTGCAAATCTAAGCAACACAAGTCAAGAAACACTATAGAGCAGTTTACTAGATAAATTTTGGATAAATTTGGGTCAAACATGCTCGACTTGGGTTACTCCATGCGTTGACATTTTTGGGAGATGTAAGATACTAAAATGCAAGTTTGGCTCTATTCTAGTCTATCTAGCAATTTATCTTATGCCATTCTAACATGTAGTGCAAAAATGGGTGACTCGGATAACTCTGCGCAAAATGCGTCTACGTTCGCGACATAGGGCGGACTTGGGTTGCTCCACGCGAAACGCGTCTTCGTTCGCGACGCAAGGCCCTTCGGCGTGGTGTAACTCGAGTGGGTCAATTTTGACCTAAAAAGTTGATTTTAAAGAAAATTTTGAAGTAGCAATATTAACAAGAAGATTTTAACTAGATTAATGAAAACTTTACACCAAATTGATTTACACAAAATTATCTTTATACAAAATTACTTTTATACAAAATTGCAAGCTCCTAAGGTTTGTCTTTCCGGATCCTCCTAGACAAGTAGAGGTCCTTTGGCATTACTGTTACCCTCTTCGCATGGATGGCATATAAGTTGCCTTCCTCGAAGAGATGTACCAGCTCTGCCTCTGTTGCCTCTTGCAGAGATCGGACCGTTAGGGGTGTAACCCTATAATCGGTCCGAAACTCCTGCATAGTTTCTCGGAGAAGCCGTTCGAACGGCGCCTTCCGGATTAGGAGATTAGTGCACTGCTGGAAGTGCCTAATCTCCCGAAACACCCTGGTGTGTTTGGAGTTGGGTCCGTGATGAACCTTCTTTGGAGGTTGTGGCCGGGGTGGTGATGGCTTTGGCTGATTCTTTGGTTTGCCACCCTTAACGTACTTCTGTATGTTTTGCTTGCAATACCAATGGTTGTACCTCTTCCATCTCTGGAGGTACTCCTGGTATGCTTTCTTCTTTCTTTCAAATTTGTGGTCCTCCTTTAGCATGAACTCGCGCTCTCCCGATTTCTGCTTCTTCACCACCTTGGGTGGCTTGGGCCACGTGGGGTAAGGTGGCCGGACATCAGGGTTTGAGGTCTCCCTGATGCCCCTTCAAGCTCTTCCTCCTCCTCCTCACCGCCCTCTTCTTCTTCGACCTCCTACTCCTCGTCGATTGCGCCGACGAGGTTCTTCAACGTGGACGGTCCCCCCCTGGGCCGATCTTGGTCCCTTTTGGACCTCTTCTCCGTCCTTCTTGCCTCCCTCTCTCCTTCCCTCTTCTTGCTTGCTGCCCATCCTCCGGCCATTCTGCTACTTTCTCCTTCCCCTTCTTTTTACTGGGGCCGACCTCTTCTTGATGTTGCTCCTCTTGTTGGTCTTTTTCTGGCTGGCCCCCCCCCCCCCCCCCGCTGCTCTTCTTCACGCTACTCTTGGATTGGCGAGGGTGTGCCGAGCATTTCACACGTCCACTATGTGGTCTCCAACGAGCTGCTGGCCGCCTGTTCATGGGAAGTGTGAAAGGTCTCGTCTGTGGAGCCGGACGAATCATTCCGCTCTTCCTCCTCCCTCCCGGCCTGAGGTGCTGCCACCTCCTGATGCCGCCTCCGGCCTGGAGCTCCTATATTTCGTTGTTGTGCATTTGGTGTGAGCCATATCTTACGGTTAAGGAAATGGATTAGCTTAAATTGGAGATCAAGCAAGAGGTTTGGGGTGTGTTAGGGAGAGTGGGACCCTAAAATGATATTTAAAAAGGAAAAGATGCTCCTAGGGCTAGTAATATTCCCTCACTATTAATACCCCTATTAATTAGCCCCCCTAAATTAAATATCTCCACTATATATAGTTATTTCCTTATTATAATTAAAATTCGAATTCTTTCCTACTAGTTTGGTGTGTTAATTATGGATTTGCGCCATTTTTCACCCATATCTCGGATTGGGATGATTCTTCAACCCATTTTGGGTGAAATTTGATGCTCATGCATAATTTCCACTCCAATCTTACTAGAATGTTAATTTGACTCATCATTTTTCCCTGCGTCTATAAATTAGCCTAACTTTATGACCCTACTACTTAGGAGAAATTTTTTTTTCCTATTAAATATACGACGCCCGGTCGTACATCTCGTAAGAAATCCCCCATCCAGCCCTCCGGCCGCATGGGCCCTCCATCTATCCCCCACTCAAGATATCCCCAGTGCGGGAAGGGGACACGGAGGTACCTTGACACCCTTCCCCTATGGGCTTCTATGACAGCGGAAGCATAAACTAATGTCAGCACTAACAACAACAATACATCTAACTACCTCGAAGGGTAGCACATCTGTACGTCCATAGATACAACAAAGATATCAACATGCCATAAAACATGAGAGCTCCTACCCAGGCTCAGACTCGTAAGGAAGTAGACTGACGGCTGGGCCACAAGATAGAGCAGACCGAGATATAACAATGGTGGGGCCGGCTATAGACAATGGCTAGGGTTGACCACTCCATCCGCCCCTCCTGTGCATACTTTGTAGACTTGCTAGATCAGGCTCTGGCATGATTATAACCTGTCAGAGATGTAGTCTCATGGTATCACCCATGGAGACTACTTCGGCTTGTATCATGCAGGAAAAGAAAGAACAATTGGGTACATACAGAAAGTTGACAAGAAGAAAGAAACGGGCTTATGTTAAACTTAGACAAGAGAAGTTTCTTTGGGATTGGATACAGTGTCCTAAAAAATTCTGGAATAGGCTGAAGGTTAGGAAAAACCAAGGCAATGAGCTGCCACATGATGTTCTGCTTAACCATGTGCGTAAGTTGTATCATAAAGAAAAAATGCAGAATTCATTGATGGTGCAGGCTAGTAATGGTGACACTATGAACATGTTTAGTGTAGATGACAGCTCTGATGGTATAAAGCGACTAGCCAATGGTAAGGCAGCGGATAGTTTTGGTTTAGTAGCCGAGCTGGTAAAATGGGCAGGGGACTCTGTGGTGGGTTATATCACTAACATGTTTAACAAAGTAATGGTGCAAGGGTTTCCTTCAGAGTGGCAGTGCAATAGGGTGGTACCAGTGCTTAAAGGAGGAGATGTATCAGATGTGAATAATTATCGTACTATTATGGTGAGTAATATGTGGGCTAAGCTCTTTGCTACCATCACGGAGAGAAAGCTGAGTACATGGGCAGAGGGGAATGGGGCAAGGGCCAAGGGCCAAGCTGGTTTTAGGCCATCTCACTCCACCACAGATCAACTAGTAACACTACGTGCCATCGTAGAAAATGTTAAAGGGAAGAAAAAACCATTATTTTTGGCATTTGTAGATTACACTAAGGCGTTTGATACGGTGCCGAGGGATAAGTTGTGGGCTAGAATGGAAGTTTTGAATGTTCCTTTGGAGTTTCGATCAGCCGTTGGCCACCTATATACTAAAGTTCTGGTGGAGCTATCTAGTCCATGGTCAGACATTTGCAAAGAACGTGTAGATAGCAATATTGGAGTAAAGCAGGGGTGTCCACTTTCTCCTACCTTGTTTGGTATCTTCATTGATGAGTTGGAGGATTGGGTTTTGTATCATGGGGGTCCAGGAGCCCCTTTAGCTGAACATGTGATTTCACTTTTGCTATATGCAGATGATGTAGTCCTCATAGCTAGGACGAAGCAAGGGTTAGACAGACACTTGGAAGTATTGGCGGATTTTTGTGATAGAACAGGATTAGAGGTAAACATATCCAAAACTAAGGTTATGGTGGTGGGTACTTTAGCAAAACATGTGTTTCAGTACAAAGGACACGCCTTGGATTCTGTAACATCTTTTAAATACTTGGGTATTATCTTTGAAAGTAATTATAGATGGAACAAATGTATTGATCAGCGGTACAGCAATGGCCTGAAAGCTTTATGGGCACTACAAAAGCAGTGCAGGAAAAGTTACTTGTGGAATTGGCCTATGAAAAAAATGCTCTTTAAAACTTTGGTCCAGACTGTTGTGTTGTATGGCTGTGAAGTTTGGGGCCCCAGCCTCACGGCCAATCTATGGTTGACCATTGAGAAGCTGCAAAAAAAGTTTTTATGCTCAGAACTTGGGGTTAAACTTCAAACACCCTATGCTATGATGCTCTCAGAAGGGGGTTTTCTTCCCTTAGAAGGTGAGGCTATCGTGCGGTTCGCATCATATCTGGCTAAAGTCCGTTGTATGGAGGGAGATTGCTTACCTCACATTGCCATGCAGGCTAGTAAGGATAGGGGATGGTACCATGATGCCGAAGTCTGGTTAGCAAAGTGGAACTTGAGGATGGAGGAACTGGAAGGTAGCAAAGCTGATATACAAGAATTGGTACGGCGACGGGTATGTGACAAGCTTTGGAAAGCACCTGAGACCAAAATGTTGTTCTATCGAACTGCCATAAACCCTCAACTTGGGGAAGCTAAGTATCTATTGGATGATGTTTCCCTGCATTTCAGACATGTGTTAGCCCGCATGAGACTTAGCTCGCATTACTTGAAGGTAGAGACAGAGCGGTGGCACAAGATACCACGGGAACACCGCATATGTGAGATGTGTGGGGATGCAAAAATAGAGGATGAAAGTCACACGCTGTTATACTTCTCAGCTTATGAAGATATACGATATCATTGGGGGGTGCGTGCGTTGACACTGCTAGAATTGTTTGAGCTTCCTACTAAAGTCCTATGTCATTTTGTATTTGATGTATTGGAGAGACGAGAAGGACATTCTAGGAGAGATGAAATTGCTAGTGATTGTAGTATTAACGAGGACCTGGAGAGTGAGAGCAGTACCTACATAGATGGTGTTGGTGACAATTTTTGATGTAATGTTACTCGTCTTATAGACCTGATAGGTCTCAACAAGACGTAATAAACACTTCACTTCTGGTCCGATGAGGTAAGAAGGGTTCCATCTCCCTTTCCCGAGGTCTAGTGGTTCCATGGGCGGCTAGAGGATCGTGGCGACACACGATTTGTAACTGACTGAACTCCCCAAAACAAGAGCTAGGCCAACATCTGCAACTCCCGAGGGTCAGGGCGACACCATTGACCCAGAAGTGTCGGACCCATACCCGGCCCACATGAAGTGACTGACTATAGGCCTAGCCCACTATGGGTCCCCAGTGGCCGCGCTTAGCAGGGACCTCCCTCTGCTTTGCCACTAGCCTTGTTGTATGGTGCTAAGTTATTCCATAGCCCCCGTAGCCGGGTGGGCTCCTAGCACAGGCCGCATAATAATAAGAACTAAGGGGTCTAAACTAGCATCATCTAGATAATAGCCACTATATCTCTACTCCCCTTTCCAATACACAAGAGGTGCAAACATAAGCTCAATAAACATCGTACCTCAACATAATATGATAAGTAATGAAGATACATCTAAGCCTAATCACATGCATCTAACTTACAGTTAGGGTTCATTGATTAGAATTCCAAAACTAGACTAAGGGTTCTAGGAGGGCTCTACAAGCAAGATAAGATACTAGCTCATCTGGAATCCTAGGTTCCAGATGATCTACCTATGAAGCTACTATGAATGCCTGCTTCGGACGAACTTCCTCCAACTCCTGGGGTCTCCATGACTTGATGATGAGTCGAGTGATTCCTCCTCCTTCTGATGAGCGTACTGCCTTGGAGCTATCAATTTGAGCTACGCCGCAATGAATGGTGTTCGAAACAGAGTTTTGAGCGAAGAGCAGGTCTCAAGGTAGGTGGAGCCAAAAAGTGGCCTAGGGTTAGGGTACTTATAGGTTAGAGTTCCATGTCACTGCCACGTGGCTCCAATGGGGTACTTCCATGTGGTGGGTACCCACTAGGTTGAGGCCATGTGGAAATGGCCTTAAGCCTGAGGTTGGCTAAGTTATGTAAATAACTTGGCCAAGCTCCCTTTTCCACTTACTATGGTGTACAAGGCTATAATGATAGGCTAGGCTGTACGTCGACGAGACGTAGAAATATACATATTTATGGCATATATTTCCGAGGAACGTCACACTTCGTACAGACCTCATTGGCAATCCAAGACATCACTCATACCCCGAGATGGAGGAAGTCATCTTCCATGTTTTAAATAGCTAGGCTACCCTATCTCATTGTTGGGGTGGTCACCACTCACCACACTCGTCACCACTCACCACTCACCACACTAACCACACTCACCACTATTGAGGTGGTATAGAAGACAACATATCGTATATGGAGTGATATACGCACATGCACGCATGCAGGATATTTGCACGTATGCATTATGGTGTGCAGGAGGATGATCACTGTATTATCTGAGCAGAGAGACAGTGTATTGAGAGAGAGTATTTTACTTGATCTAGATATGGAGATGAGGTTGTGCATCGCATAGATTGGGTAAATTGAAGTTTGGAGTATTGGTTTTCCATCCTTCTTGCAAGGTTAAAGTTTAGGCTCTAACAATTTGGCGACCACGGTGCTCGACAGATCACTAATTAGCAAGAATTTCCATTGGAAAAGGAGTTGTTACCATTTGTATTGGTGATCGTCGGTAAAGAACGACACCATTGAGCAAGGAGCAATTTCTTTGTGTGAAGGGGATTTTGCCGTAAGTGATTTGCGGGGCAAAATTTGACAAGGAGAGCATAGTTTTATGCCTAAGAAAAGTAAGAAGGATATCCCACCAAGCTCCATTATAACAAGAAGGGGACCGGTGAGTCAATCTTTGGGCTCAAAATTGCATCAAGATTCAATTTCGCTTTCCGATTTGAGAGCAGATCTGGGGTCTAATTCTCATATCCAGGAGGTTTGATTCCATTTACCGATCTAGAAGGTAATCCAATTTCATTTTTCAAATTGAAGGGAGATTCAATTTCGTTTTTCCAATTTCAAGAAACCTAAGAAGAGGCAAAGACAGTTGTATTACCACCTATGATATGGGGTTTTCAGACAATGGGGATTCCAAAGTTTGATGATCTGGTGGATCGGGATCTTTTGAAGCATATTGTGAAGTTTGAGAGGTATTGCCAGCAATATAAGTTACCGGCTGCTGATTACTTGCTTTGGTTTCATAGTTCTTTGCAAGATTCAGTGGAGGAATGGGCACAAACCCAGCCAGATACCATGATATATCAGGAAAAGTAAGGAAGCATTCATTGCTAATTATCAAGAAGTCCATGGTAAGGATAAGACTATGGAAAGATGGACCAATTTTACACAAAAAAAAAAGATGAATCAATTAGAGAGTATAATCAGAGGTATATTGCGGTTCTCAAAGCCGTGGTTCATTGGAAGATTGCAAGGAATGATGAAATGGATATTCAATGGTATGTAAAGGGGCTGAAACGAGCTATTGCTCATAAGATGAAGGCTAAACAGCCTACAACATTGCTAGAGGCACAAAAGTATGCTCTCAAGGCTGAAGATAAGCTGGGATACATTCATGAAGCTGCTGCTCCAGAGCATAAAACAGAGGATATTGTAGCCAAGATTTCTAAGCTTACAATTGGTGAGAAGCCAAGGGAGGTGCAGTTTATTACTTGTGAGTATTGTGGGTCTATTGGACATTCCGATACTACATGTAGATTGCTGAAATTCTGCTCAAGATGTCAAATAAAGGGCCATAATGATCAAGGATGTAGGGAGAAGAGATTCTTTGAGAGGGCCAATCTGGTATTTGCTGTTATGCAACAAGCACCACCTATTCCTATTCAACCAATGCAGGCAGCACCTATCATACCACAAGTTCCAATGATGCCACAAGCTCCAATTGCCCAACAAGCTCCAACGGGTTCCACACAAATGATGCAGCCAAAACAGGGATGGTATCCAAGTAAGGTTCATTTGTATTGCAAATTATGTGATAAATTCAAGCATGATGAGACTGCTTGTTAGAAAATCCATGGGAAACTAGAATGGGCAACCAACAAGTATCCACCAAGGTGTTTGAATCAGTACCTCTTCCTAATAATGATGTTCGTATTCAAGATGCAAAGTACATTGATAATCCTCAAGTTAAGGCTCTTATTGAGGAGCTTAAGAAGCAAGAGAAGGCAAAATCAGTAGTGAATTGTGGATTTGTTGAGGTGGAGAATGACCCATTTCAACAAGAAGAAGAGATTGGAGAAGTAAATGTAGTTACAAGATCATAAAAGGTGGTCCAAGAACCAAGAGTAGTGCCGATAGTGGAGAAGACTAAGACTTCTTTTCCCAAGGCTTTGAAGGGACAAGCTTTGAAGGTATCAGCACCTAAGAAGGTGCGATTCAATGTGCTGCCCATAGAACAGTTTCAGTCTATAGAAGAAAATCAGCCCATAGTGATGCCTCCTATGGTGGATGAGGAAATTCAAAATGAAGATGATGTGATCAGCCAAGTTTTGGCCACTAAAGTTACACTTACTCTTGAGCAATTGATGCATTACTCCAAATTTGTTGCAAGAGTTAGGGGGAAGAACAAAATCAGAAATTTCAGTCCAACAAATCATCTCAAATGATACCAATAAGAGTAGAATGGAGCCATCAGCCCGGCAATCCAAGGATCCAGGGCCATTTCTTTGTGATGTGAGTATTAATGGATATTTAATCAAAGACGCCAACATAGATACCGGCAGCAGAGTGAATGTAATGCCTTACCACATAATGCTTCAAGTTGGATTGAAAATGATGGAACCGACAACTATGCAAGGTGCAGCCTATGAGAGTCATAAGAAATATCTTATGCAAGGTTTATGAGGTGGAAGCAATCTTGGATTTCATGGTTTTGAAATTTCCAGAGAGTGTGCATGCTGAAACTTATACTTTGTTGTTGAGTCGTACATGGTTAGATGCTAAGCATGCTAAGCTGAGACTTCATGGAGGAAGCAGGAGATAAATATCTTTCAAGGGGAACACAAGGTTACTATAGATCATCCTCTAAAATCAGCAAAAGGTACCTTTCTTTGCAATCCTTCTTTGAGCAGCCCGCAGTTAGAAATCAGCAAAGAGGATGCTATGGTGTCAGGCAGCAAGGTCTTAGTTGTTTTCATGTCTTGGAAGTGGGTGACAAGGAAGATAAGACTTTGTACAAGTGGTTAAAAGGTATCCAAATTTCAGAAATATGTCATTTACAGCAGGAAGTTGCAGCTGTATATCCAAAGACTTGAAAGTATTGCTGAAGGTGAGTTACAAGTGACTCTTGTAAACATGCAGGAGGAGTCCATTCAAAGACCCATTGGTGAGACTTTATTTCAGCAAGGTATTGATCAAGATCAAGTAGAGATGTTGATTTTGACATCAAGCATGGATGGATTAAACAGAAATCAACCCACTATGGAAGGACAAATGTATTTTGATGGTGCATTCTCTAAACTCAAGAATTATGGAGGTGTAGGAGTATTTCTGATATATGGGCATAAAAAGAAGATTGTTACATTGAGTATGCCATGCACTGCAAGCAGTAATAATGAGGCTGAATATCATGCACTTATTCAAGGGATGACTTTAGCAAAGAAGAAGCATGTTGATTGTTTAACTATTTTTGGAGACTCTTTGTTGGTGCGTCAACAACTTATGGATCAATTTCAGGTTTTAAGTGCTAATTTGAGAAGCTTACATCAACAAGCCATGGATTTGAAGGCCTATTTTTAGCAGTGCATTGTGGTACATGTTCCAAGAGAACTAAACAGTGTGGCGGATGCTTTAGCACAATCGGCAATGGTGCAAGCAGCTTGGTGGCATGCGCACATTCTGAAGGATGAGGTAAATCAGATAAGTCCATGTTCACCACAGTCATCATAGTCACCACATTCATCACAGTCACCACATGCACCACATTCATCGCAGTCATCACATGCACTACATCCATTATAGTCACCATAGTCATCACACGCACCACATTCATCACACTCACCACATTCAACACAGTCACCACATTCATCACATTCTGTCAAGAACATCAATATTTCTCAAGGAAATCAAGAAGAATTGGTTACTATTGGAGGAGATCTTACTCAAGAGGAGGAACGTGATTTGATATCTTTGTTAAGAGAATTCAGGGATGTTTTGGCAAGAAATTACAAAGAATTGAAAGGCATTCCACCAGAGGTTGTGGTTCATACCATTAATTTGAAACAAGAATCAAAACCAGTCCAACAAGCTCAAAGGAGAATGAGTCCAGCCATAGAGGAGCAAGTAAAGGCTGAAGTCATGAAGCTTTTGGAGGCGGGATTTATTGTACCAGTGCCCTATTCTTTCTTGGATGGTTACTTAGGATATAATTA
Source organism: Isoetes taiwanensis (assembly GCA_021234155.1). Classification (NCBI taxonomy): domain Eukaryota; kingdom Viridiplantae; phylum Streptophyta; class Lycopodiopsida; order Isoetales; family Isoetaceae; genus Isoetes; species Isoetes taiwanensis. The sequence continues at coordinate 5,349,146 of JAJEKV010000021.1, forward strand.
GATCCAAATCTATCCACCAAGCAATGATGGCTTTTCGAACACCTTTTGGCATCTATGCTTATAAGGTATTACCTTTTGGCCTTACAAATGCTCCAGTCACATTTCAGCGAGCTATGACATATGTTTTTCATGACATTTTAGACTGTTTGAGAGTCTTTATAGATGACCTAACAGTGTTTTTGAATCCAAGAAGGGATCACTTGGATCACCTCAGAAAAGTTCTTGAAAGATGCCGATTGTTGGCATAAGTTTGAATCCTGCTACGTGTATTTTCTTCACAAGAGGAGGAAAACTATTGGGCAATTATGTTTCTGAAAAGGGGTTACAAGTGGATCATGGTAAGATTGCAGCCTTGGAGAAGGTCAAACCACCTACAAATGTATCCCAAGTGAGAAGCTTATATGGCCAACTCAGTTTTAGTAGAAGGTATTTGCACAATTTTGCTAAAATAACCCAGCCACTTGTGGATTGTATGAAGCAAGGGCGGAATTTTAGATGGAAGGAGGACGCTCAAGAAGCATTTGAATGGTGCCTTGGACAATTGAAAGAGAGCACTTTGCTGATTCCTCCAAGAATGAGTGAGCCATTTCATTTATTCTTTACAGTTTGGGAGCAAGCTTTCGCTGTCACACTATGTCAGAAAAATCAGCAAAAGCATTATGATGTGAATTACTATGCTAGCAGGTTGTTAACTCTACAAGAGCAGAAATGGACTCATGTGGAGCATCTTGGGTTGGCATTGAAGTGGGCCTTGACCAAATTTAGACATTATCTTCTTCCTTCACAATGGAATTCAGCAAATGTACAGTATGTTTACATTCATATGGATGTGAACCCATTACCATGCTTTACAACAAGACTCTCCAAGATCATAAATTTACAAGATGGGCTCTTATCATACAAGAGTTTGAGTTGAAGTATGTTAAGATGGCTCAAGGAGCTCATAATCCAAGTGCCTATTTGAGTAGTGGTGTTGAAATAGAAGAGGAAACAGACCAGCAAGTAGCATTTCAGGATAATGGAGTATTACAAGGGTTCATTGAGACTGTGGATCTTTGGTATGCCAATATCTACAGGTATTTACAAGATCAGACTTATCCTCCATCATTTTCAAAGCAACAAAAGCATGCTCTTAGAGTACAAGCAACTGGTTATGAGGTGCATGAAGCTATTCTTTATAAGAGGACTATGGAAGGTCTCTTGTTAAGGTGTGTTGCTGTTCAGCAAACTCATGATTTGTTGCAGCAAACACATGATTGTCAGGGACATTTTACAGCCAGAACCACAGCTAGGAAGATCCTTCATTGGGGATATTATTGGCCAACTCTTTACAAGGATACTAGAGACTTTAGCAAATGTGAGAAGTGTCAAAGGCATAAACAATTAACAGGCCACAATATTATGCCATTCCATTCTATTTTGAGCGTTGGTCCGTTTCATATGTGGGGATTGGATTACATTGGGCCTATCAATCCTCCATATTCCAAAGGTCATAAGTATATCTTGGCAGCCACATATATGTTTACGAAGTGGGTAGAAGCAATTCCAGCAAAGCATACTACAGAAAATACCACACTAAGCTTTCTTTATCGCAATTTGATTTCTCAGTTTGGTGTTCCAACCATTCTTTTGTCTGATCGGGGAACTCATTTCATGGGGAAAGTAGTATCTCAGTTAACAGAAAAGATTGGTGTTCAAATGTGCAAGCCTCTGCTTATTATCCACAGGGAAATGGACAAGCTGAGTCTACTAACAAAATTCTGAAAGCTATCTTGGCCAAAACGGTGAAGGATAATCAAAGAAATTGGTATGAAGCCTTGATAGATGCATTATGGAGTTTCAGGTGTACTTACAAGTTGGCTACAGGATTTACACCATTTGAATTGGTCTATGGAGTGCAAGCTGTAATGCCTATTCATTTGGACATTCCTTTGTGTTCATTTGTGGAGCTACCTTATTATGAGAATTTAGGAGAATTTCCAACTCCAAATCAAGTGCATAATAGGATTGCTGCAATTGCAAGAGATGAGACAAGAAGCAGCAGACTTCAATATGAGGCATAAACAGAAAGTAAAGCTTATCAAAGACAAGTTACAGGTTGTCAATCCATTTGAGAAAGGGCAATTGGTGTTGACCACTAAGCAACATCTATCTAAATTTCAAAGCCCATGGGAAGGCCCATTTCTGATTGATAAAGAGGTACTAGGTGGGGCTTTCTACTTGATGACTCCAGAAGGGGAATTGTTGCCTAATCCTAGAAATGGCAAGGATCTCAGGCCTTATTTTAAAAGCGAAGTGATATTCTAAGGGATTCAGATTTGGCATAGCTCCAATTACAGAGAACTTGTGGAGAACTTTTGGGTTACAGCAGGTCATTTTTCTGTAAAAACAGATGGTGACAGTTCTATAATATACAATCTATCCTACATCAATGGATGTGTTTCGGCGATACGAATGTAAGAGCTATGGTGCAGGTCAAACAGAGTTCTGGAACTCAAGATATCAGCTTTCAAAGTTTGCCACAGTTACAGAGACTCTGGTTCGTCACTTTCTTTGGGGACCAATTTGTTTTGTGCTAGTCACTTGGATTTGAGGAGGGTAGCTTTCTTTCTAAACATACATGTAGATGTGTCATTTGGGGACATGTCCCAAGGACCATATTAGTATGTTTTGTTGTGGGTTCTCCGCCACGGAGTGACACATTTTCCCACTGTGGTCGCCACTGTTGGGGTGGTCACCACTCACCACACTCGTCACCACTCACCACTCACCACTCACCACACTAACCACACTCACCACTATTGAGGTGGTATAGAAGACAACATATCGTATATGGAGTGATATACGCACATGCATGCGTGCAGGATATTTGCACGTATGCATTATGGTGTGCAGGAGGATGATCACTGTATTATCTGAGCAGAGAGAGAAGAACAGAGAGACGGTGTATTGAGAGAGAGAGTATTTTACTTGATCTAGCTATGGAGATGAGGTTGTGCATTGCATAGATTGGGTAAATTGAAGTTTGGAGTATTGGTTTTCCATCTTTCTTGCAAGGTTAGAGTTTAGGCTCTAACACTCATGATAGCACCTTTGCAACCCTATTGCTTCCTGCAACACCAAGCTGCAAATCCCGCTAGTTATTTGGTGAATGAACAACAAAAGCTTTTCATAATTGGTATGCCCTTCGCCCTCTAGCTTGGGATTCTAGCACAACCTTTGGAAAGTCGTATAGTACAATTCTCTAATCCAATAACTTGAGAAAAAGGTGTTGAACCACTACTTTATTCTCTTCTCAAAATGTGACCTGCCAATGATTGCGGTCCTTTAGTAGAATAAACTGAAAATGACTTGTCACAACCCCAACCTTATCCGCTTCCCTTGGGAGGCACTATAAGAATGTAAAACTATAAGCCTTGATTTGGCCTTCCATTGCGTGCTCTCACCTTGTAACTTTCTGCCACTTCACATCCGCAATGAATATCTTCATGCTCTTTTATTTAGAACCTATGGACTTTCAAAATCATGTTAGGTAAATGTTGCAGAATACATTTTATGCAATAAGATCAAATCTAGATTTTAACTTGCACACCTCTACAAGATATATGTTCTACCCATCTTCCACCTTGCGATTTGCACGTTGGAAATCCATAAAAAAACTACAAAATAACATTAACAAACCACGATGTCTATAGAAGCCACTACCTTCTAAATGACAACCTCATCCTCAATCTATCTAATCCCAGACCATTTTTACCTTTCCCTCTAACATGTACTCCATTGAATGAGCCCTCCATCTAACTCGTACATGGGATGGCCGGGTAGGGAAGTAGAGGATATAGAGGTGCCATCTCATCCTTTCTTCTAGGGGCAACTATGTACAATGCAAACAATATAGTATCTGCACTATGATAACAATCATAACAATTTAATATGCCACCCATGAAGTGGCATGCATCCAAGAAATAAACTACTAATCTCATATCTCTTATTAGACATAATGACTTTATCTAAACTTGCCCAAAACCGATCCCGAAATTCTCAGTGATTTAGCTAAACTTTATAAATGTTCCCTCTCATACTTTCTAGCATTTAGCTAAATTAACCCAAAATTGATCCCAAAACATTTTGTTATGTGGGCACGGAAAGCATTAAGCAAAGATTATTATATTTATTCAATTATTTCCATTTACTTCAGTTATTTTCTTTGTGGATATATGGTAAACAAATGTCAGCTAGCTAAGTCTGGACTCAAGTTATTCCATGGAATTAGAAAATAAATTACTAGTTATATATTTTTTATTACCTCGAATTACTTTATCTAAACTAGCCCGAAATTTATTCCAGAATTTTCTATGGTCTAGCTAAGTACTACGTATTTTCACTTTCTTACTTTCTAGCTTTTGGCTAAAGAGCTCGAAGGTTGGCGAGGGTGCAGAAGAAGTTAAAGTTAAATTTATTATTCTTTCCTCAAATTTTTTCTTTCATTTTAGCCAGCATTTTTTGAAAATGTGCTAAAAAAATTGCCAAATAGATAAGTTTAGCCCTTAAATTGTTCCATGCACACATCCATTGCCCATTAAAACATCGAAGAAGAACATACTAACTAATACATGGCAAGGGTCCTAGCCAGGCTCGAACCCAATGGAGAGTACGAACAATGGCTAGGGCCTCAAGATTTTAGCAAATAGAGTCATGACAAGGACGTTGATTGGCATAGAATAACATCTAGGATTGATCACTCCATCTGCCCCTCCTATATATACCGTGCAGTTCGAGGATGATCCCAAAGAATCGTTCCAGGGCACATCTACTCCAGTCCGATGAAACAAGATGGCATCACTTTTCCCATCCGATATATAGGCATAATGCCAATGACAGGCAGGTAGAGGATGGCGTTGCCGTACTTGGCTTGGCCCCACCAAGGTGCTGCATCACTTAAGAGATGTGGAACACATACTCTAACTATACATAGCACTTTGGCGGACTATTAGCCCTAGCACACTAAGGTCCCTGGTAGGCTCGACAAACTGTCATCAAACAAGTCCCACCTTGTACATCTCTATCGAACCCTATTACCCACAGCCAGACACCCTCCTTTGCACATGCTACATATAATTCAGAATTATTAGGTCTAAACTAAAGCATCACCTACAACTGCTACTAGGTCTCTACCCCCCTTCCCTTTAGACAAGAGATGCAAATAATGATCAACCATCATATAACATCCATAACTTGAAGAATAACATAAGGTTCGATCTATCCAAATCAGATCACATTCAATGGATATCTTCATGGTCTTTTATGAGAACTTGTTGATTTCCAAAACCATGTTTGGTGAATGTATAATACATTTCATTCAGTGGACCAAATCTAAATTTTAACTTGCACACCTCTATAAGTTAGATGATCTACCTATCTTCCACCTTGAAAGTTGCTCATTGGAAATCCATAAAGATGCTATACATTGATAAACCACCATATGGAAGCGACTACTTGCTAAATGCCATCTTTCTTCTTGGCCTATCTAATCCCAGACCATCTTCAATGGCACCAACAATAACTTCTTTCAAAGTGAAATTGCTTTCTAAGAAACTTTATCTTTGTTAGTTCAGCTTACAGTATGGGGGACATCATTGCTCACATTTTCCAATGTGGTCGAAGAAATTTCATACCAAAACTTGATACTGTTGCGAACAACTTCAACAAATTTGATCGGCTTCTCAAAGCCTTCAGTAGCTTACACTTGTTGTTATTCATAGTCTATCAAATCTTCAAACCCATGCAAACCTAAAGCTGCGATATTCTCAACAGCAGTATTTTCAAATATGGACTTGTACATTGCTGGAAGAGGAGATATCTATAGTCGTGAAACCTTACCAATTTTCCCTTTGTGTTAAGAATCCATTAACCTCATAAATAAAAAGTTTTACAAGCCTTTCTTATCCAACGGGGCATAGCTTCTTCGCCCTGCAAGAGAAGCTGCCTAGCTTTGTATCTTGAGAAGTTGTCGGCTGATTTCTATTGTCTTCAAGAACATAAATGCTATAGAGGTGATATACAAAAGTTGGTTGGTTTGTTTGGTTCTCAATATAATATCCTCGTCTCTGCTGCTGGCTCCTCTAAGACCGGTGTTCTTACAGCATGGAAGTCATCCATCAATGTCACTTTCACAAAGACAGATGCCTTTGGACGATGGATTATTGTCAAGTGGAAGGATCAAGGTCGAGAATGGGGTTTGGTTATCATTTATGCGCACAATAGACCAAGTCAAAGAGGGGCTTTATGGGCTGCATTGAGAAGCAAACTATGTAGACTTGGCCATGATGTAGCTTGGTTGTTAGTAGGTGATTTCAACATGGTTGAACTTGAGGTTGACAGGAGCGGAAGGGAGTCAGCAGTAGTGCACGGTTTTGAACGTGCTCAGTGGGTGTGCCTCCTTCATGACCGTGGGCTTACGAAAATTGAGGGCGATTCATCTTTTACCTGGTGTAATGGCTGGATAGGTGTTGGTAGAGTATATGCCCGTCATGATAGAGGCTATTCCAATGCTCATGCGGCTCATGATCTCTCGAATTTCCGTAGGCATGACCTTTTGGATGGTTCTATCTCTGATCACCATCCCCAACTTTCTCCTGCAATGTGGCTAATTGTCGTAGACCAACCAGAACTTATTTCAAGTTCAATGTCACGTTCTTAGAGAATGTGGACTTTCAAACTCGCTGTCAGCATGCTTGATCCCCAAGCATTTTCCTCTAGAAGAGGCATGGCTGGTTTAGTTGCAGCTCTTTCTGCTGTTAAGTCTCTCGCTAAGGAATGGGGCATAGTTCGAGCATTAGAGACAAGAGAGCAACTTTCTGCATTGTATGGTGAACTTGTAACTTGTCGTTCTCATGTTCCCTCTGATGGGGCCAGAGAAAAGCTAGTCCTTTCACAAATTAAACTGCTGGAAAATGAGCAGGTTCGGCATGCTCGAGTGAAGGCTGGTTTGCAATGGTTCAAAGATGGGGATAGGTGTACTCGCTTTTTCTTTGCAGCATCCAAAAGGAGAAGGCAGGCAACATCTGTCCACTCCCTCCAGCTTCCTGATGGCTCTCTTATTTCTGATCCAGTGCAACTCAAGCAATATCTTTTTTATCATTTCTCTTCCTTCTTTGCTCAGCACCCCATGCCATTCCTGGAGGATATGCAGACTGCTGTGTTGTTTAAGGTACATCCAATTATTTCCGCCGAGAAAAGGAGATTACTTGAATCGAATATCACAAGAGAGGACTTGAAGGAGGCTGTGTTTTAATTGAAGCATGATAAGTATCCTGGTCTTGACGGCTTCCCTATTGAGTTCTTTCAAGCTTGCTGGCCTTGGCTCAACAATGATGTCTATGCTGCTTTTTGTAACTTTCAGCATTTGCAAAGCTTAGATAAGATCCTCAACACTGGATGCATCTCTCTCATTCCAAAGTGCAAAGAGCCTAGATCCATTTCTGACTGGCGTCCTATCACCTTGCTCTCATCTGTCTACAAAATATTTGCTAAAGCTCTGGCTGACAAGGTATGCAACATCTTAGCCGAGTCAATTTCTTCTACACAGCCTGGCTTTCTCCCTGGCCGATGCATCTTAAACAATGTTGCGGCTGCATACGAGGGCATGTATTGGGCTCGCTTGCAGGTTCATCAAGTGGTGTTCCTCAAACTAGACTTTGCTAAAGCCTATGACAATGTGGATTGGGTATTTTTTGGAGAAGTGCCTTCTTGCTTTGGGATTTGGAGAGGCATTCACCCGTGATGTTATGAAGCTTCATGTGTCGGCGCGGTCTACAGTGCTTTTTCAAGGTGAGCCATCCCAAATCTTTACTGTTAGTCGGGGGATCCGACAGGGTTGTCCTTTGGCGCCCTTGCTCTTCACTATTGCTGCAGAAGTGTTGTCTCAACTCTTTGACCAATATATAATTAGACCCCTAAGGGTCAGTAGAGGATAATTTGGATCCTCATACACGGGGAGGGGATGCCATCTGACCTGCCTCATCGGATCGGGGAGATATAACCCAGAGTAGTCTCATAGGGTGATTCCATGGGATTGCATCTCCGGAGGGCTACAATCACGCCATAGCATGTTTCAGCCTAAATCAAAGTGTGCAAATGTGGACTACCCTAGCCATTGTTCTATACCAGGCAACGCCATGTTATACTTCCGTCTGCTGATATCTTGCGGCCCTGACCATCAGTTGACCCCCATGGAGTCTGAGCCCAGGGTAGTGCCCTTGTTACGTGTTAGTTATGTTATCTTGTGCTTGTATTGTCGTCTAGTTGATGATTATGGATGGGCCACCCTTTGTGGTGGTATATTATTTGAGCATGATTATTGTGTGCTAACATGTATATACGTTTCTGCTGTATAGGATTCCCATAGAGGACGTGGGACGAATGACAACTCCGTGTTCCTCGCTCGGAAGCTTGGCCATCCCAAGTGGTCCGAGTTAGACGAAGGGCCCTTCCATGGTGATTTAGTCGTCATGAGAGGGAAATTCCCGTATTTATACGATGGGAGCATCGTATAGATTCTGAGAGCATCACAATTTATCATTGCAACATGCCTTCAATGTGGCTCTGAACTGTGAAACAGCACCCTTGTTTGTCATTTCAAAATTTGGAAGAATTTGCAAGTTCAGAATTTGGAAGATGTAAGTAGCTCATGTATTAACTTCGCTTGTATTAATAGACATGTATTGAACACTAATGGAAAGAGGTAAGTACCTTCATCTTATTTCATTTTGCAACCTCATTTATTTGGAGAGTAGGATTGTGGAGACAACTTGTGAACAAATGTCTCTGAATCCTTGCTCTCCCATACTAATAGTGTGTGGTTTGATGCAGGGGGGACCATGGGAATGACATGAAAATGTCATGAAGGTTCAAATCCTTTAGTCCCTTTTAACAGTGGATTTTGTAACTGGTGCTTGCATATATTTGCTGTTATGGGCAAACGGCGGTGTATGACCAAGGCCACTTCATTGTTTGTGGTATGCTAAAGTGCTATCCTCATAAAGTTTATTTGTGCGCCAACTTGGAGTTCTAGACAACACTAACTAAATGGGCCAACTCATGACCGCGACCCCTCTACTATGACACGCTAGTACTCTCACTAGGTAACTCAAATTGTTGCCTGATTTAAATTGTTAAATAGGCCTGGATTTAGGGCACATGATCGTATGTTTTTTATTGGCAGATTAGAACTTTAGGTCAAGTTTCTGGCTGGAATGGGCACCCCACCTTATATCTTTTTTAAATCATGCTACTCACATGCATGCCATTTTATGTTTTATGCAATGCCCTTGAGCGGATTTTACGTTTTATACAATGCCCTTGTGCGGCTGTAGGAGGAGGTGGAAGGCCCAGCAAAGGACTCGCCGCAGACTGTCGAGCCTTGCATCTCGCCCTTACAGGCGTAAAAGACCACAAGGGCATTTCATATATAATACATAAACAATGAACAAGACAACCTAGCAATAAGGATAATGATCAACTTGATCTAGACAAAGATAGTAATATCTACATAATGGTATACGAAATTTCAAGTGCGTGAACGATTGGCCCCATTCAAGCCAGATGATCAGTAAGTTGACCGAATAGCTAACTCGACTACAAGGTTAACCAATTTAACGCAGGCTAGTTCTAATCATGCGTAACAAGTTGTTGCCTTCTTTAATTCACTATATATGCTGACTAAGAAAAAGCATCATATTTTGATTTTGATCTCATTCGAGAAGCAAAAGCATGAGTAGAAAAAATTAAGCTTTGAGCAACTTCTGCCTTTGAGTTCTTCTCCATGAAGAGGTCAAGAATCTGTGGGGCCAACTCGTCTTTGCCCCACATCCACCAAAGCCTAAAAGGAAATAGCATATATGAGATTGATATGAGAGAGCAAGTCAAATGAGCACAAGAGATTTTGAAGAACGGCATAAAGAGTTGGAAGTATAAATATTTGTACAAGACCTACCATAATATTTGTAGAAAGCGTATCTTCGATTCTCTGGATATCTTCGACTCTCTAGATAATTCAAGCGCTTAGCAGCTACTTTGGCCTCTTGAAAATCAGTTTGTGGATCAGTTTGTGTAATACTGTCTACAAATATACAATTTTCTTTCCTGCAAGTATTCCTTTCATTTGATTATTACAAGATGATAAAAGTAAACCAAAAGACATCTACTTTAGATTGCAGAAACAGGAAACAAAAAACAGCAAAAGAGAAACTCGAAAGCTCAGATTTTGAATCTTGTCTGATCTTCATCAAGGTTGTAAAAGGCATCTCTTTTAGGTCCCAAACCATTGAACTTTGGGAACATTAATATGTAAAACCCACCATCTACTTAACAAAGCACTTCTTCCCCACATCGACTCCTGCATATCCTGCCTATCTTTGTGGACGTTAAACATCATGATAACCTCCACGGTCATCATTGCAGTTAAATCCCTCTCAGTTACCATGACATGTAGGACCTGTTATCACCTTTGCAAGGGCTTTGAAGTGGAGCCCTAATTACCATTTACACATCCCATAAATACCAGTTTTTGGTTCTGCAAATATGATACTCGGCTTTGAATCAATGGCCGCCATATAAGTCTGCACAGGTGCTAGGACTCTACAACATCACGCACTTGATTTGTGGTTATATAAACATGCGACACTACAGGAGAAAATGCCAAAGATGAGCAAAACATGAGATATGTCTCTAAGTATATGGGGAATATTGGGAAGCAAAATGTGAGCTGCATCCTGTACACCAATGGACTTTCCATGTGATTCGGAATCACCATTATTACCTCATGGGACTACTGTGTCAGTAAGATAAGCTTGAAAGTTGGGACTCCATGTCAAGTAAAACCATGTCAAGTACGTATGCACATATGCACTATCATCCTGCAGCAAAACCATCTTATCTGTTCCAAACAAGAAAATGTATTATGCAGAAGGTATGAGCTATCACAATGAGGACATTAGTAACAAAGGAAGAGCTCTGGGCAAACAAACTTACTTTTGTGCAGGTTTACTGCAGCCACAAGCATTGAAACCATTTGCATCGTTTCCTATATGTTCCCAGGCTCCATCCCAGTTAGACTGCACCGATCTCATCCGTCCATTTCCTGTGGCAGTTGGTGGTTCTCTATAGCTGATTAGTTCTGGAGTTCGTATCCTAACATGCTCAGGCGTCCGATTCCGAATGCGATCATGAGATAAATGCCACTGAACTTCAGGATTTCGAACACGTTCAACCAATATCTTCCAAGAAGCTTCTGACGTCCTCTTTCGGCTCTCAGGAGTTTTACCATCCACCAATGTAATATTATAAGGTTTCAAAGTTTCATGGCTTATGCTCTCTGTAAAGACCGTTGGAACTCATTGTGTATTAGACATTTGCATTCCAGTTTAGCACAGATGAAGACCATAGCATAGTACCTGGCAAACTTTCCTTAACTGGTACAGGACTCTGCGGATCATCATAACCTTATATAAAATAGTAAATAAAGAAATTAGAGAATGCAGACAGACGTAAAATTTTTACTAGTACTAAGTTATCAGAGGAGTCCACATAAACCAAAACAGTTACTGCATTGTATATTAATCACAAAAAATGAAGTGTGAATAATTAACTATGTTTTTGGTGTTAACACAACTAAGCTTGCGAAGCTTTTTAGAGAAAATATCTTCTTCACGTTCAAGAATGAGATAGGACTACTACAGCAGAAGAATACGTATACTGATCAATAATCTTCGCATTGGCATCAAGACAATTCACTAAGGTAAGAAAATAATCTATAATTAAAAGAAGAAATTGATGTGGTAAAAGCTTGTCTCCTATGCCATAACATGACGAAATAAAATTAAAAAATATCCACTGTAAACGATTCGAACAATAACCACAGAGGTATTTAACTTCAATCGGTTAGATAGAAAGCTTGTGGCAATGGGCTACTTGCCTGCATTGAGCAATCAATCTGGACCAATCAATTTCGACCAGATTTCATGTTTTATATAAAAGTGACTAGAAAAATGATCTCCAATCGTAAAGAATGGCCATGAAAGATAACCCATTGACACAAAGGATTCTGGATTTGCCATAAGAAACTTAAAACTGCTAGTAATAACTCTTAATTATTAATTTGATCAAACTATCCAATAAGTTTTAAGTGGAACCTAGCTAGAGTTGGATGTCTAACCAGATGTCAATCTATCAAGGTCCTCGCGGCAAGACAAATTATCCCGCAGTAATTTGTCACTGCGTCTCATGCAATGCATCCTTAAGCGTCTTTCCAGAGGAGACATCAACTGGAATTGCATGCAAGAACGGTTTAATCCCGGAAGAAATGAGAAACGAGGACAAGAACAAACCAGTTCCTGGTAGAGGCGATGAAAGTTGCCATACTCCATATTCTCGGTATGCCACAGACAACTAGGTGATACAATAGTTGGGAAGCTCATGGCCGGATCAACCGCTCCCCTGTTCCAGCGGGTGGCGCGATAAATTTTCGGATGCCCAAGGCTTTGGGGGCAAACCCTGATTTTGTTATCTTTATTTTTCTTTTTAACCAAACACTTTTTGAAGCAATTTTAGATTGTCTAGGTTGCACCCATTAGCAATAGCCCCCTGATTTATCAAACGGCCGCGAAAATTCAAGGGAATTAAAGTTCGTTACATTACATCGAATGGCTTCAATAAGCAAAGTTGTCTGTCTTTTTTGGTAGAGGTAATGTGCCTGGGCAGGCCCTTATGCGGGGTAAGGGCTTGGCGAGCCGCGTCAGCGTACCCCAGGCACATTCCCCCATGTAATGAGAGGGGGCATGAAATTCCATGATGATGTGGCGCCCATAATGATAGACACATTGCAAAAAAGAATAAATAAAGTCAGCGGGACCCACCGGTTAACACACCCTACATTATACGATGTAATATAGGCCTGAAATTCACTGAAATTTCCTGCCCCCTCTCATTACGGATCGCTAGGCTGTTTATGTTATGTTTAGCCTTGTCTGCTGCCCCCTCTTTATAGGGTTCTCTTCTTGTTTTGATTTGTTGTATTACTTCATGTACTATAATGGGGCCTTGCTCGTAGTTTTGTTGTGGGCTTCATGCCCATGTTCTTATCGTCCCATGGCTCTTCATAGTCTTCGTGAGACATTAAATAGGCTGATTAGTCTTCATGGACGATAAAAACTCTATTCTATTATATTCTATCTATCTTTTCAGGTTGTTCATTAAATCAAGTGGTGCTTGGGTCATAGCAAAATGCAGCAATGAATAGTTATTGCTTTAACTTTGCAAGTGGTGTTTTCTTGCATGCACTAGGTCCTCTACCTTGCTATTGTTATCTATGAATGGAAAATGCTTGATAATTAACTCTCGAACCTACACACAATAGCTAATATCATTTGAGATTCAAGACAAAGGAAATTCTTTAGTAATATTTACTTCCAGGCCTTCTTATCACAACATATATAAAGCAGTCTTATTTTTTGTTTGAGGCTAATATTTCCGTCTCAAAAAAATACCTCAGCACAACACGTGTACTTACAAAAATTATCAAAAATTAAAGAGTCCTAAAATTCTTGCGACCTTCACCTTTCTTGCTATTCAAGCCATCCCTGATCGCCCAGCAAGCCGATAGATCTCTGTGCCACTTCTCTGCCTTGCCCAAAAAGAGGAATAGAGGCATCGGTGACGCCTGGCTCCAGTCGCACTGATACGACCCCTCTCTGGCCGCGATTCAAGCCGTCTGCAAGATTTGCATCCCCAGCTTGGATCAATCAGGATATGGAGTACCTTCTTCTCCAGGTAGAGTGCTTGCATGTTTTCCATGAAACAGATTCAACTTGCTAAGCCTCTTATTAAAACAGGTATGGAAAAAATTGTGAGTTGCAGAATGTGATTTTCCCATTTCGTGCTTCAGATGATCTTTCCAATTTTGTCAATCGCATCTTCATCCTTGCAACCTCTAGTTTAAGCTCTCTGTTTTCTCGCCGAATTGATGCATATTGGTCCCTTGGGGAAACGGCAGCACTTAGGGCTCCGCTTCCTAATCTGTTCTCTGCAAATCATATGCTGCCATAGCTGCCTTTAGCCTTACTTGCTCAAAATAGAGTATCTGTACTACCATTTGAATGGTAATCTGCTATTTTGAGCTGCGTGAGTGCATGCTTTTTGAGAAAAACATGGTAAGTCGCTTTGCCCTTTGCTTGAAAAACAGGGTCGAGCGGTCCTTTACTTGCCCTTTGCTTGATTCGGGCGCTTCTTCGGGTGCTTCTTCTACTCTGCTTTTCTATAGATATCTCAGATATGTAAAAAAGCTCAGCCATATATCTCTGAAGACTTCCTACTTCTGCTCTGCTTACCTTAATCAGCGATGCATTCCTTCTTTGCCGAAACTGCCTCAAAGCAAAAAAGATAGCTTCTTCCCTTTCGCATCTGCTCATCTCTACCTTGCTTCAATTGATCCAAGAGCTTGCATAATAACATTTCTTCTGAGCTGCAACTTGCTTCTGAACCTAGGCCTACTATTCTCTTGCTGCACGATCTGTCATATGCAGGCGCGTGCCCCAACCTAATCTGGCATCGGCCATTCTCTTTGTTTTTCCCCTTAAAACCATTGTCCAATACTTCTTGACTACCCTAAGGTTTGCAAATTTGTGTCATGGCACCTGGATCTGCACATGAGATTTAATCTTAGACTCAAGAAGCCCATGTTAAAGTTTGGGCTTTTTGTTTAGCACGGGCGATTTGTTTGTAGAAGACGACCTTATCTTGATTGCTACATTTGGATATAGACCTTTTTGAAAAGAAGAATTATATAGTCCAACTAAAAAGAACCACAAGCACTAGGGTATGGTCGCCTGCTGCCGTGACCCCACCTCGGAGCGACGGTAACCCCCCCGTCCCTACGCTGGTTATCGCCATGCAGCCGTGGGTATCCCCGCCTCACGTGTCGTTAGATGGGTTTGTGGCGGTGTGTCGTTATCTAGGGTTCCGCTCACCGAGACACCGTGGTTCCATCATCCGTGTACTGTAATGGCCTCGCCGTGATCGAATGTCCCCGCACCGTGCCTCCGGGTGACCATGCTCGTGCACTAGATGACCACGTCCGTGTTTGAAGAAAATACCCGAGCATGCCGATTTGAAAAGAATTCAATGCGGGTTTGAAACGATTTGGCGCCCAAAGCTTGCACTCGATTGCATTCTTGAAATTCAATTCTCCGACACCATTCTATGGCTTCCATGGCCATAAAATCTCGCCCTCCTTTCATAGTTCAAATGTTATCGAGGGAGGCTTTGAAGAGCACGGCGGTAGCCATGGTTTTCGACGAGGGCAACGAAGAGAATCCGATGCTGAAAGGGGTTCCGAGGAGACCGGCATCATCCAAGAGGGTCTGCATACCCGGGGACAAAGAGGAGGGCACCACAGTCGGTCTTTTCTACCGGTCAATGCCAAGGAGGCCGGTAGGAGAGGTCAATGGACGTAAGAGCAAATGCTCGACATCCTCGAAGAGGTAAGCAAATTTGGCATTTCAATTAGAGGCTTCTAGGAGGTCCGTATACTAGAGTCCACAATCGGGGGATTGGTTATACGGTCGAACAAGCCACAAGCAAACAAATCATCCACGATATTGACAACTCTCCAAGAGGAGGAGCTCACAATTGGGCCCTTAGCATGGCAGAAAGCAAGGGATGGGGGTCACACTATCTGGCTGTCAAGGAAAAGGCGTGAGATGGCTAGAGCGGGGGGCTCATGTGGTGAATCCGGAGTACCGTGCGGTAAGTGGTGGAAGCTCTTTAAACAAAGACACCCCGGTGGCTCTAAGGAGTCCGAAACCCTAGATGTGGCCTGGGCCCGTGCCATGACACAGGAGAACCTCGACAACTTCTATGCCGGGCTTAAGCAGATTTATGCTAAATTTGCCTTCCCCGCCTCAAGGATATGGAATGCTGACGAGACTGGAATTCAGGCAGGGAAAGTGAAGGGGTTGAAAATCATAGCTAGAAAGGGGGGAAATAGGGTGAGTGAGGTAGTTATGAACAACAGGAATGGGTTACTATTTTGGTTTGTGTTAATGCTGAGGGGTGCAGGATCCCCAACATGTATATTTTTAAAGGTAATTGCATGAGGCAGGATCATATTGCAAGATGTGAAGAAGGTGCCATTCAGGCTGTCCAATCTTCGGCTTGGATGACATCGAATCTGCTTAAGTCATGGTCATCACATTTTGCGACAAGAGTTCCGTGTGGTGTATCCCCAGACCAGCCTCACCTTATCATATTGGATGGTCATGGTAGTCATGTAGAGCTGGAAGTCATATTGGAGGCAAAAGAGAAGGGCATCCACTTTGCCTTATTGCCTCCACACACATCTCATAGGCTTCAGCCTCTAGATGTGGCATGCTTTGCCCCTTTTAAGGCAGCATTCAAGAGGCATAGAGCTGCCTACATGGTTAGCAAAGGGAGGGCAGAACCAAAGAAGGAGGAGATAGCAGAATTGATTTCCCAGTCAATTGCATGCGGTCTCACACCCCAAAACATCAAGGCAGGTTTTAGGGCAACTGGTATATGGCCCTTTGACCAGGAGAAGGTTAAACCAGGTCAAGAATGTACCAGGTTTGGGAGGGTGCATGTTGAAAACATTACAGCAGGCCAGGAGCAAGCTGGAGAAGATTACCATCCAGATATGGCACAAGTGGAGGCCTTTGACATGGCGTAGTGCACCCGGCTATGGGAGGCCTTACCGGGACAACTCCCAAATGAGGTACAAAATGACCAAATGCCTAGCAATCCAGTTGGTGATCAAGTGCCACAAGCTGACCATGTGGAACATACCCATGAATTGCCCATTGGAGGTGCTGCTGTAGTGAGTCAGGTGCATGCCAATGATGTTGGAGGGTCTCAAACATGTGGCATGCCATCACAGACCATAAGGGCAAGGAAGAGAGGCTTTGCACCAGATCTGGGAGGGAGAGTTCACATATTAAGTGATGGTTTTTGTGAGGCATTGAGAGAGGAAGAACAGGCTAGAAGGGCGAGGCCGGTCGAAATTGAAATTGGAGTAGCTGGCAGCAAGGAAGGTTGAGACTGCAAGGAGGAAGGCTGAAAGGGAGGAGGCTGCCAAGAGGGCACAAGCTAACAGGGAGGAGAGAGAGAAGAGGAAGTTGGCTGATGCAAGGGAAGCTGCAAGTGCTGCAAGGCTTAGGGAGTTTATGTACCCAATGGAGATGTCTAGAGTGGCATCCATATTTGGTTTTCAAAGGGTGTTGAGCGAGGAGGTTAAGACAAGAAGATTACGGGTGAGGAACAGGGCTTAGGATGAGACAAGGGTTAAGTCCACTTGGGGCACCCATTGTCAGAAATCGACTTCCCGAGAATTGACCAGGCTCTTGAACCTGCTGTACCTGCTAGTCCCTGTGTAGACCTGAACTCCCAACCATTGGAGGATGCTGTTGAAGAGCAAGTCATGTGCAGTTTAGATGACACACATATCTGCTCGGGTGATGCTGGTCATGAGCATCACGTAAGTATCGAGGGTTGCATACCTCTATTTAGGCACAGAAGCAAAACCCAGTCAACACACTCAATTCCCCAATGAAGAGGTGGGACTTGCACGCTCCACGACAACATCTTGACATTGGTCCACGGCAACTCAATGAGACCGGACACCCGTGGATGGGTGAACTATCTTTAATTCGGGACCCGAAAACATGACCCGAGTTGCTGCAATAGACAAGGTAAGGATTATCAGAGAAATGGTGGAAATTGGGGTAGACCCTGGAATTGTGAGCCGTGCAAAGGAGATGGATGTTGGGTTTGCAAGGATATGGAGGGCTGACATGGCTCGAGTAACCCAGCCAACTCCAAGGTTTGGGGAGGGGACCTCATTCATAGCTACACCCGCTGATAGCCAGGTATGTTTGGTCACGTTGTAATCTTAATATTCAGTTCACCTTTTATTTGGCACTGCTATTAACAGACAATGTGCACAGGTATCCGAAGACTCGGATGAAACCCAAGACAATTAGGCATGTCGACAACTTATTGTACATTACATATGAAGGAAAATAGTGAACTTGTTGTACAAGATTTATGACTAAGATAGTGAACTGATTAAAATAGTGATTGTTGCACATTCTGCTGTTGCATGGACCCGACACGAACACAACCATAAATAAATAACAGTAGAAATGAACATAAACAATGAACAGCAATGAACCGCAACAGTGACAGTAAAAACAGGATCATTCCATTACACAAAAATAATGTTCAGGCAAAAATGAGCCCTCAGGCTGCACAAAAATATGCCCAAGGGGCCGTTTCTAACATGAAGGAAGAGGAGGGGAGGATCGTCCGGGGGGCCTTTACGTACAAAGGGGCAGCGAAAAAATTAACCAACGGGGCTTTGGAATAGCACATGGTCGCCTTCAGTGATTACGATCCGGCGGTGGATCGTGGAGTCTCCGGAGCGAGCCCGCCGACTTGAGAGACTATTTCGGGCGATACCTCGACGCTGACAGAAGAACCGACAGCAGTTGTGATCTCTACCGGGGTCACTAAACAGTTCCTAATCTTGAAAGAGTTAGGAGTGGTAGAGGTCGAGGAGGAGCTAACAGGGGAGGATGGTGCACTTTCGGGGCGAAGCTCTCTTGGACCGGATCATACCCGCCACCCCTCACTATGTCCCACCTCCCGCCGGACCCGGGATAACTGGTTCATCGTGCATGATCCATGGCGCCTAAACCCTGCAACACAACGACAAAGCACAAGATCAATGGAAGATAAGAAACAAAAACATATCAAACGCTGAGAACATACCTCGGACGCTTCAGAAACCCGGATGCTCGAAAAGGAATGGAGTATCTTACCTTTTCTCGATCGCTCAATTTAAGGGCTTAAGCGTGAATGATGGGTCAGGATTTCAAAAATCGGCCTTTACAAAATTTAATTAATTGGCATCCGGACATGGCAGAGAATGTTCGGGCCAAATTGGGTCAAGAATTGGAGTTAGAGTGGAGAAATTCACCTCAAATTCTGGCGGAAGTGGGCCAAAAGACCAACGGTTACCGTTGGCGGTACCTCGATAGCCGGTAGCTGGCGACCTAGGCCTCGTATACGGCACCTAGATCCGCCACTAATAATGGGATGTGGCCTCTAAAGTGGAAGCGGGCTTGGCGTGCAGATCCACGCAATTGCACGATAGGTGGCAACATATGCGCGATAGGTAGCAACATGTGCGCGGTGGGTGGCACCTCCCGCGCGCTAGCACGCAATAAAGGCCGCTAAAGAGGGCCTCGGGTACCGCGAAGTGTGGTTTGGGGACAGGCGAGGGTGGACGTTTGACCCCCCCTTCTTGATGCCACCATAACTTTCAATGGAGATTGAATTTCGGAAAATTGTCTTCGGGGAAGTTGTTGAGGACAACATTAGGTATCCCAATAAATTGACAGATCGAAATTTGGGTGAAATCCGGATGTTTAAGGACAATTTGCCCCTTAAGTGCGCGGAACATGGCGACCATACCCTAGGTTCCTCTTCTCTGAAAGAAGAGTTAAGAAGTTATGCCACGGAAAAATATGATCTAAGCTGGCACATAAAATAATTGCAAGTGCTGCTTAAAACCAAAAAATGCATTTCTAGCACATGAAGGCAAAGCATAATTTGTGCTTGGTTTCTATTGTGAATGTTTTGCATTTTTATGCTATTGGTGTTCATGAATTTAGACTATTGCATTTCTTTTCCATTTCTATAGTTGAGAACTCCAATTGACTAGTTGACATTTGACCTTTGATGTGTATGAATCATCTATAAATTGAATATTCTCATGCCTACTATAATTGATCAACTTTTTTTAAAGACTATACCTTCGTGACAAGGTTTGAACTCTACATAGACAGACGCCGAAGAGAAATGTTCGCGGCGGCCAAGGGAGATGCCGAACCGCCGCAATAAATTTCTTGTTATTATTATTTATTTGCCACTTACCTAACATCTAACATGTGAAACTCTACAATGTTTTTTGGCATGGCCACCCAGCTTGCATTACTTAATGAGGCATATGGCTTCACATATGAAACTCTACAAATGTTCTTTGGCATGGACACCCAGCTTGCATTCCTAAATGAATCATATGGCTTCAATATTGTATAATGTTGAAAGCCATGTCTATATTAAATGTTTTTTTTTTTGCTTTTTTCGACCTTTAAACATTTCTAGTTCACAAAAAATCCCCAATAGCACTCAGGACATCTCCACTTGCTACTTCCATAATCTATGTTAATGTACACCCAAAAATGTGGTGTTTTCGTCGATTTGTTGAAGTAGATCCTGATCATGCTATAGAATATGTGCTCATTGTCATGCATCTATTTGGACATCTCCACTTTCCAGTTCACAAAAAATTTCCACAATTTCCACACTTGCCACTTTCTATTTGGACATCTCCACTTTCCAGTTTCTATTGGGACCTTTAAACGTTTCCAGTTTCCAGCTCACAAAAAATCCCCAATCGCAGTCGGACATCTCTACTTGCTACCTACACCTAGAAATGTGGTGTTCTCGTCGATTTGTTGAAGTATATCCTGATCATGCTATAGGATATGTGCTCATTGCATGCATCTATTTGGGTGCATGCGCGCGAAAAAACACTCGATATCTTCCAACACTGGATATCCTCAACACCCGATAACTTTTGAGCCGAGCAACTTATACACAAGGTGGCCTTTGCATCGAGTCAAACAAAAGAAATGTTCGCGGCGGCCTTGGCCGCCGCGATAAATTTCTTGTAATACATAATGCCTACAAGGCCGCCGCGATAAATTTCTTGTAATACATAATGCCTATTCTTTCAAAAGAGAGTCAAAATATTGTGGGTTTAGCAAATTAAAAAAGCAAAAATTTTGGAATGGTTATGTCCATCATGGACTCCTTAAAGCATCATCTTGGCTCTCAAAGAAGGCCAAACTTTGAAGTAATCAACCATTCAATATCTCATTTATACTGCATAACAATGTTTAAGAATAGGGGTATTCAGAGGAAGTGGATCAATTTCTTTCAAGGGCAATCATAAATTTGAGAAAAACAATGTCATGTCTTATTTTATTTTTATTTTTTTGAAGGACGTGAGACTCTTTTTATTGACAAGAACAAAGGCGCAATACACAATGCACAGACATGAATAAAACCCTAGTGGATAGGCTGACCCAACTAGGCAAAAACACCCATCTATGCATAAGAAGAACACCGCAAATACGTCTGCTAAATTATCTCTTTTTTATTATCAGCTAGAGATGAGCAACGATAAGCTTTAGTGATCTTCTGCTGAGCACAACGGAGAAACTGTTGATCAGAGATGTGTGCACCTTGGAAAATACACAAACGTCGCCTCTGCCAGATAGACCACAAAATCCAACTAGACGCAAGATGAAATGCATGCTTATGCAAGTTAGGCCAAACAGGGGGATAAAGTGCAAGTAGGATCTCCTGGCTAGTGAGAGACACACTGAAAAGAGTGAACAAACACCCCCAAGCAAGCTGTAGATGATCGCACAAGAAGAAGCAGTGTTCAATAGTTTCAACACGTTGACCACAGAGAGGGCAACGATCTGAGACTTTAGGGTTCATTTTGTGAACCAAGACATTCACTCGAACACATCTATGGAGAATTTGCCATCGCAGCGCTGACACTTTAGGGTGAAGCAATTTATCCCATGTCCACATCCAAACACTTTTCCACTGTAGTTGAGGAACCTGAAGATGCCAGTGCTGGGATGGGGAAAGAGGCTCACAATCTAAAAGCAGCATGTACGTGGAGGAAACAAACTTTTCTGGCTTAAAACGTGCATCACATATTCAAATAGGCACATCAGTCTGTGGTTGCTGCACAGTGGATGGCAAAAAATTAGCCACCCCAGCCCAGATTTGCCGATCCCATCTGTATAACAAAAATCTCGTCTGAAAAGCCTCCCATGACAAAAGATGACCAGAATCATACCAAGCTGCAATTGTTAAAACCCCAGCTAGCCGCCAACGCCGTTGGGTCTTTGGATGTACAAGTGCACATAAAGGCTGCTGATCATGCATATCTTGCAAGGGAAGCCACCAGCATGACATTGACAATGAAGCACAAGCTTGGGGATTAACATGGAATAAAGATCGAACCGCATCCCAGGAAGCAAGCAGACCTTTGAGGAATGGGGAAGCATTTGGATATGGATGCGAGAGGGATACAACAAGGCCCATGGGAGACTAGGCTTGATAGTTGTCTTGTGAAAGGGGAGACCTTTGCGAGTGATTGCCGCACCAACCTTAAGCCACGAGTCATCTTTACCAAGGAGGAACCTCCAAATGAACTTTGAAATCATGACCTGGCTTTGCAGACGGAAGTCCAACATTCCAAGGCCACCAACTGCCTTAGGCTTGATGCACTTAGCCGGGATATCTTAACAACAACGGCACCTTCGAGGTACCATCCCGGATGGCGTTCACGACAATACAGGTGATCTCATTCATCTTACATTGAGGAGCCATGAAGGCGGATGCCATATAGACATGGGTGTTCTTGAGGGCCCGACTTGCAATCTGTGATCCTACCGGGCAAAGATAACTTAGCCACCTTCCACCGTAATAGATGTTTCTCAAGACCTTTAATGATCTCATCCCAGGCACATGAGGCAGAAACATGCACCCCCACAGGAATGCCCAAAAGCTTTGTGGGTTGACCATGAGGAAGCATCGTTCAGGGGTAGTCAAGAATACAAGAAGGAACAGCACTATCCAGTGTCCATAGAGCAGTGTACTTTCTCCAACCTACAAGAACACCAGAGGCCAGGGAGAAAGTATCTAGGAGCAGCTTAGCATTATGGAGGTTTTCATCATTGGCCATAAGAAAAAGGAAAGTGTTTAACGTGACATGTCATGGTATGTATACGTATACCATATAAATACTTGGAACGTCACATTCTCCCCCCTTGGAATAATGCTGTCCTCAGCATTAGGGTTAGTCTTGCTAGAAGAAAACAATGAAGTTATAAAAGATAATTCCATTTGCAAAAATAATACAGGGTTACAGATAGTTGTGGTAGGACCCAAGTCGCTTAACAGAAGATAAGAAATACCATAACAACAAACTTAAATAGGGCACTCATTGAAAAAGAACGGTGAAATAACAAGAGATGCCCCCAGACTGAGGTCTAAGATCTTTTGCAGTACGTCAGTATGCGCTACTGGCCTACAGAATTAGAGTACATCAGTACTTACAAAGTAATTTAAGTAGTGTGGTTGAAGGGACCACCCGCTTAAGAAAAAGAAATATGAATGCAAGAATCCTATCATGCCTAAGGCTTGTATGCCGTCTCGACGTAAGGAATGGCCATATTCCCATTATAGTCGTAGACGGAGGCATCCTATGATGAATGCCTATATGCCCAATTCCTCATCTAGGATGCATGTAACCCAACCCCTTAAATGATCCATGTCGGATCTTTCTCATATGATCCCTGTCGGACCCCTAAGACAAAGCTTACCATTAGGGTTGGAGTTGATCGCATCCTGAATGGTTCAGCCCTGGCATTGTCGCATAAAGTCTGGGTAAGTCTTGTCCAAATTTGCTTTGAGAACCCACATTGCATCCTCTGTCAGTAAGCATCTCCTAATCAAAGGTATTTTTGTGCTAAGTCAGCATAGAGAAAGCGAGATTTAACTGCTCCCAATTAATTTTTGGCTTCGTGGAGCCAAAAATGTGTAGAAAGTACCATATGAAACTCTTAAATCTTTTGCCAGATCTAGTACCCAAGATTAAGAAATGGGGTCACATATTATGCACAATGATTTCATTTTTCCTTTCAAACGGTGCCCTTGGGCAAAACTTTCCACTGTTCGAACGCAAGACTGCTCCGAGAAAATAAGTAAAGTCCATTAATATATTGTGCTCCTAATCTTAGAATAAACCAGTAGATCGATGCCAGACATGCATTCTGATGCCAGAACCTCAATGTATAGATTCCCAGATCCGGCTCCCATTGATGTACAGAAAAGTTTTTCTTTTTAGTTATACATCATAGGGTTAAAAACTTAAGTTAACTAGAAAACACATATAATTTTTGTTAGGAAAGTTGTTAAATCTAAGAGATTAACTTTTAACAAATTGTTAGAGTTAAATTAAGCATTTAACCCCCTTTCAAATCCATCTTTGCTATGTTAATCCTTAACATTTTGTTAATAACTAAACAATTTGTTGACGAAAAGTTATTCCATGCCCGACCCCCGCTTTTAATTTTCTTAACTAGAGAGAGGCTGGCATTGAATCGATCAAGGCTTATCGCTGGAGCTCCTCGTTGCGGCGCTGGCTCCAGAGTGTGAAGAACTACCAAACAGATGTCGCTTCTCTGTAAGTGTTTTTCTTCCATCATCTTTTTTTTTTCAAGAAACTTGTGGGGTACCTTCTCTGCCTTTTTTCGCTCTGCAGACCAAGATTCTGTGTTTTCCTCTCTTTTGTAATGTATTTCATAGTTACAAAATTAGAAAACGAATACAAGCTCATATGCCACTATTTGGAGCAGTTAATATCCGTGAATGAAGTTTCAAAATCTAACGACAGAGAATAGGTATTATAGTTTTGAAGAGGAGTATGACAATGGATTTGAGAGTGGCTTTGAGAATCTGCTCCAAAATTTCATTTATTTAAATATTCCAAAAATGTAGGATTCATAAATTCATTCTTATCAACGACGCAAATGCACCTGAAATGGCCAATAATGATATAAGAGGATGTTGTAGAGGTTGTAGCACATTCTAGTGCTAGCAGCAAGGAAGAGAAGCGAGCAAGGGCAAGAAATTGGACCTTGAGAGAGGTAATGATTTTGATTGAAGCAAAAAGAATTGAATGGGAAGTCGTAGATACCCATGTGTCTACTCGAGACGTGACTGGAACTGCGCCAAGCAAATGGAAGAAAGTATCAGAGTTTTTAGACAGATGGAAAACTAAATGGGATAATGTGGAAAACTAAATGGGATAATGTGTTATCAGATTATAAGCTTATCAAGGATTTGGATCATGGAGATGGAATAAATTACTACTCCTATATTTTAGTGTAGTCGTAATAGGTTTAGCTAAACTACCTTCAAATTGGGGTTAGAAGTTTCTAACACGTGGCTAAACTAAATGATTTTTCTCCATTGTAGTTTCTTGCTTTTGCTAAACTTTCACAAAATGAAGAGGCAAATATTAGCCATCACGCCCCAAGCATTTTGGCAAAGTATTTTAAATATAATGTAATGCAATATAGATAAAGTAATGACAATCAACATAATATAGCATAATTGATGGAATTATTATCATTGTTATGACTTCCTTGATATGAAGAACAAAGACATAAATCAAGACACAAATATACATGAACAGGTTCAAAAACCCCAAAAAATATACATTGTTCTTTTTCCTCTAATGCTTCAACTTTGTGCTTGGAACAAGGAAAGAAATGGAAAAAAAGGAAAAAGATAAACCCTATTTGATAATTTCTTAAAGTTGGTACATATATTGGTGTGGATTCTGGACTAATCTATCCATTTTTCCAAGCCCACTCTATTTTAGGTTTAGCTAATCGATGTCCTAGTAGATATGTTTGGAGGTAAAGCTTTGGCTATTCAACCTAAAAGCTCACTTGGGTGGCAAAAAAATTAGGCTAAAATTTTCTTTTTTTTTGGGCATTTTTTCCATTTACTTTAGCCATTTTTCTTGGCAAAATTGCTCCAAAATAGCCATTTGGCTAACCTTATCCATTATTTTATTCCATGATTTGGATAAGCGCAGGGGCAGCTCTATATTTTAGCATGTCTAAGGCGGCTAGAAAGGCTGAGAAAATCATGCCTCTTGATTTTGATCAGCAAGTATTTGAGTTGTTAGATACATTTCAACGGAGATGGCCATCCATTAATCCACATGTTACTATTGATAGTAGTGTAGGTTTGACTGCCAAATCCACTCTCACTCCAGGTGATAGCGAGGCAGGATCAATAGGAAAGAAAAGAAAGAAGAGTTCTGCAGTTGACACCCTTGGCAAGATGCTCCAAGATGTTGAGTCACACAAAGTTGAGATAGAAACATCATTGATTACAACCCAAAAGGAGGCAGTGGAGATTGAAAGAGACAGATGCCTAGCGGATAGAGAGGATGCTGCAGATGAGAGAGAGGATCAACGAATTCTTGTGCAAGCATTTGCAAGTATCGCTAAATCATGGGAGAAGATAAGCGAAAGGCTTGGTTGATATTGTTTCTTCTATCAAATCATTCTTGTTTAAGTACTTTAGAAGCAGTTTTATGTAATACACGAATTTCTTTTTGCTGCATGCTTGTAAAGTCAACACATATGACATGATTTTGGCTCCTACAAGTGACATTTTTAGTTAAGGAGGTAGAATTTACTCTGAAAATTCATAGAATTCACTGTAGCATTACACAACTCTCAAATCCAAACAGAAGCAATATGACTCTGGAGTTCAATAACAATTTCTATCCATGTAAACTTTTTAAATTACATACAAACAAGTTCTAATTTATCTGTGGCTATTGCTGCAGTGATGTACTAGAGATCAGAGAGGAGTTAACTTGACATCATAGAGCACTTAACTTGAGGCAGCTGAGAGGACTTAACTTTAAATCATAGAGCAGTTAACTTGAGGCACTGTCACTTAAACTTGAGGCAGGGAAGTTCTCAAGAAATCGATGAACAAGTGCAGCAGGGAAGTTATAGCAGATGAAGTGCTCCAGTCTATGGCCTGAAAGCTGAGAGGCACGGTTGCTAGGAATCCCAAAAGCTTAAAATTATATTCAATGTTGAACTCTCTACCATAGGTTATTGTTCGATGAGCTACATCAAGTAGATGTATATCCTTGTTGAACATAAAAAACATGGCTTCTTCTTTGCTGACCATCTGAGCAACACTGACTTTTGAATTGAGGTCATAGAGATTTGTAACGAATACGCAGTCTCTAGATTATACAGATTGATCTCAAAGGAACGTCCTAATGCACCCAGTAGTACTTTTTCTTATACCTTATGTTGAACAAAAAGCCTTTCCAACCTAGATAGTCAGAGTTGCTCTCCATGGTAAGAATTGCTCTGTCCCAACATACTTCCTAGCTCCAGCCTTCCTCGAAATATTCTAGTTCACCCATACAACTGTCTTGCCTTCATGCAATCTTTTATAGACCATCCACAACGATAAATAGTAACAGAGATTTGGACCCTTTGTGTTCCTCACCGCTTGCCAGAGTGCATATGCCTTCCTCACTTTGAGTTCAGAGGATCAAGAAATTGAAGTTTCATCGTGAATTTGATCGCACAATTTGGAAGGCAGCCTTGTAAAGTGAGTTGGAGATCAGAGAACAAAATCAGCGTGGAAATGGAAAATATCTTCTAAATAAGCATCAGTGTGGATGATAGTTGCGTCAATTGCTAACTTGGTTGCTGTAGGTATAGCTTATTAGATGGGACACTTGTAATACAAAAGCAGAAGTTGCATTACAGATTGAGTTAGTTCCCATTTGTCATGCTCCTCTTCTTTCACCCTCAATATCTCTCTTTCTGAAGGCAAATCAACTAACGTCACATGGACTAAAAGAACAAATAGTTACAAGAAATTTCTTGCTCTCCCGGCATCACTCTATCACATGCCTAAGTCTTGCTAGCAGATGCCTTGATGCCTGGATTTGAGACAGTAAAGGAGTGGATGAAAATATTGTTGTCACTGATACAACATGGTTGCAGCAAGTTGTTTCCCTTCGCTTCAGCCAATGCCAAGGGGACAAGATTTATGATCAGAGCTTCATGTCTTGTTGAACCACTGTTATGGGCATACAACCAAATTGTGTAGGAAATGCTAATCAGTCCTTCTAGTTTGCTACTATTTTTTTGCAGTTGAGACCTCATGAGGACCTTCTCAAGTATCAAACCACTTTCTACGCATGGTTTGTATATCCATTGAACCTTTTAGATGTGGTCCTCCAAAATTAATTAAGAAACTCAATGTTATTCATGCCCACAAATGGTGCTATTCTATATATAGGAAACATCATTGCATTTGCTCTGGTCCATTAAAGTCCTTTCTATATGACTAAAATGCTCCATTTTATAGAGGATTTCCGCCAATGGGTTTCAAACAACATGTTAATATTGCCAAAGCTGATGCCTCCTACTGTTAGAAATGCCAAATGTTGCAGTCCAGAGAGGACAAGCATGGTTTTCGCGAATTCTTTGGTTCACGACACCAAGTCAATGCAAATTCAAGCTAGACATATTGCCAAAAGTTAATGCAATCAAGACACATTATCTTCCAAAAAATTGAGAGCTACATTTTGTATGGTTGCAGGAACCACGGGTTTTGATGAGAAAGATCCTAACTCATGCATACAAATGATATTGGCAACAGGGAATAAATTAATAATCGCATATTTCTTATTAGCCAGAATGACTTTGGCTAAACTTGCTCGATATTAATCCCAAAACTTTCTGTGGTTTAGCTAAACTGTACACATTTTTCCTCTCATACTTTCTAGCGTTTAGCTAAACTAACCCAAATATCATCCCAAAAATTTCTATGGTGTGGCCAATAGAAAATATTAAGCCAAATTACTATACTTTTTTTTTCAATATATTCCACTTATTTTAGTCATTTTCTTTGTGAAAACATTCTAAAACAATGCTAATTATCAAAGTCTAGTACTCAAATTAATTCATAATGCTAGAAACTAAACTACTAATCATATATTTCATATAAACTAGAATGATGTTAGCTAAACTAGCCCTAAATTCATTCCAAAAGTTTCTATGGTTTAGCTAAACAATACAAAATTTCACTCTCTTACTTTCTAGCGTTTGGCTAAAGAGCTCCAGGGTTGGCGCAATCCCGAAAAAAGTTAAGCTAAAATTATAATTTTTTTCCCAATTTTTTCCATTTACTTTAGCCAATTTTTTTTTGAAAATGTGCTAAAAAATTGCTAAATAGCTAAGTTTAGCCCTTAAATTATTCCATGATTGGCAATCCTAATGCATGACCATTGCATTCCCTTTGTTATGCTATAAATGATCCCTCTAGTTTCACGAAGATCTTAACCACAAAAGGCACATCCATTGAGAATCAGTTCTGCTGAAGTATCTAGTTTATAAATCTTAGATAGCAATATAGAATGCACTCTGAAATTCAAGTTCATCTTAAGACTATGCCTTAGAATATAGGATCTAAGAAGGTGGTGTCTTTATGAAGACTGCATGCATCAAAATAAGCTGTCCAGACCACATCGCAAGGTAGAATCGGCATAGATATAAGACTATCCAATGCCCCATCCAGGTATCCCGTTCGGCCCAAAGGATCAATAACACACATAATGCTGTCCAATTGGTGCAATGACATACTCTTCTATCATGTAAACGAATAAGTGATGACCCACATGGGCGCGCTGCATGCCATAAGCAAAGATACCAATGTGATGTTGTCCACACAAATGCCTTCATGTTGCATTTGTTTAAAGAGGTCTTGTGCCTTTTCTGCTTCCCCATGATGCAATTTTAGCAATAATTGCACTCCACAAAACAACTCTCATTTCATTTACATTTCATTGTTGTGGTTAATGGGGTGTTGGTGGACTTGACTTCTCATGGCAGCTCTCATTTGGTATTTTTGAAGCTACATTAATCTGGTCTAAACTAAGGTATGTCAGTTAATGCTCATCATTATGTGATTAATGCTCATCAATTTAATTGTTTAGCAATATGGATGACGAGGGGCACATAGGAGATGCGCCAATGGTTATAAATGAAGCTGATATTTTCAACCTCGCACTTTTAACAATCAATCCGACATACGTTGCATTAACAATGCCAGACTTGTATTCCACATGTCGTCAGAGGAAAATATCTAAACTTACTGGTTTCAAAAAAATGCCCTATCCAATTGGTTCAAATGCGATTCGAAGTGCAAGTATCATTGCTCCACCTGTTGGTCCAGAGACTTTTTGGTGGGTCCTAGAAGCACAGTGTAGTTTGACAAGTTTATGATGGAGGTATTCAATGATGCTCGTTGAAAAGAAAATTTTAAAATGACTAAAGCCTCCTTTTATTGGATTTGTAATTTGCTAGGTTCTACTATCAGAAAACAAGATATTCAGTATAGAAAATTAGTACCAGTGTTAGTTCATGTTGGAGCAGCATTTTACAAGTTATTCAAAGGCTATGACTTCGTGGAAGCATCAGAAAAGTTTGGAATTGGAGTGAGTACATGTTCTATGATTCTTAGAGAAGTGCGTCACGCAGTAACTATCCATCTCAAACATGAGATTAGGTGGCCAAATAGTGATGAAATTGCAGGTATTGCGGCAACATTTAAAGATGTGAGTGGCTTACCAAACTGCTATGGTGTTATTGATTGCATGCATATTGAGATCATTAGGCCGCATGGTGTTGATGGTGCTGACTATATGATAGGATACAAAGACATTCCATCATATTGCAGGCTATGTGTGATACTTCTAGGAAGTTCATAGATGTTTTTATTGGGTATCTAGGTTCTATCCATGATGCACGAGTCCTTAGAATTTCAGGTTTGGAATTAGAGCAAGTGAAGCACAAATTTTGCGAGAGCCTACATTGATCATTAATGGCAACTATTGTATTTGGTCTTGCATTGTTGGAGACAAGGGGTATGTGTCTTCTTCATGGCTCATATCACTTTGTATTGGAGATGCGGCAAATCTGCCACATATCAAGTGGTTGTTCGGCAAAAGACATGTACAGGCTAAACTCTTCATTGAGCAATCTTTTGGGATTATGAAAAAAGTATTCAAGTGCTTGAAGACAAGATTGAAAATGGATGTGAATATTATACCTGAGCTTATATTTTCATGTTGTGCGCTTCATACCTCCTGGTTGAAAATCAAGATATAGATTTTGGAAAAGGAACTCCAGGAGTTCGAAGAAGAAGAAAAAGAAGAGGAGGAAGAGAATGAAGAAAGCATAGCAATGGATGAGGATACAAGTATAAGAGCGAACCTCGCACAATATTTGGTTTTCAACTCTTAGAATAGGGTTGAACAAATTGAACTTTATTGGAGGTGAGCTCTCGACATTTTCTTTTGCTTCTTCATGTTCTATTCTATTCTTTTAATATAAAACATTTCATGGTCATTCATCAATATTGTTTTAGTCCTCAAACTTTCACGCATAGCTTTCTATTGTTAATGGATATAGAAAATCGGATTTGGTGCTGGAAGACTTGATGGAAATATTAGACAGCAACATCATTGCTATTATTGTAATATGTAGCCTCTACAAGCAGACTACATGACAATAGCAGCATCGAGTATTATAAAAGATGTGGAAAGCAATATATCAAAGGTGTGCATTTTTGTATTCCATAATTTATATGTATCTGCTATGCTTCAAGTTCTAGTTTTTCTCTATTGTCTTAAATAACCTTGATTCTTTAGGTTTTAGAGTTGTTGATGGATATTAAAAACCTGTGCATGATCATAAAATTGGATCTTTAAATATGGCAAGCATCATTGTCTTCCCAAATCCTTTTCCTTCGAGAATTAAACTGCAAGAACTTGGAAGTTCTTTTCAAGGTTGCATCAACTTTAGGATGCTTATATGCAAGAGGAGAGCTTCATGAGCACTTATGTTTTACACATATTCTTA
Organism: Isoetes taiwanensis; assembly: GCA_021234155.1. Classification (NCBI taxonomy): domain Eukaryota; kingdom Viridiplantae; phylum Streptophyta; class Lycopodiopsida; order Isoetales; family Isoetaceae; genus Isoetes; species Isoetes taiwanensis. Next base: position 5,380,858 of record JAJEKV010000021.1, read on the forward strand.
TTTCTATGGAAAAACCAATTTAGTGATTTTCCTAATTAAGTGCCTCTATCTGCCTTATGGCAGCCAGAGGTGATTAACATACTTGTTCAGATGTGGTGATAGTTTGCATTAACCACTTGGAGTGCCTACCATTAACAAATGATATGAATAGATTGATTTGGTTAAACTGCACTAATATTACCTGCATTGATTGAACAAATATAACCTATCCTTGCAAATATAACCTGCAGTTAAAGCCAGATGGTATGAACAAATTGTTCAAATTAACAACGAGACAAACATTAACACATTAATTTTTTGTTTACAATATGAAATAGCTATAACAGATTCTGTTATATTAATAATTAACATAACAAATCGTTGTGCGAAAAGCTTTCTAATAGATTCTGTTATATTAGCATTTAATCTAATAATCACATGTAAGAAACCAGTTTTAACAGATTTTGTAATATTAGCAATTAACATAACAGGTGGTGTGAAAGCTCCATAAAAATAACCTTAATTTATCATAACAAGCAATTGGTTAACTACATTAGCCATTAGAATACATTCCCTGTTGCACTTTTGCAGTACTCATTATGTTGTCAGAGTCATTCTTCACCAACCCCATTGATCCCCTGGAGCCACTCCGTCGTATGTCCTTTGGGTTTCTGCATGCCTAATAAACATAACACCTATAGAGATGTGCCAAAGTTGCTTTCAACTCAAATATCTACTCAAATGCAACCTCGTTCTATATTCACAAGACACAACCCTACAGTTTATTTGCAACTTCGCAGCCTTGCTTCAAAGCTATTAGTAGGATGCATATAGATTTAGCATTGATATAATGCAGTGGTGTTTATAATAGAGGGTTCAACTCCCTTTAACTGTACATAGGAGATTTAGCATTGATATAATTCAGTGGTGTTTATAATAAAGGGTTCAACTCCCTTTAGATGTTCTGTAGTTGGTTGATGAGATTACCAGTAGTGTTTATTGGCATTCAGTTCTCCAACTTTCAAATACCGTTCTGGTGTAAAGCCAGAACTTAGTCTTCTTGGTGTCATGTCGGCCTGCAATCATGATGGCATGATTACCATTAAATGAAATCTTAAGCAAAGCACTGTTCACAAGCCCTCGATTCACTTACTATAGGAGTTGAATATGCTTTTATATAATACATAGATATTATCATTCAAAAGGCTAGCATCGTCTCGTTCCGATTCCGCCTGTGTCATGACCTGCTCCAATTGGTTCAAGGAGCACCGATCCAAAAACCAAAAATGTTATGTGTACCAATAAAATAGAATCATCTCCTTCATTTACCTTATCTACCAATGTTATATATCCACGGTTTCTTTCAACTTAAATACCATGCACCTCAATAATATGCACCTGAAAATAACATGGTGTTGCAAGATCTAGGACCATATCCCTGTGCCTTGCCTTCTCAGAAAGGCACCATGGTCTCTTTCAATACAACTATTTCAAAAATGATTCCTGGTCCCCATTTAATGAATTTTAAGCGTTTAAAGGTTCTTCTCAACGTGCCCGTGGTGTCTACATGTCCTAGACTCTAGTCTTTATCCTGTTGGCTGGCTTTCTCTCATGCCCTCCCTCTAGTCCATGTTTACCCTTTATTGCCTAGGGGTGGAGTTCCCCTCCTCGCTCTGCTGGGAGGCGTCTATCCGCTTCTGGGTGTGTGTGGAAGGCGCTTTATGCCATCGCGAAACAACGATCCCACCGTGAGCTATATGATTGGGGCCATCGGTCACATCCGCTTAGCACCGGTCGAGCTTTGTCGCCCTTCAGCGGGGTCGAGGTTTGGGGCCCTACCGCCTCTTTGGCGACTGAATGACTTGGAGCAGGTGCGAAAGGCATTTTTGGCACGCACTTGGGGTGAAACCTTCGGTCCCCTATCGGTCTGCGAAACTGGATTCTTGCCGCCTTCAGCGGCACCCTTGATAGACACATCGTCTATTTTTTCGAAAGTGGTTACTATGGGTGATGCTCGGCTCCCGCACCGGGCTTACTTGTGGCCATGAGTCCGCAGGCGGCTTAGGGCCTTTGGAGGGGTAAGAGAGATCGGTGGTTCGCCGGATGGAACGCGTCAGAGCACAGATGCGTAAATGTGGTAAAGTGGCCGTCGTGGCAGCCTGGGGGGAGTACCTAGATGCTTGTTTCCTTGGCAAGCTCGGGACCCCATTGCTCTAGAGCAGGTCAAAATGGCCCATTACAAGGAGCACATCAACCCGGTGTGTTAGCGGGGCCCACAAACTCTACTGCGTTCCCGCCCCGAAAAAGCGCCAGACTCATTGCCTCCATTCATACGCATGTGCCCACCATCTTCGCGATCGAGGCGGGCGGTGGATTGGGGAGCCCAGCCGGGCGCTCGCTGTCGGTGCTATCAAATGGGTGCCATTGAGGATGAGTCTCACGCTTTCGAGTTGCCCGGTGTTGGTCGGTCCGGGGCGGATCGCTCCTTAGTGCGGTAGGACGTGCCCTTGCATTCTTGATGAACACCGTCGATCGTGCCACAGGGTCATACATCCGGAGGTCTCGGACCTGCGAGGTCACATTTGCCCCGCTTTGGTTTGTCCGTGACTAGGCACTACGGGAGTGGTGCATGGCTGTATATATTGGGATGTTTTACGCATTTTATATGATTAGCCCGCAGTTTGTCGGTAGGGCTCTTTGCCGCAGTTTTTTTTCCCTCGAAAACCCTTCCGGGCGGGGTTTTTAATCCGGCGATAATCCGCTTGCTGCGTTTTTGTATTGGGTCCCATAGACCGATTGGTCTCCGTGGACGATAAAAGTACCTTCCTTCCTTCCTTCCTTCCTTCCTTCTATTGTCATAGTTGTATAATCTTTCATCACCCTTAAAAGAACATAAAAAAGGAATGCAATGTAATATTGTTTGACGACCCTCTAGAACCACTTTCTCTACATAAGAAATGTAACCCTTGCCACTAAATATTGCTAAACGTTTGAGTGAACATTATTGTTTCATAGTGTACACTTTTAAGAAAAAACCACTTCTTGAAGATGCTTGAATCAAAATATCATAAAATCAATACGTAGAATTAAAGTACATGACTTTTTCTCATTCTTTTGATTATATTGTTCGTCATCCATATAAGTTAGATTTATTTATCTTTTCGGCCCTACTGCCGAACAAAATGAGAAAAACATTGAGGCGAAAGAACTATCTTGTGGTCATATAAACAGAAATGAGGCTTCTGGTAAGTTATTTGCACCTTTTTATATTAGTATATATCTATTTTAGTTAATTTACTAACTTTTGAATGCATGAGATGTTGGAAAAAAATAAAACATAGCTATACAATAGAAATCCACTTACAAAGAAGCACGACGAAACCATCTAAGGAGATTATCAGAGAGTTCTGCGAGAGCAGTTTTGAAGGAGGAAAGGCCATACAAATTGGAATTTGATGCGGAAATGATCCCATGCAGTGGCTATAAGAATTACTTTGACAGGAAACTAAATGTACTCATCAAAAAGCATATTGATCTTTCCATCTCAGACATGAGAAAAATTTCTAGTGGACAGTTGCACCTTGTGCGAAAAATAATCCAAGTAAGCAACTTTCGAATATAATCATAAATGCTTTATCTTCTATGTTTCTTTTGCTAATAAAGAAAATTTATTGACTTTTGCTTTTTGAAACTAGGATTGGTTTGTTATTCCATGGGTTGGATGAGACAAAAAGTATTGGCGAAAATGCCTTTCTAAGGGTATCAGAGATGTGAGACGAAGTGTTTGTGAGGGGCTCTTGCGAGCAAGAAGGATTGGCAAGGAGTCTATGAAGCCAGAGTGGATGAAAAATGATATGTGGTTCAAATTTCTAGCATATATATGTAGCAAAATAACAGGGGGTTCCAGGGGGATTTGATATAGATATAATTCTTGAAACCATAGACCATATCCCTAAAACAATTTAATGGGTTATTATAAAAAAAAAACATAGATTTAAGATAAAAAATAGTCACATTAGCTCACTAGTTAGATTGGTTAAAGTAGTCTTATTAGGACATTGAGTTATTTTAGTAGAGGTTCGAATCCCCGTATTTCATATTCTAAAAGCTTAAATGAAACCGTATAGAGGCACGATATACCATCAAAACCTTAGGCAAACTCGTATTCGACATCTTAAAATCATAGGCGTCCCCAATCATAATTGAGCATAATCGAAACGAGAGGTGTCCAGAGGCTCCAACATACAGTCTGGGCCGTAGAATTGACAGATCCGACGACTATGGTAGTCCATTTTTACTTACATTAAATAGAATAGGTTTTTAGCGTCCACGGACACCAATTGGCCTATGGGACCCAAACATAGATAATTTAGATGCCAATACTAAGTTGGATTTTTATAGAACTCAAGCACTCGTAACAAAAAGGCCAGAGCCGATAAAAAACAAACTGTCAATAGAGGTTGAAGGGGTTATGCTGGAACATATATGTATTTGGTAAGAATCTTGTTTTTAACTTGGGAATTAATTCTATTTAATTGTATAAAGTTACACTATGGTTAAAATTTTATAGAAAGAGAAGATGCAAAGGTCACCAATCACAGTTTAAATTGCAAATGAAGCTCACACGTCTAAAGAGTATAGAATTGTATCAAGGGGAGTCAAAATGCTAGATCTAGAAGAGAAATTAAATAATGTAAGTTCCATTTGTATTTTTCCAAAACAATATATTGAACTTTCATATGTATTTATTTTATTTTTGCTCTATGTACTTTTAGGGGACATGTGCACCTTCTTCATCGTCTTTCAATATGAAGACTACATGCAAACGTATTGTGAAATTGATCGCTCTTTATGAAATCTTTGAAAAGCCTGTAGAAGGTCAAGTTGATGCTACACAATCAATGAACGATGCAAAATCTGTGCTTCGGGAATTGCACAAACAAATTGAAAGCTTGTCTGCGAAAAAGAAACAACTCGAAGAAGATATGAATAAAAAGATAATTTGAAAACATCTTCATTAATTGTTCATGCTCATTTTATTTTACTTTATAAATCCTTTACAAATGTCTATGTAGGCGGCGAGAAAAGTCATGAATAAAGAAGCTTCGATCGGAAGCCAAGTAAGTTTGTTTTTTTGCTTAGTGAATTATATAATGAGTTCCATTAATCTTCTTCAATGCTTGGACATTAGGGAAGTGCAATTCCCAAGTTTAAAAAACAATGCCCGCCGACAAAATATGTCCAAAACGTTTTTGAGGTAACATCTAAATTTGTGATTCAAGTCCTTAAGTTTTTTGAGAAATAATACTTATTCTTCTTCTTGTTCAATTCACATTAGGAGAATAATGAAGTCCAAATTCTTGATCTAAGAAATAAATCTATCATTGGTCATGGAAGAATTTTCTCATTGGATTCAAAAAAGACTTGCCACTTTTAACACATTGGGAATGGTAATGCTTCAATTGCGATTCAAAACGTGAACCTTGGACACTTGAATGATCAGTTACTGTATCCAACAAGTGAACTTACGACATTCAAAGATGCGATAAACTCTCATATGGCCACTATCTTTATTGAGTAATATTTCTCAGTAAACTTATTGAGTTATTGTCTATGACACTTTTTTGAATGTATTGCTATTGCAACTTTTATTGCAAACATATGTCTCGTTCATATTGTCTATAAGTTTGGCACATAATATGATTATTTAATATCCTTGTGATAATGTATGATACTCAAATAATGTAAATTGGTAATTCGTTCCCATAAATGTGTTATAAACCCTGGACTACCACAGTCATCGGATTCATCGATCCTATGAACCAGATCGTACGTCGGGGCCCCTGCTTATAGTCATTTATGATTGGAGGCGCCTATGATTTTGAAATATGAAATACGATTTTGCCTAAGGTTTTGAGGGAATATCAAACCTCTATACGACTTTGCCTAAGATTTAGAATATGAAATACAAGATCTTGAACCTCTACCAAAATAATTCAATGTGATGAGGGGCAAGGGAGATGGCTTTTCTTGGCGCAGGCGACGGCGGCAGCGGCTAGGGCGGCTCTGGAGGTAGAGAGCCGCCTCTTCCATCTCCGGCACTACCACTATTCCTTGATCTCCTCAAAACTGTTTCGTGGTGCTAGTTAGGAATCGACCATTTTGGTGGAGGAAATTTGGAGTTTCTTAGTGTCAAAAATTTGAAGCAACATCAAGCGGTTCTTCATAGATTATTGCTGGTAAGCCACTAACGTCGCATTTTACTCTTCTGCTTTGTGAAGCAGTATGTTTCTGTCTTGGGCAGTGGATCTCTCTGAGGCAAGAACACATCGAAATGGCGTGGATGCCTATAAGATGGAGTAAATATTTGCAGGCAGATCTATCAAATGGTGCAGTTTCAGTTTCTTGCAACTTTACAGTGTTGTATAAATATGCGTATTTTACATATACCAAACATATTTTTCGAAACAAACATATTATACGTATGTATGATAAAAACGTTGCTCAAAAATTTATTAGTTTTTTTATCCTTGTTTTTTTTTTTAATATAACATGTTATATTTGTTAATATCTTAGGTAAGTCTTCTTTTTTCTTCCATTCATACGTTTCTCTGTTGCCCTAAACGCCGCTCGGACGGAGTAGACGATCATGGCCTGAGATGACAAGGTGAAGACCCCAAATCATGTTCGGTTGTCTTGCTTGCTTCCTTGAATGCTTCTTAGCCACCTCACAATGATCTTAGATAGCATCCTCCACATATAGGCAAATAATAGGCTCATCAAGGGGTAGATTTCTGATTTACCAAAAAAAAAAAAAGAGAAAAAAAAAAGTTTTTGTAAAATACGTTTGTATTGATACATACTTGTAAAAAACGTATGCATACGTATTTTTTACATACGTACAAAACGTTTGGGACAACACAGCAACTTTACTTCTTTATCATCCAGGTTCTTTCACATTTGGCTATTTCCTTTTCCTACTCCTTCTTTCTAGCAGAAGGGTTCAAATAGTGCATTGGATGGTCAGAAAGATTCTTTCTTTAGTAGTACTTTCATGTGGGTCTTCATACTTGCTGGATTTTGGTTGGAAAATGCAAGGATACAGGCTGTAAAGTGGCTAGCAAGTGGATTGATTACCTTTTAGCACTCGGTTCCTATCTCAAGTACTGCTATGCTTGAGTGGTTGCCAATCCTTAATATGCTTTGGTATTTTATGCCAAGAACTCTCAACTACTGATATGCTTGAGAGATTACTGATTCTTGATTGGCTTTGGCATTTTATGCCAAGAACCTCATAACCTTCACAAGTACTGATACGCTTGGTTGGTTATGCTCAAATACTGATATGTTTGAATGCGAGCTTCTTGGATTTCATATTATCTTGCTACAGCTTTACAGATATGGAGCTTTACACTTTTCTTGCCCTTCTCATCATTATAGAGAACTTCTGCAGTTCTGTCATATGATATGAATCTTCAGGGGCCTTTTAGGGCTTGTTCGCAGCATCATCATGTACTATTTGGTCCCCATGTGGGAAGATTCATGTGAATTCAAGTGTATCAACTTTAAGAGTAATCCATAATAAGTTTTTTGTTAGTAGAGAATGAAGATGTTGAGATTACTCATGTAGTAATTCTCTATTAACATCAAACATTGTACTTCTTTATTTATATATAATATAAAAAAAAACTCGTACCTTTAGAAAAAATAATAATAATAATAATAATTCAATGTCCTAACTAAGATTACTTTAACCAATATACCCAACTGAGCTAATGCAATTATTTTTTATCTTAAATCTATGTTTTTTTTTTTTTGTGACAACTTATTCGATTGTTTTAGGGGTATATAGTCCATGGTTTCAGGAATTGTTATTTTTACATCCATAATTCCCCATGAAACCCCCTATTATTTTGCTAAATATTCTAAGCTAGATGCACCCTGGACTACCACAGTCATCGGATTCATCGATCCTATGACCCAGATCATATGTTAGGGCCTATGGGCACCTCTCGTTTTGCTTATAGTCATTTATGATTGGAGGCGCCTATGATTTTGAAATATGAAATACGATTTTGTCTAAGGTTTTGAGGGAATATCGAACCTCTTACGATTTTGCCTAAGTTTTAGAATATGAAATACGGGAGCTCGAACCTCTAAAAAAATAATTCAATGTCCTAACTAAGACCACTTTAACCAATATACCCAATGAGCTATTTTTTATTTTGAATCTATGTTTTTTTTATAATAACTTATTCGATTATTTTAGGGATATATGGTCTACGGTTTCAGGAATTGTTATTTTTACATCCATATCAACTCCTCCTGAAACCCCCTATTATTTTGCTACATATTCTAAGCGAGGTGCACCCTGGACTACCACAATCGTCGGATTCATCAATCCTATGACCTAGATCGTATGTTGGGGCCTCTGGGCACCTCTCGTTTCTTATAGTCATTTATGATTAGAGGCCCTATGATTTTGAAGTATCTTCTCTATTAAAAAGGGATGGCTTTGATTTCCGTGCAGGAACGCCGCATGTGCAGACGCATGCGGCGTTCCATTTTTCGCTTGCGGGTCGTATGCATCTCTCTCATTTGAAATAAGCGTATATTGCAAGCTCTGTTGTCGAAGTCGGCCGATGGAGATGGAGGGAATGCAGGAAGCTCATCCTCCTGTTTGATTTTCACATGGAACTCATCTGACTATTTCGAAATGGACCTTTTTGGTCTGGCTATGGCGCACATACAATTTTTATCAAGAGCCCTGCCCCTCTTTCGTTCCATTCTGTGCAGCTATGGCAGAGCTGCTAGATCGGCGCCACAGTGGAAATGATTTGATTTACAGTTTGCCAGAAGTTATTGGAGTTATTTACAGTTTGACGGAAGTTATTGGAGCTCAAAACTGAGCCTTTAAGGTTAGTATCTCCTTTTTCATTCAGCTATGCAACAAGGTCGATCTGCATCTGCTTGACTATTTAAGGGTTTTTTCAGCTACAGAAAAGCAAGGAACATCTGGAGACATGCATCCGTAGCTTATGCATGAAGATGATGCTGAGGTTATACAGGAAGTTCACTTCAAGAACAAAATTCTTGAAAGAGGTGATCTATGTGTTTTTCTTATCATTTATTTGAACATGTGTATCATATTTATTGGAGCAAAGTTTCGGTGATTACGAATGTCAATGTTGGATTAATTTCTATTCTGGTTGGAATGTAAATGATGTAAATCAAAATCTGTTTGATAAGCTTATGATAGAAACTGACTAGGCAGTGGTGCCTAGCAATAGCATCCAGATTGGCACCAAGGTCAATCTAAGGTAATCCAGTTTTTCTGCGACTTTTGAGAATGCAATAAGTTCCTTATTAAAGCAACCAAGAATGTAAGCAGTTCCCGGTGCTTGTGCTGTATTGTTGCTGATACTGTAGGTGACTAGCAGCTTTATTAACTAGCTTCTAACATTCCATTGTGTGTTTCTTATGTCTGCACTCACTTTAGAGAAGTTCACAATGGTTGAATTCTTAAGCCTCTCGAATGACAATGCTGGCAGAAGAAAATTTTAAGGCTTGTGGTGCTGCTTATGCAGCTTTATGTACTGCATTGGGTCCCATATAGAGATGCACTGCTAAACTAGGCAACATGGTTCACAAAGATGTACATTTGACAACTTATTGATGCTGCAAACCAGCAATAATGTCTGAGTGGCCCAAACCAAGAAAGACGTGGGATGTTCAAAAACGTATTTCGCATTGTATGCAGTGTCAACTTCAAAAAGCACCTAGCATATTTATTTGACCAATATTTATTCTTAAACTCAGGGCATTCTCAAAACTCACTCTCAAATTTGTTGGTGCCGATCTGGATGCCAGATCGGGTTTGTCTACTTTCAGCACCTTTTGCATATTGGCACTTGAAATTGCTTACTCATTATGCAATGCTATAAAGAGGTTTGACATGCTTTATGCTTAAGAAACTGTGACAGGAAGATCATGTTCTTTATATGGATTCAAGCTTACACATGAAATAGTTGGTAAATTTATGTTTGCAGAGTCCAAATTTAGGGCAAGCTCATTGATATCTTTTGAGAGTATTCAAAAAATTTTGGTTGTAACTTGCAGATTGTACCTTGACTACTATTTGGATCCTGCCAATATTCGGATTGCAAACAGTGAAATAACACAGCCAATTATCACCGTTGGACTTGGAGCACTTGACTAAGGTCAGGTTCACTAATACTCTTGAAATTTCTGAACTTATTTCCACAGCCTATGTCCTTGAACTATTTGTCTTAGGAAGAGAAGCTCCCAGTCAGGAACTTCTGTAAGATTATGGCGGTCCAGAAATGAACTTCATCAGAAAATGCATTTTGTTAAAGGTCAAGAGTTGCCAAACTGATGCAGCCACCATTCCGAGACTGAATGCTGCCATTTAGATATAACATTGGAGAATTGATGCCCCATGAGTCATGGGTGCTTGTGGAATGCCACTAATGCAAGAGCTTTTGAGCTTATATTATTGCAAATTTGAGTCAATGCCTAAGAAAGGTTTTCAAGGTTCATCTTCGTCTAGCAACTGAAGTCTTAGGTACATTCCTGAATCCAATGATACCTTTTCCTCCTACTTATTTTGATTCTTATTCTAATTTTTGCTTTTAATTTTGGACAGGGCTTCTCAATCTCGAATATTTAACCAATATAGGTTTTATGAATATATGCAAACATATGCGCTGGAATGGCATAGAAAATCAAACATGCATCCGCAAGTTTCAAGCTGATAATATAAACCCAAATACATTATGCTGCAGGATAGGTGCAAGTAGATGCAAACCATTAAGTAAATATGAGTGATGCCGATAAATGGTTTAAGCTTCTTTGCATGTATGAGTTACCCCCTTAGATTGTTCTTGCGGCAGTTAATCCATGGAACGTTCTTGCATGTCTAGGGACAATTCAAGGCCATAGGCCAAAGATAAGAATGTTAAGAGTTGAGCTACTCCTTAGATTGTTCTTGCAGGCGTGGAGTTAATCCATGGATTGTTCTTGCATGTCTAGGGCCAATTCAAGGCCATAGGCTAAAGATAAGAATATTAAGAGAGTTAATCCATGGATTGTTCTTGCACGTCTAGGGCCAATTCAAGGCCATAGGCTAAAGATAAAGAATATTAAGAGAATTTCGAATATGTGCTAAAACAAAATTTAAAATATGATGTATAGCCTCTTTATAGAATTGTATCATCTTTGGGATGGGTTTGCTTTGTTTTTTTACTGGAAAAGACATGCAATTTTAGGCTATAATTATGTGTCTAACATACTGAAAACTTTAGAGATTGTTTAACGTCAGCCTTCAAAATTTGCAGATTCAAAGCCACTCAAAGTTAATATCCCAATAAATTCTAACTGCATCTCTTTGAAGTTATTAGTTCTGATTGTCATCTAAGCACACTTTGCATGTCAAACTTGGTTTGTCATGCAATGCTATCAACCATGTCATCACACCATAGATTTAGGACTGAAGGTTTGAGGTATAGGATTTGTGTGTTTAGATAGGATATCATGACTATTATATCAAGTAAATTTAATTCTTGAAAAATGGAGACATTAGATTAAACGTGTTAGATCTACATGCGAATCACACGATAAAAAATGATGTTGCAGAAAGTGTTTTATAGAGTTATGGTTTAAGGTCTACGTATATGGATTTAGGATTCAAGGACTTAGAATTTTATGAATTCTAAAGAACTTGAAGGATGTAACATGCAGCATCAACTATAGGGCATAGGATTTGTTTAAAGTATGCTTTCATAAAGCAGGCCAATGTGTGCTTTGATAAAGAAGAAGCCGCATTTTTTAAAATTAGCCTCTACGCTTTCCATTATTCCTATCCCATCCATGGCTAATGCCTGACATCCCTAAACCCTTTCACACAAAATCTAACCCTTCACATTTCGCACTCCATTAACTCATAGACGTGATGACATTACCAACTTTTTAGTTCATCTGCAAACTCCATTACAACTACCCATTCTAGGCGTCCATGATTAATGCCCGGCATCGCCGGGCACACGTTTCTAGTGAAATATGATTTTGTCTAAGGTTTTGAGGGAATATCGAGCCTCTATACGACTTTGCCTAAGATTTTAGAATATAAAATATGGGAGCTCAAACCTCTACTGTGACGCTCCCTACTAAATATCTGACTCCCGCCATTACATTCCGTAAAATCCCCCATCCCAGTCCTTCTTTGATCGCCGCGGGCCCTCCGGCATCCCGCCTCTGGGGGTCACCGTAGTGCGGAAAGGGGACACGAAGGTGTCTTGCGCGCCCTTCCCCTATGGGCTCCTATCACAGCGGAAGCATAAACATCGTCAGAACTAGCAATAATAATACATCATGCTACCTCGAAGGGTAGCTCATCCACATATCCATAACTGCAAAGAAGATAATCATATGCCATAAAACATGAGAGCTCCTACCCATGGCTCCGACTCATAAGGAGGATGGCCGACCGGCTGAGCCTCAAGATAGAAGCGACCCAGTCATAACAATGGCGGGGCTGGCTATAGACAATGGCTAGGGTTGACCACTCCATCCGCCCCTCCTGTGCATACTTTGCAGAGTGAGCTAGATCGGGCTCTGGCATGACTCTAGCCTTCCGGATACGCAATCTCGTGGCATCACCCATCGAGACTACTCCAGGTTGCATCTCCCCGGTCTGTTGAGGCAGGAAGGGTTGCATCTCCCCTTCCCGGGGTCTAGAGGTTCCACGGGCGGCTAGAGAATCGTGGCGACACACGATTCGTACCCGACTTAACCCCCCAAAACAGGAGCCAATCCGACACTTGCAACTCCTGAGAGGCAGGGCGACACCATTGCTCCAGGAGGTGTCAGACCCATGCCCGGCCCACACAAAGTGACCGGTCATAGGCCTAGCCCGCTATGGGATCCCCAGTAGCCACGCTCAGCAGGGATCCTCCCTCCGTATTGCCTCTAGCCCCGTTGTGTAGTGCTGAGTCACATCATAGCCCCCATAGCCCGGTGGGCTCTTATACCTGAGCCGCATATAATAGGAACTAAGGGATCTAACTAGGAGCATACTACATAATGGCTACTAGGTCTCTACCCCCCTTCCCAATACAAGAGGAGCAAACATGATCAACCAACATCACATAGCATCATAACATGATAATCATCATAAGAACATCTTAACCTAATCATACATATCTAACTTACAGTTAGGGTTCCTTGATTAGGGTTCAAGATGTTCAACAAGGGTTCTAAGATGGCTCTACTCTAGATACAACATACAGACCCATCTGGAGTGCTAACTTCCAGATGAACTACTAAGAGCACTACTCTACATACCTGCTCCAAAAGCACTCCCTCCCAATCCTGGCGTCTCCATGGTCTTCGAAGTGTTTGAGGTAGCTCCCACTCTTGCTGATGCGCTCACGCTCTGGGGGCTGCCATGCTATGCTGTGCCACAGCAAACCGTTCTCGAAATGGAGTTTCGAGCGCGAAGAAGATTCCCAGACTGTTGGAGCCAGAAAAGAGGCCTAGGGTTAGGGTTTAGGCCTTTATAGATTAGGGTTCACATGTTATGCCACGTGGCTCCAATAGGGTAAGTCCGTGTGGCGGGTGCCCAATAGGTTAAGGTCATGTGGAAAATGGTCTTAACCTAAGGTTGGCTAAGTTATATGAATAACTTAGTCGTGCCCCCTAGTGCGACAATCTATGGTATACAAGGCTATGAAGATAGACTTGTATAGTGACGGACCTGGAAATATACGTATTTATGGCGTATATTTCCCTGAAATGTCACATCTACCAAATTAATTCAATGTTTTAACTAAGACTACTTTAACCAATATACCCAGTGAGCTAAAGCGATTATTTTTTATCTTGAATCTATTTTCTTTTATAACAACTTATTTGATTGTTTTAGGGATATATGGTCTATGGTTTCAGGAATTGTTATTTTCACATCCATATCAACTCCCCCTAAACCCCCTGTTATTTTGCTACATAAACAAGGTGCACCCTGACTACCACAGTCGTCGGATTCATCGATCCTATGACTCAGATCATATGTTGCTGCCTTTGGGCACCTCTCGTTTCACTGATAGTTATTTATGATTGGAGGCACCTATGATTTTGAAATATGAAATACGATTTTATCTAAGGTTTTGAGGTAATATCAAACCTCTATACGACTTTGCCTAAGATTTTAGAATATGAAATACGGGAGCTCGAACCTCTACCAAAATAATTCAATGTCCTAACTAAGACTACTTTAACCAATATACCCAATGAGCTAATGCGATTATTTTTTATCTTTAATCTATATTTTTTTTTTTTATAACAACTTATTCTATTGTTTTAGAGATATATGGTGTATGGTTTCAGGAATTGTTATTTTCACATCCATATCAACTCCCCCCTAAACCCCCTGTTATTTTGCTACATAAACGAGGTGCACCCTGACTGTCACAGTCGTCGGGTTCATCGATCCTATGACTCAGATCATATGTTGGGGCCTCTGGGCACCTCTCATTTTACTGATAGTCATTTACGATTGGAGGCACCTATGATTTTGAAATATGAAATATGATTTTGTCTAAGGTTTTAAGGTAATATCGAACCTCTATACGACTTTGCCTAAGATTTTAGAATATGAAATACGGGAGCTCGAACCTCTACCAAAATAATTCAATGTCTTAACTAAGACTACTTTAACTAATATACCCAATGAGCTAATGCAATTATTTTTTATCTTTAATCTATGTTTTTTTTTATATCAACTTATTCGATTGTTTTAGGGATATATAGTCTATGGTTTCAGGAATTGTTATTTTTACATCCATATCAACTCCCCCTGTCATATCAATGCCACTTGAATGTTGCAATCACTACACATACATGGCACTTGAATGACACAATCACCACATATATATGTCACTTACATGTCACATTAAGGGCATTTGACTGGCACAAGCACCACATATACATGTTAGAATTCATGTCATTTCCATGACACTTGAATAGCACAATGCATGTCACATATATGTCAGAGTGCATGTCACTTAAATGGCAGTTGAATGGCATAAACATGTCACAAACTGCATGTCACTAAGAACACACATGAATGGCATAACTAAGTCACATATATGTCAGAATGCATGGCACTTAAATGGCACTTGAATGGCATAAACATGTCACTTAAACGAATTTTGGCCACACAAAAATGGCACAAAAAGGGCGGAGGATAAAGAGCATAAATTTGAACAAATGGCATGTGCCATTTGTATAAAAAAAAAAAATGAGACTTATTTTTGCATTTATACGTACTTTTGTAGTAGTGTCTCAAGTTTGTCATAAAACCTATGCTCACAAAGCTTCTGAAGAACCTGCCGAATATGCCTATCATGTTCTTCGAGAGTCTTAGAATAAATAAGAATATCATCCAAATAGATGATAACAAAAATGTCTAAGAACTCCCAAAAGACATCATTGGCTATATGTTGGAATACTGCTGGAGCATTGATAAGCCCAAATAGCATAACTATGTACTTAAAATGGCCATATTGAGTATGAAATGTTGTCTTCCACCCATCACCCTCCCGGATTCAAATAAGATTGTAGGCACCACGAAGATCAATCTTCGTAAAATAGTGTATACCTTGGAGCCACTCTAACAACTCTGGGATCAGAGGAAGCGGATATTGATTGGGCATTGTGAATTTATTAAAGCCACAATAATCAACGACTAGATGTAGGGAGTCATCCTTCTTTTTGACGAAGAAGATAGGTGCTCCAACATGGGACTAAGAATGTGGAATGAAACCAGTAGCTAGATTTTCTTCAATATAATCTCGCAAAACCTTGCGAGAGATAGACCATATGTCGGACCATATGGCAGCATTGTTTCGGGCTACAAATCAATAAGACAATCGTATGGACGATGCTCTGGGAGGTTTTTGGCCTTGACTTTGTCAAAAACAACAGAGAAGTCGCTATATTTATCTGGGAGCATTGGAGAAGACTTCACTGATGCAGAGCTAGCTGGTGGTGAACATGGATTGCAAATACTGAACTTGGATCTTGCCTTCCAGATTTGATAAATTTGCGGAGAGAAATCTTCGAGATACAAAACTGAGAGCGTGAAGAAGCCTCCACAGAAACAGGAGCAGGAGCAGGAGCATGAGCAGGAGCAGGAACGGGAGCTAGAACTGTAGCAATTGGAACAGGAACTGGAGCAAGAACTAGAGCTGGGACATCATCTAGATGAATCTGGGGCATGAGCTAGAGTAGAGACAATAGCCTAATCAAGACATGGAGCAAACACATGAACTAGAACATCAGCAGGAGTCCACGATATTGCAGACACTGAAGTAGATGTTGATGCATAGGCCTGAACTGTAGATCTAGTACGCCAATCAATTTAGGGTTATGTAGCTCAGGCGAGGGCAGACTCAAGACTACTGACACATGTGGACTAGCGACAAGATTGAAGAAAATGCTACAAGAAGCTCCCTCGAACAAAACATGAAGAAGTGCAGTACATTCTATAACTGCGCCTATAAAGCAAGCATTTGCAACACTATCAAGTTGCATCAATGCTTCCAACCTCCCAAACTCTGACTCTAATGATATAGAGATAAAAAATTTCGTACTAATCTTATTCGATGGAATAAACCTATCATGAAGTGTAGAAGCAGTCTAAGAAATGGCGGCCAACCGATGAGAGACTCCTACTACTCGGACCGGTCCCCAGATTTTTTGACTGATTTGGGCACTTCATAGGGCATCTAAGAATAATATCCAGCTCCTCTACAGTAGAGGCAGGAAACAGGTCTCTTGCCTCTTCAAATAGGGGCCCTTGACAGACATATCGTCTACTTCCAGAAGGTGGTCAGCATGGACGATACTCGTTTCCCTCGCCTCGCTTACACTATAGCAATAGGGCCTCAACGCCGAAAATCCTGCTGGCGGGAAAAAAGAGCTCAGTGGCTGGCCAGATGGAATGTGCAGGAGCACATGTGCATCCAAGTGCAAACAGAGGCAGATCGCCGCAGTCTCAGACAACACCTCGACGCATGCTTCCTCAGTAAGCTATGGGATGCCAGCACCCTTCAACAGGTCAAGACGGCGCATTATCAACGCCACATAAATTCCAGATTGGAGCGGGGCCCGCAATGCTACCTGCACACTCATCTATCCATGAAAAAAGCGCATATCCATTGCCTCTATCCAGCACAGGTGCACACCATCTCCGAATTGAGACAGGGAGATGGGTTGGGGAGCAGGTTGGAGATGTGGAAGATGAATGCCACACCCTTCAGAGTTGTCCGACATATGATGACATTCGGATACGCTATGCTGACTAGTCCATCCTGGACAGCCCCTGTATGAGATGCTGAGCACGAGCTCGGTATGGAGGTTGGGCTCATATATTCAAGAGATCATGGATCGCCGAGATCAGCTCGACCCTCGGGCACTTACATGATACATGTGCATATTTCTGTCTATATTTGTTTTTCTATTTGTACAGTTTGACATCAAGCCTATTCCTGTCATGGTTTTTCCCCCAAACAACCCTTTAGGGTGGGGAGGGGGTTTTATAACCGGTACAGTAATGCACTTGTTGCGCCTCCTTAATGGGTCCCATAGGCCAATTGGTCTCCGTGGACGATAAAAACTCTATTCTATTCTATTCCATTCTATTCTATTCTATTCTATTCTATTCTATTCTATTCTGATGTTGCCTTGGCAGCAAACAAGGGCCCTCGAACCGCATGGTCAATCTGCATGGGCTCAGGTCCAGGCCTGCTAGATTCTACAGATGAGACTGGGGCATGCATAGTTACAGATGTCCGTGGGATTGGAGAGACCTGACGACGTCTCTTTTGCTTACATTTGAAGAGACAATTATCACATCTAACTACAAATATGATGGCATCTTCTAAAGCCTTAGAGACCTCCATAGATAGCAACAAATCTTTGACATCCTCCTCTCCGAAAACAATCACGGAGAGCAACATCATCCCAGGTAGTATCAATTGCAATTTGACAAAATTCAAATGGATAAACTAAAGCTGGATGGGAGCTTGTCCAAGATTGCAGAGTTTTGCAATTACTATGTGTTGCTGATCTATGTCTCCAAAGCATGCTCCGATCTCTGTCTGTGAAAGCAGCAAAACCTTGCAACTCTGGGGCTCCTTTCTCCAAACAGTATAACTTTTTCCTGGGCCATGGGATATCTATGAGAATGGAGCTGGATCACAAGCCTGATCTGATTCAAAAAACCACGAAACTTGGACCGAGTGCCATCAAACTTCTTGGGCAAGCTAATTTTAGGCTCTGATGGCCTCAATCCAGAGCTAGAAGAAGACTCATACAAAGCAGCCCATCCTTTAAACTCCTTATTGTCTGACTGCAACTGCTAGCATACTTGAACAAGCTGCTGGACTTGCTGTAATAAGGATGAAATTTGCTTTATAGAGACAAGAACCACCAAATACGGATTAAGCAATGCTTAGGATCAGAGAAGGCAAGAGCCGGTAAGGGATTCTAGTTCAAACTGTCATGAACATACGCAAAAACAAGGAAAATACGTGAAGAATATGCAAGAAATATGGAAGAAATACGCCAAGATCAGCAAAGAATCTGATATATGATGAAGAAACAAGAATATAATGGCCTAAAAGCAAGCAGGAACACGAGAGAGATGCCTAGAAGGCTCAAGACTGGCGTTGAACCAGAATGGTTCGACGAAGGAGGTGCCTCTATATATATCTAGGCCAACGGATAGGATCGGGCCACTCCAATAGACAAGATCGTGCCAAGCGTTGCAGTAGATTCTAGAATATTCTAGAACCTTCTGGAACCAGCCCTGCATATGAAAAAGATGTGATTAAATATCTTCAATAATTAATTGGTAGTGCTCTTGGTAAAGGTGCATGACTCGCAACTAGAGGGTTGCAAGTTCAAACCATACTTTGTGTAACCACCCTTTTGCATCCGTGTGACGACCATCTTTTGTACATAAGAGTATAATACTTGTATGATATGAATACCCATATGGTCATCGCAGACATAGCATTTTCGCAAGGAGAACTGCATTTGGTCTCATAGTGCACAAGAATACACTGAACATAGAACAAAGTATTATCGGAGCAACCCAGGCCATCTCTATGAGGCCTCCCTGACCAATATGTGCATTAATTCACTTAGCTACGAGTCTTAATTTCTTATTTTAAATACCCACTTCCTTAACTAACAACTTTACTTGTACAAATTATTGATGGCACTTGTAGGTCTATAATATAGATGGACTCAATAATCCTCGATGTTGGATGATTGATTATGTCCATTGCCACTGTTAGGTTGTTTCCTAGCATATCCCAACTCAAATTACTAATTTTATGGCTAAGTGTCCTTCACCAACAATTGTTCATTTCTTTAGTAGAACTAATTGTTCAAATAATATTTGCATATTCCTTTTGGAGTTACCATATGAACTGCATGATTTTTTGCAATATGGACTGTACCTTGGTCCATATTCTTAAACATCCTCACGTGGCCTTTTCTGGGTTGCCCAAAGGGTAAATCCCTGAGAGATGTGTTGATGGAATATGCCATTTGATGCCACTTGATGTGCCATTTGGAGGGTTCAAATTGTAAATGGAGCCACGCTATTTAGCATGAGTGAGGGGCTCAGTTGCCATCCATTTGTGTGAGGCTTCGTAAGAACGTCAGCCTATCAACAATAGTGTGGGAGTATGCCAAGGATGTCCACTCTATCCACATTCTTTGAACTATACCATTATCAGCTCTGAGGATTGGCTTTCTCTGCATGGGGTGGAAGGGTCCAGCTTCCTCATCACATCATTAGGCAGCAAATATATGCAAATAATGTGGATCTTTTAGCTTACAATCTACCACTATGCAGTAGCATCTCTCATAACTTTATATCAAAATATTGAAATGCGGGTCAACTTGGCCAAGACCAAGCTTACCCTCATATCCTCTTGTACGCAACATATTCACCTATCGGAGTCAAAACATAGATGTGGTGCAAATATACAAATACCTTAGAGTGAAGTTTACAACTATCACATACTGGGATACATGTACCAACAATGGATGATTGCAGACTGGGAAGCTTTGTATCCATGCAGAACAATTGCCATAAAAACAGAGGTTTGTGACTAATGAGCACACTTCTTCCGGGTACTATTTCTTCCTCTCCACATGCTGCTGTGGAATGACACATACTCTGTTGTCAAAAGGTGGTTAACATGGGACACACTCGCTTGCAAGCCTTGCCTACACGATGGCCATGGGCCCACAACATCTTAAAGCATGTTGGAAGGAGAAACACACAGGTTGGTTCTCCATATATAGGATGTCAAGGAACATGCATGTATGCAAATGCAGAATAATGAAGATCACACTTGTTGAAGCAATATCTCAGTGCAAGCTTTCTCGGTAAGACATGGGACGTTGGAAACAGTCAGAACATCATGTTACAAAAGCGGCATTGGTGCCACACTTGCCCATGGCCGCTATTAGACATTTGCCCAAGAACAAACGTAGGATAATTGCGTCAATTCGCACCAATGCACCCCACCCCCCAATTGGCAGAGGCAGATGGGCTAATGAGGAGCGTGAAAGCATGACGTATCAATGTTGCTAAATGGGAACAATTGAAGATGAATGCCATTCTCTTCAGATTTGCCGAGCGTTTGCTACTATCCAAGCATGATATATCTGTCTGATTACACCTAATTAACCGAAGATATTGATATGTAGAGATGTACAGTTCATCAATGAGCTCATTATGTTAAGGTTTTTCCTTCAAAAAATGTTCGGGAGAAGGGTTCTTTAATCGTGTATAATAATGGGTTTTATGTGCTCTTTCTTGTATTGAGTTACATGGACCTCTTGGTCTCCATGGATGATAAAAATCAAATCAATTAGGAGAATCCATCGATTGTTGTAAGGTAGTCCTCAAGGATTCGCTAAACCGAACTATCGAGATAACATATTAAGGTGGATTATTTGAATTCTTTGCTTCGGTGTGGTGTGGGGGAGTTGTATAGGGGAATGGAGGTTGGGGCCTCCATTCCGAAGCTTCAGTGGGGGGTCCCGCCGACCCGCCAAGTAACCCGAGCAGTCACCTGAAACCGAATAGAGGCCCCAACCTCCATTCCCCTACAATATAGAAGTTGGGGACGTTTTTTCCCTCAACAGATCCGGCTTAAAAAATAGCGCAGAGCTTCAAAAATCAAACGAAGCAGAGCATGGCTTCAAGATCTTGCGAAGCAGAGCAAAACAGAGCATAGATCTGGCAAAGCAGTGCAGGTTTTCAAGATCCGGCAAAATAGGGTTTCAAGATCCATCAAAACAGCTCAGAGCTTCAAGATCGGGCAAAGCAGATCAAACCAGGGCTTCAAAAATGCTCTGCTATGGCGAGCAGAGCAAACAAATTAAAGAAATCAGAAGATCTGTATGAAGAACAAGCTTCATCTATGTATAGATCTGTGTCAAGAACAAGCTTCTGCTTCTCTATTACAGCGGGGATCTGTGTGAAGAAGAAGCTTCATCTGCTTCATCTTCGATCTGCAACGACGATATGCATGCACCGACTTCATCTGAAGAACTGGCGGCGGCCCTAAAAATAAAGAACCCTAAAACAAAAAGAAGAACCCTAACCTGCGCAGCCGGTCAGACGGAATGTGTTCATCCAACTTCCATTCCGCAATATTGGGCTGCGCCACGTGGCGCCACCAAAATGCACGCCAGGGTAAAAAACGGACCCAACTTCTATATTGTGTGGTATGGGGGTGCTTCGGTGTGGTGCAGTGTGATGCAAGGGAGTTGTTTAACAAGAAGGGGATTCACGTCAGGTTCTTTTATTCAGACTCAAAAGACAAAAATGCGTTGCCATGTGGAATCCAGATTCTCTAAGGCCAATCATGATGATTTATGTATATAAGAATCCCTTGGATGTATGGTTAAATTGGATCATGCAAAGCTGAAGAAGAGATGTTAAAATTCCAAAACTATTATGCATAGGTATCCCGTGTGCATAGACGGTTTGGGATAGTCTTACCCTGGTTTGGGGGATCCCGGAGGGAAATGGGATCCCCTCCTCCGGGATCCCCACGCGAGATCCCCTCCTCCGGGATCCCACAGTTAACTGCGCAGTTAACGCCTTACTGCGCAGTTTTTGCTGTTTTTTTGCCGGATTGGAGCGAGGCCAGTGCAGCGGCGCTCGCCCTGCTTCCTCCTCCGCATCTACCTGATCCCCTTGCCCTCCCGATTCTGACCAGCTACGAACTGATCCCATGCGATTCGGTGCCGGATCGAGGGAGAAAATCCCACAACAAGTTTGCCCCAAAAATCCCTATAAGGGCCAAGATTTTTGCGCAGTAACTGCGCAGTAACCGGGGATCCCGTCCTCGGGGATCACACCTCTTGGGGATCCCGTCCTCCAGTATCACCCCTCCGGGATCCCGAAACCAGGGTAAGGATATCCCGGGCCTGCATAGACCATAGACCATGGTTGCAATTAATTTTCCCACACAATATGGAGACTTTTAAGCCTGTCTTTAGGATTTGGATAAACACTGTTACGATTTTTAGACCTCGAGAGCCTCGATTCTTTCTGACATCCCTAAAAATCAAAGAGTTTTCCTGCAGCTTTTACAAATGGGTTCGTCGGGAGCAGTCTTGTGGCAGCCTCCACGACATGGCAGTCACCTTCAACGCTGAAAACCTCCATCAAATCTGCCAATGGTTCTGATGTTATGTCTTTTTTCATCCGTTTTTTAATGTTTTTTTTCCGCCCTTGAAAGACGTGAAATTGCCAATGTCGACAGCACTGTGTTCTCTCGTCAAACATAATTCTTCTCCTTTCTCGTGTTTGTTACTTAGAAGGCAAGGAACTTTTCTGATTTACCCGGCTCTGTTATAGTAGATGTAAAGGTTAAAATGGTATCTGGTTAAAGCTGAGTGTTGGAGCGGCAAACAGCAGTATCACCATTTCTAAATTGGTCATCCATGGTAAGCTTCTGCCACTCTTTGATTCTCTTACAAACCGTTGCTGGAATGTTCAGAGCAAATACAGGGTTTTCTTGTGGATATCACATTTTGCTAGCTTACAACAAATGCAGTATTTGCCGTGCATAATGTAAAGAAGACGTGTTCTGGCCTACGCACGAATGCTTTCGTATTTAGCTAAAAGTGAAGTTTTTC
Organism: Isoetes taiwanensis; assembly: GCA_021234155.1. Lineage (NCBI taxonomy): Eukaryota > Viridiplantae > Streptophyta > Lycopodiopsida > Isoetales > Isoetaceae > Isoetes > Isoetes taiwanensis. The sequence continues at coordinate 5,404,096 of JAJEKV010000021.1, forward strand.
TCTTGGTGGCGGAACTAGGCTAAATTAAATACAACCAACTTAACCACATAGGAAGACAGTTTATGTGTCATTCAGAACAGTCGTTGGCCTCTTCTGATCAGACAACATCCCTTCCATTCTCCAAATTTCCACTGTAGGGATGTCTATAATCGCTATCATTATCATTCTCTACATTAGTTATAACTTTGGGCCATTCTTAAACCAGGTCTGTTTATGTTTCTTATTTTATGGATGGCATGTGACTATTGAATTTTGGAACATGCAGCTGAGAATGCAGTTTTACCTTTGCTTTGTTGAAATTCATGAATTTTTCTAAATCTATTTACAACATGGTGGGATGTTTTTTCAGATGATGGAGGAAAACATGATATAAAGTACACTCTACGAGCATGATTCTGGCACGGTGATGGTCTGCATGCTGTCTTTGCTGCAACTAATGGCAGGATGGCACCACTATTCACGCAATCACGCCCTCTTTGTCAGCGCCATGTTCTTGATTTCTCTAGCTATGTTTGTCCATCTGCTACCATATACCTATTTTGTATGTGGTTTTTCTTTTATGTTACATTCTTCTTGGTCACCACAAAAGTTACATTCTTCTCAACTGGATGCCAAACATTGCCTTCAGCTTTTGCACGAAATAGAATGGGAAGCCACAAATGATTCACGGCTAGTTCCTCAAGTTCTTTCATTAGAGAATGTGCGTCAGTATGAGATTGAGAAGGAATGGCTTTGGAAAGAAGATGTTGCATCTAGATGTCAATTTCAAAAAATTAGTAAAACTGCAGCTTTCGATTTACTTGCAGGTGCGCATATTTTAGTAACAGGGGATTCTCAGGTTAGATTTTTGGTTGTTGCGCTATTGAAAGTACTCTTACCAGAGGTGCAAACAGTAAAGGCTAAGCTGTTTAAGCCCCACAGTAATTATGAGCACAGGATTCCAGAACATGGAATATGGATCGAGTTTGTTTGGGCTCCTTATGTTGATAATGTCACTACTTTGTTATCACAGTTAGAGCATAATAGGACATTTCCTGATCTTCTTATCATGGGCACAGGATTGTGGCATATGTTTCATGTAACAAATGCTTCTGATTATGGCGACTCTTTGCAGAAACTTATGGATGTTCACTTTCTTTCTTCTGGTGGTTTGACAGCTGCAAAATCACAACTACCACATCTGTTTTGGCTTACCATACCTACCTTGGTTCCTTCCCGTTTGAATTCGGGTGAAAAGAAAGAGAGACTGACTAATGATTTAGTTGCTGCTTATAACTGGGAAGCAGATAAGGTTGGGCTCATCCATCCTACAGGTCCACTGATGTTGCTGAATTTACACGAGCTGACTGGCAAGTGTGGTCCATGTTGTTCTCTAGATGGCATGCATTATGATGATTACATCTATGATTCTCTTGTTCAGGTAATGCTGAATACCTTGACTATTTTGAATAGGGAAAAGGAAGGTTGATGTCTCAAATTTAGTGAAAGCTTTATGTGAGCTAATCTATGTGCTAAGTGAGACATCAGAATCATGATCATTTTTGTGCAGGAAGATTTAGCATAGATAATTATCTGAAGAGATAGAACTAAAAAATTCGGGCTTTGATGCTTTACTTGAGTGTCTTTGGATGTGGCGCTATATATTATGTTTCTTCATTTCTTTATGTCATCCTTATGCAAAGGTCTAGCTAATCTTTTATGTACCCTTCCAATTTTTATTGGATGTTTAGAAGCTATATTATAGTTCTTCGGGGCTACACTTGCTATACCCAAGAGTATGTTGTCATTTCCACTTGAACTAATTGTATCAGTTTGGCATCCCCTCAAACTTATTACACAATTAGAGACCAAAGATTTCGCATGTGGTGAAATATTCATGTTCAAGTGTCCATTCTATATTCCTTAAATGTGAAGTTTATTCATCTCAAATATTTTGATACTTCTTAAGGTTGAGTTATTTGATATAACGTGGCACATGACAAATGATAAAAAGAATAGAATAGATTAGATTTTTTATCGTTCACAGAGACCAATTGGCTTATGGGACCCAAACAAAAAGAGAGCAGCAAGCGTATTACTGTCAGGATTAAAAAACCCCTGCCCCGAAGGGTTTTCAAGGGAAAAACCTTAGCAGTAATAAGTATTCTGGTACACTGTACAATTGTATAGGACAATTCAATACTGTCCCGGAGGACACAACTGAGCCGTGCATCCATAACCTCCTGGAGATATGTAGGGTTCGAAATTAATAGGACATCTCAAATTTCAGCAATCCAATAGAAAAAATAGTAGGACAAAGTCCAATTTCCTTAAATCAAAGAGTTCATGGTAAAATAATGAGTTTTTATAAAGAAAAACGCAATGTTTTGATGAAGCAAAAACTTTCATAAACATTTCATACAAGATGGTCCTGCGTAGCATTGTATATTTGACGACTTGACATCTTTTTTCAAATTTCAACACTATCCTCGAAGTCAAAACCAGCACAATCGTCAGGGCCATTTATAGTAACATTCAACCGTGCATCCAACATTTTGCTTTCCATCCTGTTCGTGAACTTATCTTTTATAGAAGTTCGATGACTAAACACAGCCTCGCATATGGCATTACTTGCACATTGAACAAGCGCAACCTGTATCAATTTCATCACATTACTATAAGAGTTAGCATGTACCTCATTACACCGCAGCTCCTAACTCTTCAAGTTTCATGTGTGGAGAATTTGCTTAAACATGCAATTTAAATTCAGCATACTCTCTTCTCAAAGCTTGTCCATCAACCAAAGCTGAAACTATTTCTTTATTCTTTCCTTTTCCAACTGTTTTTAATGTTCCATAGAATGATATTAAATCAGCCAACTCTTGTTCACCAAACCTTTTGCAGCTGTTAGCACTTTTAGGCATATGCAAAGGAGTGAAACACGAGTGAACACGAGTGTCCCATAGCTTTATAAAATATTATAAACACGAGTGAATGTGTCATTGCTTGTCCTTTTCTTCTTCCTATTGAAACATAAACTCGAAAGCAATAAAGAAACTGGAAATATTTTGTACCTTTAAGTTGGGTTGTGCGGTAGCATGCCTTATTCGGCCATATTGACGGAATGGAACGGAATAGTCCCCGTCTCTCTCTTCTATGTTGTTCTCTGCTCTTCCCGCCCACCGCCCATGTAGAAACAGTGACAGAGGTCGAAAAGGGAAAAAAAAAAGGGAAAATGAGAGGGCTGAGTCCTTCAATATAATAAAAAGTTGATTTTATTTTTATTTAAAAGCAAAGGTAATTAACTTTTTTTGTTTAGTTAATATTTAAAAGGTGAATTTCTATGTATATTTAAGATAAGTTGCATGAAATAAAATATACATACCAAAAAAAAAAAAGAGTAGGACAAAGTCCTCTTCAAAAACTAGTACGACAAAGTCCAATTCGATCCTTTTTGGGTTGCCCCTAGGGGGGCAAACCCTTGTTCATGTGGGTTTGTGGCATATCCAGGTATATTCTGGCATATGCCTAGAATATCCTGGTGACTGCTCCAAACTGGCTGTTGCCAGTAAACTAGCGGTCAGACTTGTTGCCGGTTGGTGTTGTTCGAACCGCCTAACTGGAATGAAGTTTATGCTGTGGAGTGCGAGTGCAAGGATAAGCTTGAATGAATCCAAGAAAGAGTGTTTCCGGCTAGACCCATGTTTTCTGAGAAGGTAGGCTCTGGAATCTCCATCTTTTCCTGCAACGTCTGTTTGATTTGTGGCATTGTGGTCCTTTTTTTTCTAGGTGTAGAATCCATCGTTTAGAGAAATTTATTCACTGACGTTTCCAGTGTAGAGTAGTTTTGCTTTGCTGTTCTTATGTTTACATTTCTGTTTCTGCACTTGCTTATCGTCGGTGATTCTGTTTCTGCACTCAGTTGTTATTGATGAACATATTGTTTCTTACATTATGTGAATACTTGCATAATCCAAGCCAATTTATGATGGCTTTAGCTAGGTAATCAATGTTGGCTCATGGCAACAGGAAATAATGGGAGCACCGACAGTGTCTGCAGCTCCCCAGGTGAGGAGCAAAGTAGTTCAAATGATAGAACAAATAGGAATTCTGATGAACATCTTTCTCTGCCAGAAGAACAGGCTAAGGTAAGACTTAATATTAAATCATTGCAGGTCGTTGAGCTACGAAATCCTCTTGGTCAATTGTTAGGAAGATCTCTGAACTTTTGTTCGGCTGATTGTCTAAAGCGTTATCTTCGAGCCCGAAATTGGAGCCTCAAGAAAGCTCACAAAATGCTCAAGGAATCTATCAAGTGGAGAGAAGCATACAAGCCTGAGGATATATGCTGGGTAACAACTGTACAATCTTCTGTAATCATTCTCTATTTTAAATTGCATATTGTCTGCAAGACGGCCAAATCTTCAGGCATGCGTCTTAGCATAGGCAGTATCTTAACAGTTGCAAGTATATGTCAGATTGGTAGCTGTTGGACTAAGGATTTCTTGGTTTCAGAATCAGCCAGCCTTGGAAAAGGATCGCTACAAAATAAGGCAAGCCTTTGTTGCTGCACCTGGGAAGTCACTTATTGTAGCGGATTATGGGCAGGTTTGGCTGGCTATATGAAATCTTCAAATTTACTCACCTAGTTTATTCGTTAACCTATAAATATATTTGGTTTTGATGAAGTAGACTTCAATTTTAACTGTGATTTCTTGCATTAATGCTCCATGAATGATTTAACATAAATGATCCTTGCAGGTAATTCCTTAACTTTGCAGTGTTCATATTTCTCTGTAAAAAATAGGGCCTCTGAAATATTTATTGCTACAGAATGCTTGGTAGAGAATTTCATTGTAGCATTCCAATGATCACGCCCAGTTTTTGAGATTTTTAACATAAGCAATACCTTAGATCTTAGTCCAAGTATTGTCGCATAATCTATTCTTGTCTTCTTGCAACCTTTGCAAATGTAACTCAAGTCTGAAGAACTGCGAAGTATCAATGTCTTGCCCTTTGTCGTTGCTGGTATTTTCTTCCAGCCAGAAGCCTAAATCTACTTGCAATGCTGCTAATATCAAAAGGGAATTATATGAAAAGTGGATATTGAATATTGTTTGTGAATTGGCTGTACAATATCAGAACAGTAGAGCATTCTACTGCCTTTGGTTGCTAGAATTTGAAGAGCCATCATTCCTAGACCTTCTTATACACCTTAAATGTTGCTAATGCATGTTTCTTCTGTGTGCATGTTATTTGCTATTAAAATTGACGGAGAAGTGTATGAGTGTATAAGCTGAATTGCAAATGTATTGGGGCTAAATGATAGGAAAAAACCATGAATTGCACTTTTGAATATTAGTGTTAGTATTTGTCCAAATCTAGTACATAGTTGAATTTGAGCATCTAATGCATTGATTTATAGTCTAGACATAGGGAATTGTGGAGTGACCTTTTGTATAAACCATGCATTTGAGCATCTAATGCGTTGATTTATAGCCCAGTCCATGCATTATTAGCATGACTGACCGTAAAAAACTTTGTGCTGAAACATTGCTCTTTTTTATTATGACCCTCTATTGATCTTGCATTCATAACGCATAGAGGGGAGCCCTAAAATGTCTTTGCGCAGTGTTAGCAGAAAGGATACATATTCTTATCTTATATCTAACGTTCACAATATTTCATCACTGCCATCTTCAACCTCATCTAAGGAAGACATTACTGGCAGGGCATGTTGGAGGAAATTGATCTCATGAAAGATCATAATAATAATTTCGCTACGACATGAACTCCAGGCCTTCCCGACTTTTATTATGGATATGGATGGCATTGATAGAATTTATGCAGAAATAAGGAAATCAGCATTTTTTTACTACAAGCTAGATGAAAGCATTTAAGAACTTGGAAACTTAACCAAGGCATTGAAGGGATGTGATTTGCACAACAAGAAGGAACCCCAGCTAGGATGGGGTAAGCGCACATTTCTCGCATATTGATAGATGACTGATGTGATATTGGGTTTGAGTTGCAGTTGAGCAGTTTTCATTAGTGATCCATACTGTTCACCCGATGCTAGTTTATGTGCCTCTGCAAAGAAGGCTAAGGACTATTTAAAATGGCCATTAAGGTTTCAAGTATTAAGCAAATGATGAAGGCTAACATGCTTATGTTAAAGTGGCATTTTCTACTGTCTTTTGTATTGAGAGTTGTTAACATAAAACATTATGTAATCTGTAATTCGATTTTTTGTTCAATGGTGGTCCCGAAAGTCATAATGATGTTTCCAGGATGAAGGCGCCCCTTCCAGCTACTCTCACGGGATAGTCCTCTGTCATTATATGTATGTGGACGAATTAAGCGATCAACATGATTTTTGCCATTGCATTTCCATTTATCAAGCATATCAATCATTTATTCCTGCTCTTTACAATATTTTGTTGCAGATCAATGGCCCTTGAAATGGTTGGGGGGTACATTTGTGGTTGGCTCTAGGAAAGCCAACTGGACAGTAGACTAACAGGGTGTACACTTTTGCAAAAAAGAACTTCTGGTATGTATATCATTTCGTTGTTTGGAATGAATAATTGCTGACACAATTTCAAAGTCTACATCTTCATATAGCTGCCTAATATTCTAAATTTGTAAGTCATGCGCATTGCACTATGAACTCTTTGCTATGCACAAGATCATTGGGCCTTGGTTCTATTTTATGTTTGATGCTGCAGCGTGTGTTTTAATATCCTCAAGAATTCCCTCACTACAGGATCTTCCGAAAATAGGTTTCGGCACTATGCTTCATGGTTTAAGTGACTTCATGGTTCCGCCTATGATATTTCTACTGTCGTGAGCCTCTAACTTCTGTTTCCAGGTTATTTATGATGTTATATGTAAATATTTTACTATGTAATTGCGGCCAGTTGAGAAGGATGTTGCATTTCTAGTCGGTAGACGCAGGTTCTTGTTGGAGCTTCTTCTTTTGCCTCTATTATTTTTGTTTTCAGTTGATTGTTCAAGCACATAGTTTTTGATCACTGGCACTATTTAAAAATTGTAATAGAGGTCTGTCAGAGATTTCGTATTTGCAATATGAGCATGTACACATCCTATTAAGTTTTGTTATTGTAACTCTTAAGTTAATGCCAGCTTTGCCTGTTAAGACCTGCTTTTTTCACGAGTACTAAGCTGAAGTTTTAATTTGTAGTTTTCAGGCATCTCACATTTGTTCAGGTCTGACGCAGTAGCAGTAGTGCTTTATCTTGGGCTATAGTTTCATCCCTTGGCATAATATGTGAGTTGCAAAGAGTTATAGGTGGAGCTATATTGATGTTTGATTCGAGCTTTACCATAAGGACTTTCCTGCACCATTTTGCTTAGGATCTTTTCCATCCTTGTGCATCTATTACCTCAGTCATAAGTAAGCGAGTTCGTGTAAATGTTTTACTTTGCTGACATATTAGTCTTCATTGCCATTATTGGAACTGGGCATCAGCGGCAGTCGCTTCCAAGCAAGTCATGTAGTTCAACTTTTTCTTGCCAGTATGGTCTAAGTTAGTACACGGTATGGATATGGGTTGAAGCCTTGGAGCAATCCAGTTTCGTTTTTGGTTGGTTGTTACTTGAAAGCTTGGTGTTTGTTTCCTTGAGGATTGGCATTTTTCTGGTCATGCTTTTCCTTTATTCCATCTCTTGGCATCGTTTGCTCCTTCAAATTTTAGATCTGATGGATATTTGGTGGGTCTACTTTCTTCTGCTAGAGTTTAACATATCTAGAGTTAATGTATTTGTGCAATTTATTTGTGAATAGTTTTGGAACGGCCTTGTCTTCGCCTGGTGTTATTTGGAGGTAATGTTTGGTTATTGCAGATAGGTTCATCAGATGCCAAAGTCATTCCTTGCTTCATTTCCATAAAATAACTTTGCCATGTTCAATAATAACTTTTGCAAGTGTGGACAACACATGATATATTCGTAGCATGACATGGCAAGTACTTTTCTGTTCATTGCAGAATTTGATGCATCAAGGTAAATGCGGTTTTTGTTGCTTGAATAGCAGGCGGTCCTAGTTATCTGCAGAGTTTTACTTGTTTCTAGTTTATTTTTGAGTATGTTGAAAGTGATTGGTATTTGAGTATGTATTGAGAGTGATTTGTACTTGAGTATTGAAAGTGATTTAAATTTAGCTGATCTACGAAGTCTACATTGGCTTATGTAGAACTAATTGGAAACAACATGCGCATGTAGTTTTTTTGTTGTAGATTGTATGTTTGCACATGTAACTAATACCTTTTCAGTGTATTCATTCTGCCTTAAGGCGTGGGGCCCTTACAATGCAAAAGATTCAAATTTCAAGTTAGTTCTTATTTGCATTTTTTGTCTTACCGTAACAGTATATGCCATTACCAATTATACACTTGCATGGGGCGGTTTTTAGAGAGCATTTGTATGAGCTAGATTTAAAGAGGATATAGTCAGTATTCTATTGCATAAGGTGGGTATTTTATTTGGTTTCTTTTGCTTATTCTGGGAAGGGACTCGCAAGAGACACAAAACCGGCCGATAGATAGGCTTGTCATTCATCACAGCAGCAGTATACAATGTTTGAAGAATAAAGAGGGGTAGCCGACCATAGGAACAATATCGGGCTACCCCGGAAAAAAACAATGTGCACAGGCAGTATAGAAGGGTAATGGCGAGCGCTTCTCATCGGGATAAAAAACCCCGCCCTTTCGGGTTTTCGAGGAAAACCCTAATGAGAAAGGGTCGCCAACAACCTTGAATGTGTTGCCTGGAGATACGAAGGAGACGGGTCGATGGCGAAGCCAAGGAAGCAGGACCCCAGAAGACTACGGAAAACCTGCAGCAACACAAAAGAACCCTAAAAATACCCGTGAATGGTTAGAAAAACTAACATACGCAGGGACAAGGCAAGCCGCACAATAAAAAACTTACAAAGAAGAGCATATTAGAAACATAAAGAGCATCACCCATAAGGTGGAGAAGCATCACCCAGCGGGTGGAAAACAACTATGCGTCACCCTCAAGGTGGAAATAAATAGCATCACCCTCAAGGTGGAAATAAATAGCATCACCCTCAAGGTGGAAATAAATAGCGTCACCCTCAAGGTGGAAATAAATAGCATCACCCTCAAGGTGGAAATAAATGGCGTCACCCACAGGTGGAGATAGCATCACCTGAAAGGTGGAGAAAGCATCACCCAACGGGTGGAAAATAACATATGAAAAAAATGCCATGATATTGATGCAAAAAACATTATTATAGCAAATTCAAAGTGAACAACAACAAAAGTGCATGGCCCAAAAACACCCGGGGGATTCACCTTTGATCAGCGTATAACCCATGAGAGTTCAACGGAGGGGTGTTTTTTGGACCATTTGCGTACGTATACTTAGGGGTTAGGGGTGTTTTTAGGTACTGATTTGGAGCAATATCTATACACAGAGGGGTCAAATTGCCTTTAACAATTGCGTATACAAGGGGGGTTTTTTGCTACCCTCCGAACGCAGATGCCATAACCCCTTTATGTATAAGTGCACCCCCCGGGCAAAAACACAAATGAAACAGACGCGTCCCCACTGAGCAGGGCGGGAAGGGAGGGAAGCTACGAGAAGGAAGAAAGCTGCTGTGAGAAGACGCCGATAACCGGGTCCCGGCGGGGACGGAGTTTTATATATGATCTCCGTCCTCCCCTAATGGCGATTCGAGGGCTCGGATCGATGCGATTCTGGAAGGGACCTTAAGAGACACAAAACCCCGACTACCAGAGAACTTCCTAACTATAAGCCCAGCCGCCGCGAAACCTCCAAGTGTTGAGTCGGGTCACGAAGCACGTAGCGAGAGTGAAAAGAAGAGGAGCGCCAGCGACCGCGAGCACGAGCTGCAATATGTGGAACCCCGCGAGCCGCAGCTGCCGAGGCCCGCCACGACGAGCAGAATGCATACCATAAAGAGATGGATCCAAGCCGATAGTGAGAAGGCAATCACTCCACCATAAGCGGGCAGTCGGATAGGATAAAGGGCGCAAAGAAGAGGGAGAGGTGCGAAAAAGAGGGCCGCCTGACGGAGGATCGAGGAGATGATAAGAACCAGTGGAGAAAGAAAATAATAGGACATTTGGAGTGAGGAAAGGACGCGGCAATATGAATAGCACTGTGAATAGGAAGAGGTGGAGGGAGAAGTGGCAGACATGTCAGTACAAATCACGAGGAAGGTCAAGGGAGAGGAGAGTGAAGTTAAATTTGGATCACATCATGGATCAAGAAAAACGAGGCTTAAGTTTGAAGAAAAGTAGGATGGCTATGCACAAACAATCTATGGCAAATGTAAGGCCAAAATCAAGGTGAGGTTATGGCCAAGAGAAAAGAGGAAACGAAAATCAACAGTGGCAAGATCAAAGAGGAGTGCCAAGAGGTTAGCCATACGGTAGAATGACTACATAGAAGGACATATGGGTAGCAAAGCTCGGGCCGTACAGACGGTCTGCAATAAGAAAGCAAATGAGGGGATGTACAAGTTAAAAGAAATGAAAACACAATGAGTATATGTTAGCCCTTTGGGCTAAACATATGTATGAGTGGCATAGGCCACATGTATTCATCACATTGGACCACTTGATCTAGGGCCCAGATTTAGCCCATATATATGGTAGGTGGCATATGCCACATGTATTTGTCATATTGGACCCCACAATCTATGGCCCACATTTAGCCTAGATCCGTGGACGGTGAGATGTCAGTTAGGGTTAGGGTTTTGCTCTACTATTTAGAGAGAGCATTTCCTCTCATTGTTGAGGTTTTTGCTCACGTTTTGGAGCACCTCCTTTTGGAGCATCAATATGATTCTGTTTTGTTCATTCTTTGCTTTGTTCTTGTTCTTGGAGTTTCTTCTCATCTTCTTCTGTTGATCCATGAGCATTTGTGGCAGCCTTGTGGCATCCGGCAGTCATGGACTGCTGCTGCAAGGTGATGCCAAGAACCCCAAACATCAATACTGGCGCCTCATGCCGGGGTCTTTTGAGCTCACGATCAATCTCTTGTTTTTATTTCTAAGTACCTCCAAACGTTTTTCAGAAAAAATTGATTTTACATCGACATTTGGGTCGTCATCTCTTAAAATTGCCCGGTATTCAGAAAGGGGCAAATTGATTCTCGGCACAATCCAGTCATTGGTCAACATTTTAAGTTTTCATTGACACATATTTTGGCATCTCATCTCTTCTGCTCTATGCAAACTTCGGGGAAGGAATGAGCAACGCGGTGTTTTTGGGTCGTAATACTTTAGAACTGCAGCTCTGTTTTCCAATCCCGTTTTCTGGTACATCTCTTCTTCATGATATGAAGCTCTCTTTTCAAATACAGTTTTCTGGCACATCTATTCTTCATACACTAGTGTGTTTCCTCTGTCACAAAATGTGTTCTTCACTGGTTTAGTTTTCGGCTTTCTCATGATCTTCAGATGGTCGTTCTCAAAACTGGGCAAGCATGTAATTGGGTTTCTTCAGAACAAGTTTCCTTCTGCTCTGTTATTCGGGACAAATATCTCACCAAGTTTCTTCACGATATTTTTGCTCGCTCATATCCTCTGCCTTCACGATATTTTTTCTCTGTTCATATCTTCTGCGCCGTCCACCTGCCAATCCGTTTTTTTGGTTGAGGTATTTTCCATTCCTCAAGTGCAGGGGACTATCGTCCCAATTTGATTTCGCTCCACAGCCTTGGCGTTATCTCTGTAAGAACAAGGGCATTAATTAGCCCTTTGGTTCAAACCGACACCATGGCGTTCTTGCACTGTCGGCACATACACTGATCTGCTACTAGGCAGCTTCAAACGTTTCTGATCTGGTAATGGGCAGTTTCCAGGATGTTTGAGATTTTTTCCTTAGCCACAGCAACCGAGCCACAAAAACAAAGGAGGCCCAACGGCTCTTTCGAAATTCACGGGCTCAAATACAAGGTCTCAACCATATTCGGTAATCGAATCAATTTCACCATCCCTTGTACACGCAAAAGCACCGGAGAAATTTTTTTTTTTTAACCTCTGTTGCGAACTTCATCCATGAGCAAACCACGCAATTAATTGATTACGGGACGGATAAATTCTTCCGCTCCAAGATCCTTTTCACGGCATTTTCGAACCATTCGGGGCACAAGAAGCCCGGCAATCATGGCCACACGCGCTTCGAAGTTGTAGAGACAATTTTTGAGCTCAAGGTCCTCGGTTCCGCTCAACACAAGGACCAGACCAGCGGACCACATTCATATTTTCAGTTCCACTCGCGACATGATAGACATAGGGGCAAATTGTTCTGCCCTGCCCAAATTCCATTAACAACACCAGGCGAGTCTGTGTTTTCAGTTCCATCAAAGAAACAAGGCTGCTCGATCATTGCCGTCAAGAACATTCAGGCCATAAGCTTTTGCTTGCGGCCATAGCTGCACCATCACGCCTTGCCCAGTATCAAATCACGAAAGGCATATTTGACCCATTGCTTCCACGGCGTGGAAGACATTTTCTCAAAATATGGTGGCCTTCATGGCAAATCCAACAACTGCTACCTCACGGCCCTCACGGCGTGGCACACTTCCTCCACGGCCTCCCACGGCATGTCCACGGCCCCCACGGCGTGGGTCAAGACCACGGCTGCGTGGGTCAAGACCAGAGCCCACGGCCCATCACGGGCGTGGCACCACTTCACTGCGTGGGGCGCCGTGGAAAAAAAAAGGCCGCGGGGATGGCATCCATAGTATTCACCACGGCCTTTTTGGCGTGGCATTTTTTCTCGGAGAAAATTTCGCATTTAAGGCCATTTATAATGGACAACATTTTTGGTATATTCCACCTCATCTTATATTGAAGAAGGTTCTTTTCTCTACCATCTATCACGTCTTTTATCTGGCATACATATATGGCAAATGGCGTGAAGATGCATTTTGCCTTCCGCCCTCTTCCAACATCAACCTTACATGGCCCAACGGCATGTTAAGGCCATTCTTGAGCTATGCATGCACAAATTGATCACGGCCACTTGGCGTGATTTTTCAATGGTGACTTTTTGCCTCTTTGTCCAATTTTTGCGGCATCCTGCCTTTGAGGTACAATTTCATCAACCCATGATTCCATACTCATCCATACAACAACATCACGACCCAACGGCGTGAGTTCATCACAATTGTCACGGCCACTCACGGCGTGACTTTGAGCACAACTTTCGATCCTCTTTTCATGCACGAAGTCTTTGGAGCATAATTTGGGCACATTGTGGGGGACGCCTCATCTTTTGCCACATTCTTGGAGATCTTCTTTGCACCCTTGTACCAACAAACCTCACACAGCCCTATGGCGTGTGTAAGCCTTTTTTCAGCAATCTTTCCTCAATAATCAAGCTTACCTCATTGACCCAAATGCAGGGCGTTTGAGAGACAACCTTTTCAATCAATCTCGGCTGTTCATAATACATGGCATTTGAGCCTCTTTCAGGTTCAACAAACCTTTTCAATCAATCTCGGTTGTTCATAATACATGGCAGTCGAGCCTCTTTCAAGTTCAACCACTGGCGTGAAGATAACTTATGGCCTTCCGCCCCTTCAATTTCAACTCCTTCAAGTTCAACTCTCTGCTCAAACTCTTTCAAGTTCAAAAAATGGCGTGAAGATGACTTCGAGCCTTCCGCCCCTTCACTCACTTATGTTTCAACTCTTTCAAGTTCCACTCCTTGTTTCAACTTTTCAAGTTCAAAAATGGCGTGAAGATGACTTAGGGCCTTCCGCCCCTTCAACACTTTTTGTTTCCTCATTTTTGTTCAACTCATTACAAGACACTTTGATTGGCGCATCTATTCGGAGCTAAGTGGCAAGCTCTATGAGAAGTGGTGACAGCCTTCTCAACATTAGATTCGACTTCTATGGCTTTAAAGGAGCTTGTGGCAAGCTCAAGAGAAGTGGTGACAGCCTTCTCAACCTCTTACGATTTTTGTACTTCATCGACATTGGCATTTTTTTCAAGACTTCGGCGACATTCTCATTATTTCCCCTCACTTTGGACACTGTTGTAAATGTTTAACCTGATGTTATAAAGGTTCTACATAGTTTGGTGTGGTGGGGGGGAGTGTTAGCCCTTTGGGCTAAACATATGTATGAGTGGCATAGGCCACATGTATTCATCACATTGGACCACTTGATCTAGGGCCCAGATTTAGCCCATATATATGGTAGGTGGCATATGCCACATGTATTTGTCATATTGGACCCCACAATCTATGGCCCACATTTAGCCTACATCTGTGGACGGTGAGATGTCAGTTAGGGTTAGGGTTTTGCTCTACTATTTAGAGAGAGCATTTCCTCTCATTGTTGAGGTTTTTGCTCACGTTTTGGAGCACCTCCTTTTGGAGCATCAATATGATTCTGTTTTGTTCCCCTCACTTTGGACACTGTTGTAAATGTTTAACCTGATGTTATAAAGGTTCTACATAGTTTGGTGTGGTGGGGGGAGTGTTAGCCCTTTGGGCTAAACATATGTATGAGTGGCATAGGCCACATGTATTCATCACATTGGACCACTTGATCTAGGGCCCAGATTTAGCCCATATATATGGTAGGTGGCATATGCCACATGTATTTGTCATATTGGACCCCACAATCTATGGCCCACATTTAGCCTAGATCTGTGGACGGTGAGATGTCAGTTAGGGTTAGGGTTTTGCTCTACTATTTAGAGAGAGCATTTCCTCTCATTGTTGAGGTTTTTGCTCACGTTTTGGAGCACCTCCTTTTGGAGCATCAATATGATTCTGTTTTGTTCATTCTTTGCTTTGTTCTTGTTCTTGGAGTTTCTTCTAATCTTCTTCTGTTGATCCATGAGCATTTGTGGCAGCCTTGTGGCATCCGGCAGTCATGGACTGCTGCTGCAAGGTGATGCCAAGAACCCCAAACATCAACAGTATATAAGGTTACAGATTGTGAGTAAAGCAATGCCCGAAAAAAGAAGCCGACTGCGAATCTGACGAAGGGGAGCTAACATAAACAAAAGATCACCCAAATCCATGAAATTGGTGCCATATAAGCAATAAACCTGTGCCGAGTCCATAAAAAATGGAGAAACCACCTAACAACATAACATGTCACCCATGTTCAAGAACAAAGAATACAACTTTGCAAAGCTGCAATGTTACATGATAAATGACAATCGCCAACATAATGACAATTTCATAGCAATGTTTCCAACGTCGATGTTTTAAGCCCAAGCATAAATATGAGAAAAGAGGAATGCAAGCCAATGAACAAATGCAACAAGAAAATAACCACACAAGAGCCCAATTGCCAGAAAAAGTGTAAAACACGAGCGCCTCAATAACAACATAAACAATGCTATAATCCCCAAAACCTCATTAGAGCAGAATACGAAGAATGGTCGAGTTAGCAAGGCAGCATAATGGATGAAACGCCCCATAACTGAAAAATCAAGGAAAGAAGATGAAGAACATGGCAAAGAGAAGAATGGCAAAGGCGGAAAGAGAATAAGGGAGGACCAAACGCAATATGCGGCGTATCCAAAGACAGTAAAATAGCAAATATGCAAAGAACGTCTAATGATAGGGCCAGAAAACTGAAAAACTGTAAAGAACAATTGCAAGAACACGACGCCAAACTACAAGGTGCCAAAGAGGACTTGGTTGCCCCTAGCAAAGAGCGACATAAGATCTGAGCAATGGTTTGGAACATGAATAGGAAAGTGAGGGTGTAAAGGACCGGTGCAGGTTAGCAGCGGAGAAATGTGTGTGGATGGAATAAAAAATAATAACACCACATGCCTAAGACCATGATAAAATGCCCCAAATGAAGAAGACTCTGACAAACGAGGAACGAGATTGAGGAAGAGGTTGTAGACATGTTAGCGCAACTCAAGAGCAAAGTTAAGATGAAAATCGAGATGAAGGTTAACGGGAATCACAGTAAATCGAGCAAAAATGAGGCGTAAGTAGTCAAAGGTGAGATTATGGTAAGACATTGCGGATATAGTTAAAAGAGACCCAAGTTGAGAGGATGGTAAGATGGCGATGCTTGAATGGAGGAGGGCAAATGTAAAATCCAAGTCAAAGGTAAAAGTTACGGCCAAGGGTATCGAGGAGAATGAGGTCGAGAGTGCCAAGGTTCGGGTGGAGTAATGAGGTGAGGCCAATAACCAAGTGAGGAAATGGATAATGGAAACACAACCACCACATGTTGTTATGTGGAAAATTATATCATGTCAAATCTAGATACAAAAAAAGACAACTGATGATAAACATGTAAAGAACTTCCGCTTGACAAATAACTGCAACGCATATCTAGAAACGACAAATCCACATAATATATCAAGAGATCAGGAGTACCAGGACAACAAAGGAAATGTTTTAAGACTAAGTATGAAGCAAAAAAGTCCAACATAAGGTTAGCAAAACAGAACAAGAATTTGCACCAAAGTGTAAACCGATACTGGACAAATCTACCTCCACATCTAGATGCAAAAAGTGACATTCCAATACATGTATATATGGAAAATGGGTGTAGAAACACACTTGACATAGGGCCAATGGCCATAAACCTATAGAAAATATGTATAAGAAGCAGGCAATGCAACATGTGAAAATGCCAAGTATAGATCACCGAAGAGAAGCAATATTAGACCCGAAATATAGGAAACAAAGAACTAGGCGAGCAACGAACTAAGAAAATACTCGATGAAGCTCATCAAAAGAAAAGAAGGCATGCTCCCCTCTGATACGCAAAACTCAATGTCCATAAGGCACACCATATGTGTCCACAAAGATAAAAAAGTGAAGACAATCAATCCATAATCGACCATAGACATATTATATCGATATAGCATTATAAGAATCACTGTCAGAAAAATCAATGTAAGACAAGAAAGGAATTACTCATAATTAAGTGACACGTGTAGAAGCCAAGGTTAAGGAGAAGACAAAGGTTAGTCAAGGTCAAGATCGACTGCATATAGGGAGATAGCCAGAAATTATCATATTCCAACAAAAAACAATAGCTCGAAGTTACAACTCACAACCTATGTCAATAGCAGCAAAATCCATAACTACAAAAGAGCATTAAGGACAAATCACCCAAATGACATAATGAAAGCACCATGTATAGTAACTTCTACCAAATGCATCATAAAAAAGGTGAAGGCTACGCATGCCCATAGCAAAAAGGGAGCTCAAAAAAATCCATGTCCCAAATGAAATAAACAAATAATAAATTACCTCATGTGCACCCTCGAGGCTCCCCTAAGAATGTCAACCCAGTGTATAAAGTGTTCTTGTTCCAGACAGCCCAGGTAGGAATACGAAAAACCCACATAATGTGTCGAGACAAAATTGACTAAGGAAAAGTTGTCACCTAACCAACTTGCATGATAAATCCCCTCTAGAATAACTTGTAAGCTAAAGAAATGGTATATAGTTGCATATGGTTAAGTGGCATATACCAACTTCGAGCCTCAAGCTCAAATCGCCATTCAAACACTCAACTTGAAGAAAATTAGCAAACACAAATAGATAGCCTTGTCATTCCACAGCAGGATAGCAAAAGAAGAAAGAGATCGAGAAAACAAGGAGAGTACCATTCTAAACAATGCGTAGGTAGAAAAGCCATATGCAATACAAACTTGACCATATGATAAAAAGGAAGAAAAAGAGGAACAAGCTAGATGGAGAAGAGTCAAGAAGGTCGCGCCCATACAAAATTGTCTAAAGCTCTTCAACACCTTCTAGAATGGAAGAGATCGTGCCTATAAGGGAAGCATAGTAGAAATGAGGAAACCCCTCAAGCAGATGCCAGATAACATGGGACTTAATAGAAACAACCAAAATAGGGCCCAAACCCTATTGCAAGAGCATATCCTTCCTGTGAAGATATCCAAACAAGCTTAGAACAATATTTTGGAATCGTTAAACAAAATGAGCCTCAAAGAAAGATGTGTGCTGAGAAGGAAAAAATACAATACAAATAGAAACCCCGGAAATGGAACATCCATCCTAACAACAAATTTTCTTTTACCAAAAAACGCAAAAATGATGTTCGAAAAAATGTCCTGAGATGAGTAAGAACAAATAACAATCGTCATCAAACCATGGGTTAGAATGTCCAATAATATGATCAAAATATAAATGTGCGTTATTAGCAGAGGAGTAGGACACATGATTAACAGGTTCAACCGGGTTAATAAAAAATGCAAAAAACAACAATAAAGTCCAAAGGCTCGAAAATAACTGCAAGAACATGAACAAACGGGAAGGGATACAGGTGATTGTATTCCTCTAAGGTAAGGCCGTAAAGCAACAGAGGAACAAATGGAGAAACGGGTGAAGCCGGTCGGATTAGGGAGAAGGGAAAGGAACAGGCCAGAGATGGAGGATGGCAGAATATGTCTAGTCTAGAGCTACGGAGTAAGTGGCAGCATGAGAGCATCCATGGTTAGGCTTCTGAGCAAGCTGAAACATGAGAGCTCTGGGCCTCCTGATGCAAGAACCGCAGAGCAAAAGAGATTATTAAAAGGAGAGAAGAGGTCAGACAAAGGAAGCAAAGTTGGAAACTAGAAAAAGGGCTGGGAGATGACGCTGAAGGCAGCAGATTAGGGGCGACGAAATGAAGCTGAGAACGTGCTTCAAATATGGCAGAACTAGCCCTTCCCTGTGAGAAAACTACAAACGATGCAAAAGAGTGTGGCATCCAAATCCAATCGATCTCCCTATACAATCGGCAGCAACCCCATGGATAAGTGTAACTTCGCAGCCTGCAGGATATGGACAAATGGTATGGCTGCAACCTCCCAACCTGAAACTCGCATGCATCCACTAATGATGAGTAAAAAGATAATGCAAAGAAGACCGTGCACAGGAATTTGGAAATCAACACAACATAAGAATTCCCGGAGCTAGCATGCAGATCCAATTGAGAATAGGAATGCGTGAAGCTAAAAATGCCAAATTAATCTGTCAAACATTCTTAGAAAGAACATGCACTGAAATCAATCCGATGCTCATGTACAAACTTGGAACAATACTCCCATTATAGATGCGCCTTAGATGCATGCAAATTCATGAAGAATCAGATTCTCGAGGCATGAAGAAGAACCCGATGCAAAAAGGAGGAGCATCCTTGGAGGGAAAAAGCTAGAATGAGATGGGCTAATGGAATGGCCGAAGAAGAGATATGATATGGGCTGATGGTCGAGAAAGAATGAAGCTACGAGAAGGAAGAAAGCTGCTGTGAGAAGACGCCGATAACCGGTCCCGAAGGGGAAGGAGCCTTATATAATGGCTCGCAGGGATAGGTTCTATACGTACAAAATTAAAATTCCTGACGTATAAAGTCAAAAAATACGTATTTTTAAATAAAATACGTATTTAACGTATAAAAACCTCGCCGGCGGGAAAAAAATTCAGCGTCTGCTTCTCGCGGAAAGCTGCGTCGTGAAGAATTTTTTCGTCTGCTGGCAAAAAAAAACAGCGTCTGTAATTTTTTTTTTCGAGGTTGGGCGTATCGTCCTTCTGTTTAGCGTCTGTGAAAAAAACTTCGTCGTCGTGAAAAAAAGCCTCGGACGTTTTAAATTTGAATTTAAAAAATATATATATATATTATATATATATATACTAGCCCAAACAAAACCTAATGCTTTGTCAAGACATCCAAATTTTATCATACTAACTAAATGATAAAACAGGACTTATCAGACCCCATAAGGGGAAGCCTTAGAGATTTTACCAAATATAGAAATGCAAAACTGCATTATCAAAACAAATAACAAATAATAGAACATTACAACCTAGGGTTGCTTTTACCAAAGGAAAAAATATTTATACTAAATAAAAACAACTACCATGCAAGGCAAAAGTGCATAACAGACTAAATAGATATTATACAGCAAGTACAAACAAATAAATGATAAATTATTAATGCATGCACACTCATAAAATATTCTGGATCATAAACATAAGCCAGCAGAAAGTAGAAAAAATCTCTCAAACCATGTATTCAATCAATTAAACTGTTACAACATACTGACATAATAAAAAAAGGCTTTCTGGCCCGAGGGGTTATGAGAAGTATAATACCAAAGTTGCTGTTTACTCAAAATAAGAGTGAAACACTTACCAAGTTTGAGCTTAAAACAATTACAAAACGTTTGTTCATAAACTTGCAGAGCAAATCCACAAGAAAGCAGCATGCTTATCAACACAAAATATGGGAGAAGGAGTTCGGTTACCTGCAGCAAAAAAGCATACATTAGCCTAAGAAGGGTAATAATGCCTATGCTAGCAGGTAAGCTATAATTTACCTTTGCCCTTTCGACCCTTTACCCAGATAAAAAAGATATATGTAAATTGTAGTCATCAAATATGAAACCAGTTACCAAATGCATAAAATTTACATGACCAAACAAGACCAACATAACTTTGCATGGGGCAATAAATTATTGAGACACACAACCTAACAAAAGCCAACCGAGAATGAAGTCGCGGTGAATGCATAGGTTCACATACTATTAAAAAAGCCATTACGAGGATTAAGCAAAGGGCGGTCATCCAAGTATTCTTAGTAGCATGCGGATACAACAAAAAACAGTAGGAAAAAAAAGATAATATTAGGAAGCGAGGTAAGCCCTCTAGGCCCAAAGTAATCTTACGTTTACTCACAACCACCTAGTAATAATACTTTTAACAGACTCAAGACCTATAGTTTGTCCCAACCACAAGCACTAAAAGATACACTGCATACCAAATAAACCCTCGCCTAGGCGTAGAATCGGGGCCGATACAATATCTCTTTGAATAAGGTTTAAATGAAGTTTTCAAGTTTTCTTGATCGGATATCGCCCATGAAACTAGAAGTGATCAAATCCCTATCCACTAGAGACTTATCATATAACATTATTAATGCGGATGCAATCAAATAACCAGCAATAATTATGAGCAACTGCAGCCAGACAGTGATGAATAGATCTAACTTAACATGCCCCTAAGGAGTTTAAGTTCAGATAGCTAGAACATTTCTAGACTAGATCATGCTATATCCAAAGCTAAACGGTCAAGAAATCCCACGGTTAACCTAAGATTTAAAGAACAGTATGAAAAAACAGGTAAAGCATAGAGGGAAACACTTAAGCAAATAAGGAATTAATACCACCAGAATGAACACATCAAGTGCACTAAGACTATTCACTGCTAATCGTCAAAATAAATGCAGCTAAAAAATACAGTGCTAAGCAATTTAATAGCACAGACAGATCAATAAACATATACCAACAATGCAATAATGAATGAACAAGAACAGCCAAGTGTCCTATCAACAATTATCAGCATGTAAAATTCTAGCTCAACAACACATAATCACATAATGAAGATCCAATAGAATTACTCAAAGCATAGTGGAGGACCTGATTTGGCTGGATATCTTCATTGTCAAAATCTTCATCTTCATCAGAATTAGGTACCATCTCATCTCAAGTATGGATGCTCCCAAGCTCTTTGAACTTTTGCTGCTATTACCAATCCCAGGTATGAATCTCATAATGCCAGGGTCGTTCTTATCCTTGTTGGTATCCAATCCATGCTGCTTGCACAACTCCAACAACTGTGCCTTAGTTGGCTGGGTACTGGCATGCTCAAGACCATTTTTTCTAAGCAATTCAATCAGCTTGGGCCTAGTGCAGCCCTTATTTTGAGCGCCCTCAGGTCTGCCTGCCTTGCTCATTACTAAGGCAAAATGTGAAATGCTCGGCTTCAGCACATGCAATAAATACTAGTCCACCCCTAATTTAGCCATTATCCATTTAGCCTAGATTAAGGTCTAAGCCCCTTTCGGATTACAAGAAGATTATACACAAAAGCAAAGAGTTAGTTATCCGGATCATTCTTTTGAAAGCTCCTCTCTGTCACAACCAGCTCACCAGAGCATGATCGTCTCATCCAAAACCATAACGGCCATTCCACTATCCGAAACTTTTCCCTAAATTAGGTGTCGATTGTCACAAGGTCGTTAGTTCGATGTCGGCTAGGGTTTTGTCATCCAACAAGTTAGGTTGCCCACAAAATATGTCGATATTCATAAAATCGAAAAACATAGACTAACATAAAAGAAAAAATAGATAATAGATAACAATCCACTATTCATTTATCCTGTAGCAATGGTGTAGAAAATCACCAAGCCAAGTCATATTGCACATTACCACACCTGCTCATAATCCAGATGAACTACCCTAGAGGCATCCATGACTAAGTAGTAGTATTAGTCCAAGAAGTCCATGCACGTGTACTATTTAGACCAAATGTCTACCACTAAAAAACTTACCAGATTGCAATATAAGGTGCAATCAAAACATACCTAAGTGACATGTCCTATGACAACATCCAGACTGGATATTATGCAAGTTACGCTATCTGTAAAAACCTGAGTGAGTTAAACTTACCAACGATACCATAAGGAAGATACCTGGTCAATAAAATAATGCATCACCAAATTCCTAGGCTTATGAAATGTAATAATTATATAACATTATGGCACACAAGAGTATAAAAAGTCAAAGGGCCACAAGCAAGTTCATATGCATACAAGAGGTAAAGTCATGCTCACTATGCCACCATAGCACAACAACCAAGCTAAACCAACAAGGTTAAGTCTGCACAACATAGCAAAGATCCAATCAATAAAGGAATATTAATAATAGAGATGGAGTAAAAATAAGATACAATGCCTAAAGGTCAATCAAAGTGCCACCACTCCCATAGAATAGAAAGATCCCAGGGTTAGGGTGATACCCACCCAACTCAATTATCCAAAACAATATCACTAATACTGCCAAGTATAAACTCACCTGTATTTATTCACCCTGCAGCAGCAAAACTGTGTAGTATCCAGCTATAAGTCTTCCAAGGAAAAGATGAGCCAAGTGTACATCAAAAAAGAATTAAGTGCTAGCCGTAGCCCTCATATATATATATATATATGTAGATATATATGCAAAAACCTACCTCCAACCGGAAGGCAGAATCGGGTCCCATTATAAGCATAAGGACAGAAGGGTCCCTATGCCTAGGGACCCTTCTGCCAACTAAATACCATATGTGCCAACATATCTGAGTTTGTCAAGTTCGGTCCTAAGAACATTGATATCATATTTGAGCCCAGGAAAGTTCTCATCCCGTAGTACCCTAAGAACCTTATGCCAAAGATCCACTTTTCTGAAACCCTTAGTGGTAAAGATATTAATTAGCAGATAGATATCCATAGCTGCTCTCAAGGGGTTACTGTGCACATATAAATAGGGCTGCACCTGGGAAATGATAACATTACATGCCAGTAAATAAGGCCGACAGCTATCAGCATTAATGAACTTTGAAGCTTGAAACGGTAGCTTATCTCTCTTATCAAACCTGTATGTAACATATAATCCGTTATGATGCGATAGAATTTCAATGCTCATATTCAGAAAATCAGCCTTCCTACCCAAGGCTAAATCCCGATGCGATGTCTGTTTCATCCTTGATTGTCAAATGGTTGAGGTTATAAATCACATCCTTATCAATGTTGCCCAGAATCCCAACATATTTTCTAATGAATGGGTTATTAATGCTAAGCAAATCATCAATATATCTGAAAGTACTCTTGAAGGCGCTTCTTCCTCAAATTTTTCAGTCTTAATTAGTCTCGAGAATAAACTTTAATTCAAACCATGCAAGGTATAAATTACACCAAGCGGGGCTTGAAGCAAAACCCATGGGGATACCTTTAATCATCTCCAAATGCCATTGTGCATTGAAAGAAAGCGATTATTTAGTAACCACTTGTTTAATGCTATAAACAGGACCCATATCCATCCTTTTTGCAATCCGTGTACTTTCGGGGAGTACTACTTTTCCATTCCATGATAATGAGTTCTCAAGCACTCTATACCACATGTCATAGCCCTTATGAAGAGATCTCTTATGTTTCCATACCAGCACAATAATTTCCTCAATTACATTGCAAATACCATCCTCACCTTCCAATGGTATATTCTCATAGCATTTAGTAATATCTGCTACAAAAATGTCATTGATTTTGGCAGGCAAATTACATACCACGTCATAAACAGAATTTATGACCCATGATGCAGTAATCTTGTTTACTTGAAAGAAATTCCCTGGTTTGCATTGCTCATGGCAGATGGAAGGCCATACATCCAAAATCAAATTGAGACCAGCAGATATGATGGAAGCTGCAATAGAGAAAATTGTGTCATGAGCATTAGTTATCCATCTGTATTCACCCTTATGAGCTTTGAAGATGCCTAGGAGATAAGGTAGTTCATCACTTGCTGAATGTCCATCCCCAAGTAATTGCTTTAATTCTGCTTTGATCTGCATAACAAGGTCCTCTACCGAAATTACACATAAAGAGAAATCATTACTGCTTAGTATGTGTAGTGGACATATAAACGCTGGATTATTCGCAGCTTTGTCAACTCCTGAGATATAGAGATTGCTAGTTAACCAATCCAAATTTTTAATGAGAGCCTCATCAAGTATGAGAAACTTTTTCTTAACATCATAGTTGCTCTCAATAAAATATTTAGCCAACCACTTAGTCTCTTTTCTTAATACCTTCTTACATTCCTCAATATATTCATCTTCAAAGTTGTACAAAGCAGATTTGTGAACCTCAAAGAATTCATCAATGGTAATCTGCATCTCTTTTTTAAAATGTTCCAAAGTAAATGGAAAATCCGGGATGTAATTCAGTCCAAAGGTGAACCAGTTCCTAAGACCTTTACGATGCACAATATTTAAATCCGTTGTTCTAATATGCCCAACCTTAGGGTCAATAAACATTTTGAGTCTAGGATTAGAACAAGGACATGCAGCTATCATGTTATCAGAAAAAACAGCTTTGGGTTTGTAGCATAAGACCTTCAAACAAGATGAGTATTTCCATCCAAAAGTAGTATTTTCCCATATATCATAACCATCGTTTCCAAAAAACCTACATAACACAGTTTTAAAGGTACTGCTGAAACTTATTTTATCCACCACTTTAGAAAAATAAGTGAAGTGGACATATTTATTTTTTACTTTTTCTTTCACTGTTTGTAGTTTGATTCTCCCATCAATTCTTGAGGATATTATCCTTCTTTTGATCTGTTAACCAATAAAACAGTAATAAGAAAATTCGGCCAGTAAGTTTTCTTGGAAATAAATCCCAATCAAATAGAGTATAGTAGGGCCATGAGGCCAATAGTTATGCAATGCATGCACAGTCAAACAGGAATAAATAAAAACATCAGAAAGCATATTTGTTACTAACCAGATATTATGCTGCAACGTAGTAGTCTTTGTAAAATTGCCAACGGTAGCTTTAGCAACAGCTTCAGATTCCACTGTACCAGGAGCAGAATTTCCAGTAATTCGTGCCATAGTGCACTTGGCTAATTTTGGAGGCCTGAGAATACGGTAATATTGCTTTCGGGGAGCTTTCTTTTTGTAAGAAGGTGCAAATCCCATGCTACTGTTATCGTGCAGATGCTCAATCAAGTATTTCTTAGATCTGATAGTTGATGTCAACAGCCCTGGATCTTCCAAACTCATTCTTAAGGTTAATGTTGACATTTTCAGCAAGCTTGTGCGTCATCCTGAACATGAGTTCCCTCAAACTCAGGTAACCAATATACGATAAGACCACACCTTTGATTGGTTCAGTGGCAAGAAAATTAGACAGCAAAGCAAATCTCATCTGAATTTTCTGATTAGGCCATATTTTCTCCAGGTTGTTTGCCATAAACCAAACCAAATGATCAAACCAGATGATGTTGTCAGGACATTTTTCATCACAAATTTTGTCACAATCACATTTAAAGAAAGGGCAATATGTCCTGAAAATTCTTTTCAGATAAAAGTCATTTCTTTTTTCCTCAACCTTCGCCATATGCCCCTTCTGCCCAATGTATAGAGCAGTACCAATCTGACATGTCATTTTCAGCAGCCTCAAATCAAATGGTAGCTTAAAATCATAAATCTTTCTAATGTGTTTGGTGAAAGCCATAGCATCAGATTCAGCCTTCAATACCTCATCTTTATTCAGTCTGGCCAATTTTACCCATGCCTCTTTGCTGATAGGGGCAATTATTCCCAAATTTTTGCTGGCCCAAAGCATCTGCTCATAAGGTTCCCAAATGATTATTTCGATTTTTGGTGGGGGAAAGAAAAAGAAAAATTGAAAAATGCCTTGGTTAACCATTGGCATGGTTGTTTGGGGTTTTTTTGGAACCATTGGAAATGTTTTTTGTTTTAAACCATTGTTTTAAATTTAGGGTTCTAATTTGGGGTTCTAATTATGCGGCGACCATCGTCCATCAAAACCGGTAGGCGCATCGTCCATCAAAACCCGTAGCCACAAAACCGTCGATCGCTTTTTAAACCGTAGCCCGGGGTTTGGCCCAAAACCAATTTAAGCCAATTGAAAGCGACCAATTTCACAAAAGATCGAAGTTTAGCGATGGATCCGGATTTGGGTCGAGTTTCTTTTGGTAGAAGTTAATTTTGGTTCGCGATTTTTTAAAGCTTCGATCTGCTTTCGAACAATCCATTTTCGGCCCTTTCCTATTCACAAAACACCCATTTACATCACGAGAAGATCGAGTTTCTTTACGATTCTGGATCCGAGATCCTCCACTTGAACACACTACCATGGCCCATACAACTCGAACACGACCATCACCTTCGGGGTTTGTTCATTCTTCATCTGAAATCCAAATCGAAATCAAACCTTTGTTATTTTCCAAGCACCATTTCTCACATTGAAATCAAATCCAAATCAAACTTCTTTCCTTTCCAACCAAGCCTCTAGACCTTACAATGAATTTTCGCCAAGCCCGAAAGTCTGCGCATGTGCACGAGTTTGCTTAGATGAGGAAAGGCGGTTCTTAGAAGCAAAGCGGCAACGGCTATCTTGCTAGGGCGTTGGATGCAAGTTTTTCTTCTTTTGCAGCCCCTTATTTCCATAAATCCAAATTTGTTGAGGAAGAGGGAAGAACACGATGCACCTTTTAGCCCCGAGAAACCTTTAATCATTGGGAGGAAGAGGGCGGGCCAAAGAAGGAGATAACCTTCATGATATCTTAGCGAGAGCGAGAAGAACGGGCTGAAGTTTGCTAGGATTAGGTAAAGAACGGAAAAGAAAAGCAACGCTAAGGAGAAGGAGGAGAAGCGTAAGCTGGGGGCGAGAAGAAAAGGCTTCTTGAGGAGAAGCGTCAAGGCCAAAGCCAACAAAGCAAAGGGAAGAAGCCTAGTTCACGTGGCTTCTAGTGTCCTTGACTTAAGCGTCACCGTAAGCATTGCGGTGCGGGGACATCCGGGAGGAAATATAATTTGAAGGTGTGCGGGTTTCTTGACCGATTGCATAGCGAGGAATGGTTTCCACGGGGAGCTGGGATCGGAAGTTGGACCATTTGCATCCGCGGTGTGTTTTCGGGATGGAGATGACAACCCTAATTGATCCAACTCCCCGCCTCAAGCATGCTCTGGATTGGGTTGAGCATAAACCCCTGGCCCGGAATCATGTGCAAGGCCCCTAAAGGACACTGCGCTTGCATTGTTTCGGCGGCATGCTTGGATATTGCCTTAAGGATATGGGCAAAATGCATTTTAAGTACTATGCCAAAGGGGTTAGTCGCGGAGGAAATGGAGAAAGGCAAGAATAAGTATGCCTTATATGGAGCGGTGAAATCAAGGATTGTGTCACGCTAGACAATCGAAACTTGATGCGGTGGCGTGACATTTCATATTGTACCATGGAAGAAAGCAAAGAACCCCTAGTTTGTGCTACACCATAGCACCGGATGTTAAGAACCGAAAAGTTTATTCTATCTAGTGCTTGGGTGCTCCCATCCAATCCCCGCACACATTAGCCAAGAGCGAGTTGAAGCAGCATGGCGCTTGACCCTCACACCCACTCAGGCCTCCATCAAAGATGTACGCTGCGTTATCTATGGTCTACCTAGTGACGTTGTTCCCATACGCAGAGTGGGGAAAAGAAGGCGAAGGGTTTGGGATGATGAGAACGATGCCAGAAAATTAGATGAGCTTGATGGCTCATGCACTCCCCTCTCTAGTCCCGAAGGATGATTCTCTTGATGATGGTTATGACCGCGAGATTCGGGAACCTTGCGTGGAGGACAGTATGAACAAGAGACCCGACCTTCTTTCCACACGAGGATCCCGATTTCACTCCCTTCCAAGATTACATCCCCTTAAATTTTAAAGATCATTCTTTATCTATTTCTTAGGCATAGTACGTTTTTTTGAATATGTAGTATTTTCTCTATTTTTATTATTTTATCATATTATTGACGAATTACTTGTTCATGTGTGTAGGTGCAAACAAGGACATTGATGAACTTAGTGAATCACTCTTTACCCCCTTCATAGATGTTGATTCGATGGCTCGATTGATGAGCAAAAAGGAAATTGATAATGCATTAGAGAATGTTCTAGGCGTTGAGAATGGCCCATTTTTTGATGCATTGGAGATGGCGAAGCATCTGGAGGAAGGAACATCTTAGAGCTGCAAGTTTCATTAAAAAAATGTTTATGATATTCTTGAGGAATGCTTCAACGCTATGGACGATGAACAGCGTGAAAGTCTCCACCGTGGCGGCGTGTGTTGTTGAGATGAACCAGGTGTTCGTGCTCTTTTAATCTGAAACCTTAAAGGATTGACTATGCTATGCTCGAGAGCACCCACGAGCATGGGTGCATAGAGTTGTGTCTAGAACATTGTGCTCTTGGTGTTTTGCTATTGAGAGTGGCCAACTAAATAAAAGATGTTTTGTATGCTTCCATATGACAGCTTTGTATGTCTCCAAATAATTTAAAGCACATACATTTGTGCATGAGCAAATTGCATTTTAAGTTGTCTCTTATGCTTTATGTTTTATGATTTTTCTTATATGAAATTATTTAATTAAAAAAAAAAACAGAAAAAACACACCAAAAAAACCTAAAAAAAAAAACACCAAAAAAATTTTTATACACACCAAAAAATTTTTACATTAAATTTTTCTTTTTTTTTTTTTTTTCAAAAGTTTGTTTGGGTGTGTTATGGCGATTCTTGTGTTTTTCATTAGGAAAAAATCAAAAAGCACGATGTGTACACCATTATATGAACGGTCTTACTAATGGTTCATATGCTACACATCATCGCGTGTTTTTGATTTTTGCTTCCCACAAAAAAAACACAAGATCCGCCATAACACACTGAAACAAACTTTTGAAAAAAAAAAAAAAAGATAAAAATTTAATGTAAAAATTTTTTTTGGTGTGTATAAAAATTGTTCCCCATGAATCTCAATATTTCTATGTGACATGATCGGAAAACTTCCACAGTTGAAAAAATTCAGCTCTTTGATACTATAATCATCTAATGCCTTCCTAATCTTATCATCATCATCAATTTCAGTAGCCCCATCCATGAATTCAGAAGAATCATCAGGGACAGTGCTGCTTTCATCAAAACCATCCATGTCAAATAGACAGTTGTCCAAGTCAATAGGCTGCTCACTCTGTTTTCCTGCATCATTACCTTTGGAACTTGGTACAAAAGTGAGGGGTTTAATATTACACTGCTTTTCAAGGACAGTGAGGCCTTTAATAAAGGCAAGTAAATCATGAAGATCTTTTTTATCAGCTGCAATGTGTATGCCAGGCAGCATATTATAAACGTCAACAACTAACCCATGGCAAGCATCAAACTCAGCATTCTTAAAGCTTGAAACCAGCTCAAGCATACCATTGAATCCAAGAAATAGGATAACAGAAATCTCACCATCCACAAGCATGCGCTCCTTGCATATGAGCAAATTATGTATTTCCTGATCTTTAATACAGGCTAACACTGTCTGCACTGCCTTGTTTGGTGCCATAATACCAGCCACCTCATATCCACACCTGCTAAGTTCAGGGTACCAACCAGGCCTGTTATCCAACGTATTTTGATACGGTTAAATCATTGTTTCCTCCAGATTGAGGATTTTGCATATTGCAGAGTTATTCTCCTGAAAAATCAAAGTTTAGTACAAGTATAAAATCCAGTAGACCAAGAACAAATTAAATTATCTCTAAGGCTCACACTGGTATAACCAAAGTCGGGTATATATACTAGCCCAAACAAAACCTAATGCTTTGTCAAGACATCCAAATTTTATCATACTAACTAAATGATAAAACAGACTTATCGAACCCCATAAGGGGAAGCCTTAGAGATTTTACCAAATATAGAAATGCAAAACCGCATTATCAAAACAAATAACAAATAATAGAACATTACAACCTAGGGTTGCTTTTACCAAAGGAAAAAAAAAAATATTTATACTAAATAAAAAAAGCAACTACCATGCAAGGCAAAAGTGCATAACGAGACTAAATAGATATTATCTGACAAGTACAAACAAATAAATGATAAATTATTAATGCATGCACACTCATAAAATATTCCGGATCATAAACATAAGCCCCAGAAAAGTAGAAAAAAAATCTCTCAAACCATGTATTCAATCAATTAAACTAAGTTTACAACATCGACATAATAAAAAAGGCTTTTACAAACAGGTTATGAGAAGTATAATACCAAAGTTGCTGTTTACTCAAAATAAGAGTGAAACACTTACCAAGTTTGAGCTTAAAACAATTACAAAACGTTTGTTCATAAACTTGCAGAGCAAATCCACAAGAAAGCAGCATGCTTATCAACACAAAATATGGGAGAAGGAGTTCGGTTACCTGCAGCAAAAAAGCATACATTAGCCTAAGAAGGGTAATAATGCCTATGCTAGCAGGTAAGCTATGAACAACCTTGGCCTTTCGGCCCTTTACCCACAGATAAAAAAGATATATGTAAATTGTAGTCATCAAATATGAAACCAGATTACCAAATGCATAAAATTTACATGACCAAACAAGACCAACATAACCTGGTACAGGGCAATAAATTATTGAGACCTGCAACCTAACAAAAAGCCAACTGAGAATGAAGTGCAGTGAATGCATAGGTTCAGCATACTATTAAAAAGCCATTACAGGATTAAGCAAGGGCAGGGTCATCCAGTATTCTTAGTAGCATGCAGATACAACAAAAACAGTAGGAAAAAAGATAATATTAGGAAACAGGTCGCCCTCTAGGCCCAAAGTAATCTTCTGTTTACTCACAACCACCTAGTAATAATACTTTTAACAGCTCAAGACCTATAGCTGTCCCAACCACAAGCACTAAAAGATACACCTGCATACCAAATAAACCCTCGCCTAGGCAGAATCAGGCCAGTACAATATCTGCTGAATAAGGTTTAAATGAAGTTTTCAAGTTTTCTTGATCAGATATACGCCCATGAAACTAGAAGTGATCAAATCCCTATCCACTAGAGACTTATCATACGCATTATTAATGCCAGATGCAATCAAATAACCAGCAATAATTATGAGCAACTGCAGCCAGACAGTGATGAATAGATCTAACTTAACATGCCCCTAAGGAGTTTAAGTTCAGATAGCTAGAACATTTCTAGACTAGATCATGCTATATCCAAAGCTAAACGGTCAAGAAATCCCACGGTTAACCTAAGATTTAAAGAACAGTATGAAAAAACAGGTAAAGCATAGAGGGAAACACTTAAGCAAATAAGGAATTAATACCACCAGAATGAACACATCAAGTGCACTAAGACTATTCACTGCTAATCGTCAAAATAAATGCAGCTAAAAAATACAGTGCTAAGCAATTTAATAGCACAGACAGATCAATAAACATATACCAACAATGCAATAATGAATGAACAAGAACAGCCAAGTGTCCTATCAACAATTATCAGCATGTAAAATTCTAGCTCAACAACACATAATCACATAATGAAGATCCAATAGAATTACTCAAAGCATAGTGGAGGACCTGATTTGGCTGGATATCTTCATTGTCAAAATCTTCATCTTCATCAGAATTAGGTACCATCTCAGTATTAAGTGCAGATGCTCCCAAGCTCTTTGAACTTTTGCTGCTATTACCAATCCCAGGTATGAATCTCATAATGCCAGGGTCGTTCTTATCCTTGTTGGTATCCAATCCATGCTGCTTGCACAACTCCAACAAATGTGCCTTAGTTGGCTGGGTACTGGCATGCTCAAGACCATTTTTTCTAAGCAATTCAATCAGCTTGGGCCTAGTGCAGCCCTTATTTTGAGCGCCCTCAGGTCTGCCTGCCTTGCTCATTACTAAGGCAAAATGTGAAATGCTCGGCTTCAGCACATGCAATAAATACTAGTCCCTGCCCTAATTTAGCCGTATCCATTTAGCCTAGATTAAGGTCTAAGCCCTGCTCGGATTACAAGAAGATTATACACAAAGCAAAGAGTTAGTTATCTGGATCATTCTTTCAGAAAGCTCCTCTGTCACAACCAGCTCACCGAGCATGATCGTCTCATCCGAAAACCATAACGGCCATTCCACTATCCAGAACTTTTCCCTAAATTAGGTGTCGATTGTCACAAGGTCGTGGTTCCGATGATTAAACTAGGGTTTTGTCCGCTGTTAGGTTGCCCACAAAATATGTCGATATTCATAAAATCGAAAAACATAGACTAACATAAAAGAAAAAATAGATAATAGATAACAATCCACTATTCATTTATCCTCGTGAGCAATGGTGTAGAAAATCACCAAACCAAGTCATATTGCACATTACCACACACTCGCTCATAATCGGATGAACTACCCTAGAGGCATCCATGACTAAGTAGTAGTATTAGTCCAAGAAGTCCACGCACGTGTACTATTTAGACCAAATGTCTACCACTAAAAAACTTACCAGATTGCAATATAAGGTGCAATCAAAACATACCTAAGTGACATGTCCTATGACAACATCCAGACTGGATATTATGCAAGTTACGCTATCTGTAAAAACCTGAGTGAGTTAAACTTACCAACGATACCATAAGGAAGATACCTGGTCAATAAAATAATGCATCACCAAATTCCTAGGCTTATGAAATGTAATAATTATATAACATTATGGCACACAAGAGTATAAAAAGTCAAAGGGCCACAAGCAAGTTCATATGCATACAAGAGGTAAAGTCATGCTCACTATGCCACCATAGCACAACAACCAAGCTAAACCAACAAGGTTAAGTCTGCACAACATAGCAAAGATCCAATCAATAAAGGAATATTAATAATAGAGATGGAGTAAAAATAAGATACAATGCCTAAAGGTCAATCAAAGTGCCACCACTCCCATAGAATAGAAAGATCCCAGGGTTAGGAATAGAATAGAATAGAATATGATTTTATCGTCCACGGAGACCAACTGGCCTATGGGACCCAAGTACAAAGAGAGAGGGTGATACCCACCCAACTCAATTATCCAAAACAATATCACTAATACTGCCAAGTATAAACTCACCTGTATTTATTCACCCTGCAGCAGCAAAACTGTGTAGTATCCAGCTATAAGTCTTCCAAGGAAAAGATGAGCCAAGTGTACATAAAAAAAGAATTAAGTGCTAGCCGTAGCCCTCATATATATATATATATGTAGATATATATATATATATATATATATATATATATATATATATATATATATATATATATATATATATATATATATATATATATATATATATATATATATATATATATATATATATATATATATATATATATATATAAGGAAGGTGCAAAGAAGGTCCCTCAAAGTAGATTTGGTGTAGCAGATCTTAGCCGTTGGATCAAAAGATGAGCATAAATCCTAGCCATTATAAATTAATTTTTTTTATTTAAAGGAGGTGAGGTGGCACCCTCATTAATAAAAGATAATGAGGTGGCAAAACATTTATGATTAGACCTTCTAGGAAGCTTCCTTTCGTTTAATCATAGCTTGCGGTAGAGGGGTCGGATGAAGGTGGAACCCACGCCATTGGATTCCTCTCGTCGAAACCTTTCCAATGAGTGGTGCTTTGGCACAATTTCGTCGCAGTTGCAGCCAACGTGATCGAACACTAAGAATCTTTTTGGAATCTTAGAATTTTATGGAATTCATGGTAATTTATAGGAATCTGGGGAATCGTCAGAGATCTTAGAGAATCTAGAGCAATTTTAAGAGAATCTTAAGGAATCTAAAGGGAATCCATATGAATCTGAGGGAATCCGAAGGAACCTTCATAAATACATAGAGAATCTAGAGGAATCTTGATGCAATCTTGGAGAATCTAGAGGAATCTTTGGGAATCAAAGGGAATCTCAATAGAATCTTTGGAAAATCGAAGGAAATCTATAGGAATCACAAGAGGATCTTCGAGAAATTAAGGGAATCCAAGGGAATCTTCATAAAATCTTTAAGAATCTTGATGGAATCATGTAAATTCTAAGGGAATCTTCATAGGATCTTAGAGAATCTAGAGGAATCTTAAGAGAATCTTTGGAAATCTAAGGGAATCTTTCTAAAAGCTTTGAGAATCTAGTGAAATCATGATAGAATCTTGGAGAATCATGGAGAATTTTCCTATAATCTAAAGGAATCTAGGAGAATCTTCATCAAATCTTGGAGAATTCAATCTAGAGGGAATCTTGGGGAATCTTGAAGAATCTTGGGGAATCTATGAGAATATCAAGAGAACTTCTCTGAATCTAGGAAAATATAAGGAAATTTAGAGGAATCTTCATAAAATCTTGGAGAATCTAGGAGAATCTACATAGAATCTTGAGGAATCTTGGCATAATCATTGGAAATCTAGGAGAATCTAAAAAGAATCTTTGTGAACATAGGAGATCTAAGGGAATCTTCATAAAATCTAGGGGAATCTTTATAGAATCATGAAGAATCTAGAGGAATGCTTATAGAATCTTCATTGAATGACTTTGCATTGGCTTCCGGTCGAATTTGTGCAGTCCCTCATAGTAGAACCACTTGTATATATATATATATATATATATATATATATATATATATATATATATATATATATATATATATATATATATATATATATATATATATATATATATATATATATCTATAATATTATAAAAGATCTATAATATTATAAAAGAATAGCGTCCGTCTGTGAGTATTTCACACCCCATCGACGGATAAGGAGGTGCCACGTGGCTTGATCTCGGCCGTCCGTGGGCCTTGGCCTCTCAAAAGCTCCCAAGTTTGGTGGACAAAATTTTTTTGGTTTACCACGGACTTGAACCCTGGACATTGCCCCCCAAACCCCCCACCCTTACCACTGGACCAACCAGTCTTTTCTTGAAAGAATAGGAAGTCCATAGTCCATACTTAGTTAAGGCTGGAACAATGGAAATTCCTTTGGTTAATTAGATTATTTTGATGTTAAAAGTTTTTTGGTTTAGGAAGGATTCGAACCCTGGGCTGTGGCACCCCAGCCCTGAATCTCAACCACTAGGGCAAGTATTAGTTCTTTGAAAAATATGATGATTTAAACATTGTTAAAGGTGGAATATATGCAAGGTTTAAAATATACACAACCCTGGAACCTTCTAGAATGTTCTAGAATAAAGCTAGAGAGAGAAGAAGGAGGGGAAGAGAGATGGAGAGAGAGAGGAGAGAGAGGAGAGGAGAGGAGGAGATGGAAGAGAGATGGAGGAGAGAGCATTTTTTATTTTAGGAGGAGGGAGGGGGGGGGGAGAAGAGAGAGAGAGACATATGGAGAGAGAGAGAGGGGGAAAGAGGAGAGAGGGAGGAGGAGAGGAGAGAGAGAGGAGAGGAGGGAGAGAGAGGAGAGAGGAGAGAGGAGAGAGAGAGAAGA
This sequence comes from Isoetes taiwanensis, assembly GCA_021234155.1. Taxonomy (NCBI): domain Eukaryota; kingdom Viridiplantae; phylum Streptophyta; class Lycopodiopsida; order Isoetales; family Isoetaceae; genus Isoetes; species Isoetes taiwanensis. The sequence goes on from JAJEKV010000021.1 coordinate 5,439,945, forward strand.
GAGGAGAGGGAGGGAAGAGGGAAGAGAGGAGAGAGAAGAGAAAAAGGAAGAGGGAAGACATAGGGAAGAGAGAGGGAAGAAGAGAGATGAGAGAGAGAGGGAGAGAGAGGAAGAGGGAGAGAAGAGAGAGAGAGAGAGAGAGAGAGA